>JBBBDQ010000926.1:3710000-3890000 GCA_037127315.1 Ascarosepion bandense | reverse complement strand
TGATCTCAAATCCGTTCTGATTCACCTTTCCTGATTTTCTGAAGATCTGAAAATCCAAAAACCTAGAAGATTTTCTTTGGAAGTCGGTCTTCATTCTGATATTCGTAGCCATTCCTGATATATTATTTCTTAACAGCGCTCAAATGATTCATGACAATCTTTTTTTGTTGTATAATTAGGACAAAAAACAGAATAAAAGTCTTCTATTACGTCTGTGTGTGTGTGTGTGTGTGTGTGTGTGTGTGTGTGTGTGTGTGTGTGTGTGTGTGTGTGTGTAAAAAAGGTATCACAAAAGAAATCGATGGGAACATTATTGCCGGTAAAGCCAGAGTTTATTTTAACCAGATAACTGCGCATGATTCAGCTTCGCCAATGAATATTAAAAACGTATATACCTCTCTCTCTCTCTCTCTCTCTCTCTCTCTCTCTTACACATGCAGAGACACAGATGTGTGTTAGTGTCTTTTAGCAGACCAGGCGTGTATATGTTCGGTTAAAAGACACCAGATGCAAAATTAACATTTAAAAGAGGGAAGAATTTGCTTCAAAACGGAAATTGACATCTGCAGATAATAAAGGAGAACAATTTTCTAACGAGTAAAAAAAAAAAATTCCTCAAATAAAAAAGATTTTCAAAAAATTAACAGTTTTAGGATGTTTTCTTTTTTTCTACTTGAGGAAATTATTAAGAATGCCGAAAGTTAATTGACCCTTAACCTGAGTGTGTAAGGATATATATATATATATATATATATATATATATATATATATATATATATATATTTTTTTTTAACCGACAAACTAACAGGAAACCTCTGTGGCATAAAAAGCAATAATAAGTCTACTTCTATTTTCTGCCAGGGTTCGCATGAAAGATAAACGCCATTCTCATTTTCAAGTCAAATTCTTTTTATCTGCGGCTTTCCCAATTAAATTTCAGCATATTTTTGAGCATGTAAATATAGACATTATATGGAAAAGTAAAAAAATTCTGATAAAGGAAAAAAATATGTTGTAACCAGACGAGAAAACTCTTCGATTAAAAATTAAAAGTTTGCACAATAAAAGATTAAATATAAGACACCCAGACACTTCTAAAAAACATCACTTTTAACTTTTGAAATAAAATATCAATTATTTTTCATTCAAATTACTTTTTTCCTTATGAAAATACTTATTTAATTTCACCAAAATGTACAGCACTCAGGATTTAAATAAATCCATATTTTGGGTGCAATTTATATATATATATATATATATATATATGGACATTGAAGAGGTGACAGTTTGTTTGATGCTAAAAAACAATCGTCAGGCCATACGCTGTATCGAATAATGAATAGTTTAACCCACAGATATAGCATAATTTAAAACTATATATATATGATTATTATCATAATTATTATTATTATTAATATAGCATAGTGAAACTCAGTAGCTATAAAGTTTCGATTAAAACACTACATTTTACTGTGTGATGATAGTGTTTTAACATCGAAACTTTATAGCTACTGAGTTGCTATAATTATTACTATGTTATTATTATTATTATTATTATTATTATTATTATTATAACATATATTTATGGTCTAATTTTTGTATTGAGCATGTTTTAAAGTAAATATCTAATTGTGGAATGTACTTCCATTGCTTCCATTAAAAACCATTATATATATATATATATATATACCATTATGGACACTTAATGTATCATAACATGTATAACAACAACAACAATATATATACACTTTAAACAAAAACGTTCACGGATTTTCACACTTTTTATTATATATATATATATATATATATATATATATATATATGTACCCATTTATGTTAAAATATGTGCCGGAAAATGATACAAAACACATAATTATTATGAAATAGAACTGTAACAGAAAACAATCGTTTAAGAAATTAGTATAAATTAAAATTTACTACCCAAATTCACTCAATTTAATCCATATATGAAGATGGCTCATGTGAGCCGAAAGCTTAGACACAAATTAATAAAAAATTATCCAAATCTTGGATAATTTTTGTCTTGAATTTTACCTGAAATTAAAGCCGTTTAGAACGACGTTTAGAACGGCTCATGATTAAACATAATATACATTCATTGTCTCTTATATTTAACAATATATGTTTAGAATATATATATATATATATATATATATATATATATATATATATATATATATATAGTGCAAAAATAAAACAATACTTGTGCTACCAACAGCCATACACACCAAAATGAAACGTGCTAAATTCCCAAGTGATCTAAACAGAGCAAAAACACTTCTTAAAATCAATACTAAACGTGGTACTCTTGCGATATTAAACCGAACAGAATATATATATATATATATATATATTATGTTTTAGAACATGTACATAATTCTTTCTATATATGTCCTCTACAATCATATGGTTGTTTCGATGTTGGGCATCCAACGTCTCATCAGGAGGAATGGGCAAGAACTGAAATGATCCGCTGCCTATATTTGGTTCTTTGTTGTTGTGGAGTTGGTTGGGGTTATTGATAATGAAGGGATAATATGTCTTTCGTGTTGACCGTTAGACTTTTGAAGAACTCGGTGTGTAAGTGCTAAATGGTGGGTTAATGGCATTATCTGTTAGAATGTACGTTTTTATTGGTCGGGTATATCTTTTGGTTAGAATTTCGAAGAACGTGCTGTGTGGGGGGTTGATTACTTGGTCAGTTTTGCGTGTGTGGGTTCTTTTTTGTGATGAGGGAACCCATCTTGTTTTCTTGAGCACTGTTTTAAATTAATGTTTTGGACGGTGAAAAAAATTCTTTCTTCGTTCTGTACTCACTCGGATATATATATATATATATATTGGGGGGTATTTTCCATTTTTAAAAGAGTTATTTCGAAATAACTCGTTTAAAAATGAAAAATATTCAAACGTTCTAAAATATAATTGTATCGGAAACTTTTTAATACAAATGTGTACTGGTTTAACCCTATTATGACCTAAAACTAAGTATTAAACAATATATATATATATATATATATATATATATATATATATATATAAGTATATGTGTTTAAATAAATACATTAGTTACGTTGTTTATGTGTGACGATTAACATGCGCATGTCACTTTAATAACCATTGATACGCTGACGAAACTATATATATATATATATATATATATATATTTATTAATAAATTATAACATTGATATGTTACAATATCACTACAAAAGTAGCTATTTTGTTTCGACACTTTTTGTGTCTTATCAAGTGATGTGGTTATTTCAAAATATATATATATATATATATATATATATATATATATATATATATAAATTAAAAAGGATTAATTCAATGATGTTGGATGATCATTTCGATATGAAAATCCCCACGGGGGATAACACATCACCTCAACAACAGAAAAATCCTTTCAGAAACTGGAGACAAAATCGCTCTAATTTCCTTTTTAAATAGATTTGCAAAGAAATTAAAAAAGGAAAAGAAAAAGAAAAAAAGAAAAAGATAAAACAAAATAAAATGAAATAAACAAGAAAAGAAAAATTGACATCGTCTGGATTCGCAAAAAAAAGGAAAGAGAATTGTAACTTCGAAATTAACGGACGGCCCTGTTGAATTGATGTAAGGTTAAGCAACACGGAAAAAAGGTGGGAGATAAGAGAGATAAAGGAAGGAAGGGAGGGAAAAAGAAAAGAAAAGAAAAGAAAGAAAAGAAAGAAAACAATATATATATATATATATATATATATATATATATATATATGGGGGCTTGCTTAAATCGATCGTCTTCTGTGAAATTTTCCAAATTTTCCTTGCCAATTTTTCCAGGCTAGTCCTGCAACTCTTCTGGTCTGCAATTCTTCGGAAACGCACGCAATGTAACTTATTTTTTGGCAAATCAATAGTTTTCATGGTAACATTGGTAACCAACCTATCTGAATAAAGTTTTCAGAAATTTACTTCATGTTTGTCAGCAAAGCCTATCGCGGTTGTTTCCGCTCATAATATTTTCCCTTATTAAAACTATTGATAATATTTGGTGGCCTTAGTTTTTATTATACACACTAAGTAAAACATGAATTTTTACTTATAAATAGATCCCAGATAAACGATGATGAAAGATCAAATTGATTTATACAATCATTTAAATATGAATTATAATATGTTATATTATTAATTTATATCATGATTACCGTGCTTTGACATTTTTAAACCATATTTCCAATCTTCTCACTTTGGTTTCTTTTTTTTTTCAATTGGAGTAGATAGATCTATCTATCGCCCGGTTCACACTCCACCCACGTCTATTGAACAGGTTAAGAGGCTCATTCCTTGTTCCCTGTTTAGGATGTGGTTTCCGGCTTTCTCTTTTCCAATCTTCTCACTTTGGTTTCTTTTTTTTTTTTTCAATTGGAGTAGATAGATCTATCAATCGCCCGGTTCACATCCCACCCACGTCTATTGAACAGGTTAAGAGGCTTATCCCTTGTTCCCTGTTTAGGATGTGGTTTCCGGCTTTCTCTTTTCCAATCTTCTCACTTTGGTTTCTTTTTTTTTTCAATTGGAGTAGATTGATCTATCTATCGCCCGGTTCACACTCCACCCACGTCTATTGAATAGGTGTAGAGGCTCATCCCTTGTTCCCTGTTTACGATGTGGTTTCCGGCCTTCTATTTTCCAATCTTTTCACTATTACGTAGCCCCCTGCACATCAGTAGCGTTACCACCTTGCTCGGGGTGATACGATTAAAAAAAAAAATTAAGTATTTTTAAACCATTAAGAATTTTCTCGATTGAATTCTTTAAGTTTTGTATTCTTTCGTGTTTTTTTTTTGTTTTTTTGGGAGATGTGTTTTAGTTGCTAGAAATAATTGCTTGAATAATGCTGTTCATTCTCACACAGTTATTTTAATGGTGAATATTTTTATTTTGGATTCTCATCCAAACAGGCTGTGGTCATTCCATTAATTTGTTGTCTTCAAACATTCTATCAAGGTGAGCAAGCTTTGTAGATTGTAGAATCGCAACGAACGTATGAAACTGCATGGTAGTTACAATTTTTATTGCTTGCAAACTTACCATTCGCAGATGTCTTCTTCCAGTGGTGCGAATAAATTTTTGCATGGATCTTGATACATTCAGTTGTGTATAATAAATTAGTTTATTGTCTAGAGTAACCGGAACATTGTTTTACTTTCACTCAGCTGTCATCTAAGTCGTGTTGCCTGAATATTTCCATGAAGGTCCTAGCTTCTAACACAACCAAAAGGAACATCCAATTCAGCACATGGCTAAACATAACCTTCATCAACTTTTTCAGTCTCTTCATATCTATCTATCTATCTATCTATCTATCTATCTATCTATCTCAGTTCGTTCATATCTATCTATCTATCTATCTATCTATCTATCTATCTATCTATCTATCTATCAATCTTAATCTGTTAACATCTATCTATCTATCTATCTATCTATCTATCTATCTATCTATCTATCTATCTCAGTTCGTTCATATCTATCTATCTATCTATCTATCTTAATCTGTTAACATCTGTCTATCTATCTATCTATCTATCTATCTATCTTAATCTGTTAACATCTATCTATCTATCTATCTATCTATCTATCTATCTATCTATCTATCTATCTCAGTTCGTTCATATCTATCTATCTATCTATCTATCTATCTATCTATATATATATGTGTGTGTGTGTGTGTGTGTGTGTGTGTGTGTGTGTGTGCACTCTCATATGCATCCATCTAAACTTATTTATAAATGGAACTTTGTGTGTGCCTGTGTGACTGTGTTTGTTTGCGTCCGTTACCTACAGACGCCGAATACAGCTGAACCGATTTTCTTGAAAATTTACAGTTGTACTATAAGCATTTGCGAGTGTCCTTAGCTAGGTTTGTGTCGAGGTTCCCCCGATAAATATCGAAAATCGATAATCGAAAACATCTAGAAGGCGTGTTCCAATTTTAATCAAATTTGATACACTCATAGACAAAGACATAAGAAACGATATTCAAAAGTTTCAAGGTTGCAGTTCTTACAATAGTGCAGAAAATCGATGACATATATATATATATATATATATATATATATATATGAAAGGCAAGAGGTTTCTATGTGTGTCTGTTTATCTGCCTGTATGTCTGTATTTTTTCATCCCTTTTATTTTAGTTTGTTGCTTCGGATTTGGCTCTAAGTAGATATAATTGTAGTTCTTAGTCTCAGCCATGATACCATTTACTCAGAGGAATTATTTAGCCTTCAAATTTCAGATTACAACGAAAAAAACTTATTTGATATCGATACCAGGAAATCAAAATTTGACTTACATCCATTCATTTTTCTTTCAGTCTACGATTTCGCTTTAACTGGAAACAACTATCGGTTTTTAGTCTTTCGTACCAACGTCCAAAGAGTCTGAGCTCCATGACCATGGATTAGTTTTAAAGCTTTCATTACACCCGAGCAACGCCGGGCTATATTGCTAGTATTTATTAATTCACATTTTGTGCGTTGTGGTGCAGTGGATATCGGCTTGGAACGAGAAATCGGGGAGCCTAGTTTGAGTTCCAGTTGAATTCATTACATTCACTTAGGCGCAAATACCCTTGGGGAAGGTATTAATTCGTCTCTTTCGTGTAGTTATGGGTTAATTATCAGGTCAGATTGGGTTCTATAGTCTTGGCTGGCAACCAGTCTACCGCCGAAAGCAATGGCTACTGCGGGATAATCTTCTTCCCAGTCAGTCATTGCTATATATATCTTCGTGATATTTACTTAAACGGTGGTATTTTACTTTCTTTCAAGTTTTATATTTACACTTATCGATGGATATGAATACACAGAGACACACAGACGCATACACACGCAAACAGCCACACACACACACACACACACACACACACACACACATATATATATATATATATATATATATATATACCACGGCCATAATTATTAGGCCACCCCACTTTTTAAAAAAATGATGTATTTCATACTATTTTTTAGTATTTATTTCCAAATGGATAATTCTAAATGAAAATAGAATGGTTCTTTTGTTATTATTACTTTGCAATATTTTACAAGGCAGCCAGGAAGCTTTTTCCTCTGCTAGTCAAAATGAAGAAGAGACTAGCATTGGGAAGAGAGTACAAAAACTGGACACCAGAACAGGACATTTGATTGCACTTGTTATAGTGTAAGGTGACCAAACGAAGCATTCTATTTCATTTACAACTATCCAATTGCCAATAAATACTAAAAAATAGTACGAAATACATCATATTCTTAAAAAAAAAACTGTGGTTTCCTAATAATTATGGCCGGTAGTGTATATGATTACGTGTATATTAATATTTTCCACATATATATATATATATATATATATATATATATATATATATATATATATATTAATGCAGGTTTCATTGAATAATATAGACAAGTTTTGTCTATTAATTTTGTGTAGGATCCGTTCATACCGTCTGATATACTTGATGGTGATGTCGTTAAAAGACAACAAAAATCATAGCTTCACTTGATGTGGAAAACCTTTTTACTGTGTGTTAATATTTACTCTTTGATAATGGCTTATGTGAGCCGAAAGCTTAGACCCGATAAAAAATTCAACAAATACTGTGATTTTTTGTTGTCTTTTAACGACATCACCATCAAGTATATCAGACGGTATGAACGGATCCTACACAAAATTAATAGACAAAACTTGTCTATATTATTCAATGAAAACTGCATTAATGAAAAAATGCTGCCAAAATACACACAATTTATATATATATATATATATATATATATATATATATATATATATATAAAATATTCAATTCAAACTTAACCCGTCAATGAATAAAATCAGCTATGAATACTGTAGTAATGTTGCAAAATATTTATAAAATGAACAGTTTTTTATGCTTTAACACGTGCATGACTGTGGCATTACAACATATAAAAAATTCCATTATGCACGATTTTCACCTTCTAATGAACACTACACTGTTTCGCGGTAAGTTTTGTGACTACAACTCACACCCCGGAAAGAGATTGAAAGTACTTGGGAACATCAAGAAATGTATAATAAAATCATCTGTAAACGTTACAGCGCATTTCTTACATCTTTCAATTATAATGCGCGAAAATTATCCGTTAGTATGAAAGGATTTTATTAGGAATAAGCAGACACAATGTTTGCAATTTATTTAATTTTGAATGTCTAAAAAAAATTGCTGCCTAAATACACAAATTATATATATATATATATATATATATATATATATATATATAACCATTTATATGGTTATAAATGTCTCTATATATATGTATATATATGTCATATTAATATGAGCGAATGCACACATTCACACACACACACATATATATATATATATATATATATATATATATATATATATATACTTTTTTTTTCTAAAAGTATATTGTTGAATATAAGAGACAATGAATGTGGTTTATGTTTACTCATGAGCCGTTCTAAACATCTTATTTTGGCTTTAATTTCAGGTTGAAAATATAGACAAAAATTGTCCAACATTTGGATATTTTTTTTTTTTTGTTATACTGGTTCTAAGCTTTCGGCTCACATGAGCCATCTTCAGAGAAATTACAGGGACGTTAACATAGACAGCCACCTTCAAAGATGATATGATCATCTGTTTACATAAAACATTGATATGAAACGATAACAGTCACCGAATAGCAGACTTGGTTCATAAATTTGTAATGCGGTTTTATGACGTCAAACCGCGTAAGAGACCGAAATGTTAACAGAAGCATATGTCTAAATTGAATGTAATTTTATTAAGTGTGTTTTGTTTGATTTAATGTAGATGGTCTCTAATATCTGAAGTTTTTTTTTACTGTGTGCATGTGTGAGTATTATTGTGTTATCGACTAAAATCTGTCTAATATTACCTACATGTTTTTCTAAGAAATGTTGTTTAATTGAACAATGACCAGAAAGGTAAGCCTACGGGAGAGCGTGGTTGTAGTAAAACCAATATATATAGTGGGTATATTATTAGTATCAGAGATACAATCACTGAACTGTCATGTAAATTGATACACTGGTTTTCTGTAGAGGATTTAGTTGTGTGATTGTAAAGTTATTAGAGACTATGAGGTCAAATGTTTTAAGTTTTTCATAATATAAGAGGGCTTAATTTGATTTTTATTATTTATTGGTATAACAATTATAGGTTTTGTGTTTTTGAATGTTGTTTCATCATATTTGTAATTATTATGCATTTGGTTTGCTATCGTGTAGGTTAATAGTGTTATGTTTATTTTGACGTACACTATTATTATTATTAATATTATCAATATTGTTAGAGGTATTATTAAGTCTTTATCTTAATGTCTCTGTAACCTCTCTGAAGACGGCTCATGTGAGCCGAAAGCTTAGAGCCAGCATAATGAAAAAATATCCAAATGTTTTGTCTTTATTTTCACCTGAAATTAAAGCCAAATTACGATGTTTAGAACGGCTCATGGTTAAACATAATAGACATTAATTTCATTGTCTATTATATTTAATAATATTCTTCATTTGTAAACGAGTTATTACGCGACCTAGGTTTCTGCAATTTAGGGTCTTCAGGCGATTTGCAATCACGGATTTTACCATTTACCGTTTTTTTTTTTAAGAACGCTCACGTAACGGTGATTTTTTTTAATGCTCACGTGACGTGGAATTTTGAACGCGCAATTTTAAAATTACTAGAAATTATAATGTGTACATGTATTGTTGTATGTACCTAATAGGTATTTTTTAGTATGGTTACATTTCTGTTCTTTCATTCAATAGTTCATTTTCGTTTGGGAATAGCATAATTGCTAACTTTTCTTCTTGGCACGGTCTACATATTTTGCCACCGTTATAAGGCTTGGCTGTTTTCACGATACTTCATGTTATGTCTGGGTCTTTTCCATATTTTAATTTCAATTTCCACATGTGGCTAGCCAATTCTGTATAGTTTTTTAAACATATTTGGGATTAACCAAAGACCCTTCAAGACCAGCTGGTTCAATCACAAGTCTACATTTAAAATAGAAAACTTAAAAAACTGTACAAAATTGGTTAGTTACGTGTGGAAATTGAAATTAAAATATGAAAAAAAAAAAACTGACATAGCGTAGAGTATAGTGAAAGCAACCAAGCCTTATAACGGTGGCAAAATATGTAGACTATGCCAGGAAGAAAATTTAACGATTAGGCTTTTCCCAAATAAAAATGAACTATTAAATGAAAGAACAGAAATTATGACTAAGTGCAACCATACTAAAAAGTATCCATTAGGTTCATACAATCACGGATGAAAACGTTATAATTTCTTATAATTTTAAAAATTGCGCGTTTAAAAAGTCCTCGTCACGTGAGTGTTCAAAAAAAAAAAATCCCCGTTACGTGGGCGTTCTTAAAAAAAAGCGGTAAAAATCAGTTATTGCAAATCGTCTAAAGGCACCTCATGGCAGAAACCTAGGTCGCGTAATAAGT
Organism: Ascarosepion bandense; assembly: GCA_037127315.1. Taxonomy (NCBI): domain Eukaryota; kingdom Metazoa; phylum Mollusca; class Cephalopoda; order Sepiida; family Sepiidae; genus Ascarosepion; species Ascarosepion bandense. Next base: position 3,879,441 of record JBBBDQ010000926.1, on the reverse strand, counting down.
CGTTTACAAATGGAATATATATATATATATATATATATATATATATATATATATATATGTGAGTGTGTATGTGTGTGTGTATATATATATATCATTTTAACTTCCGATATTCTTTTTTGTAAAAAAAAATTTTCAATTGCGGATTCCAATGGATTCGATATTGATTTTGTATTCTACGATTTTATGATTGTTGTAGATGTAGTACACGGCTGATAATATGGAGCACCCTCTGAGAATCGAACTTGCTATTCAAACGTAAGTGATCTAACGAAACAAACCTACTAACAATTAAACAAGCTGGAAGTGACATGTTCCACGTTTTTATAAAGATTTCCTTGATGCTTTTAACGTTCACTTCTTCATTCTCTCAGGCGAAGTCCTCTTTCCCAGCCCGCCCGTTATTCCATATTTAGATCGATATAATTATGTGTTTGCCCATTGGAAAACGTCAAATACTTTTCATTTTGTTTGAGTATCTTTTTCTTACTGTACTTTTAAGTGATTCCTACTTCGCTTCTCTCATTTCTACTAATATTGTCTTGCCGATAATTAACGACAGTTGCCGTAATCGTAATAGAAAATGTAAACGACATACAAGTTTAATATGACACCCATGCCGTTAATGCTGCTAGAAATTTTTTTTTTAATCATCTCGCCCCAAGCAAGGCATTCCACTGCCACTATTGCGCATGGGGCTACATAGGGGAAGGTAAAGAGAATGAGTGGTTAGACATAGGGAATGTCAGGAGGAAGGTGACAGATGAGTAAGGATACCGAGGATGAGGGTTCGGCAGATGGGAAGAGTGTTTTTTTAATTATCTCACCCCAAGCAAGGCATTCCACTGCCACTATTGCGCATGGGGCTACATAGGGGAAGGTAAAGAGAATGAGTGGATAGACATAGGGAATGTCAGGAGGAAGGTGACAGATGAGTAAGGATACCGAGGATGAGGGTTCGGCAGATGGGAAGAGTGTTTTTTTTAATTATCTCACCCCAAGCAAGGCATTCCACTGCCACTATTGCGCATGGGGCTACATAGGGGAAGGTAAAGAGAATGAGTGGATAGACATAGGGAATGTCAGGAGGAAGGTGACAGATGAGTAAGGATACCGAGGATGAGGGTTCGGCAGATGGGAAGAGTGTTTTTTTTAATTATCTCACCCCAAGCAAGGCATTCCACTGCCACTATTGCGCATGGGGCTACATAGGGGAAGGTAAAGAGAATGAGTGGATAGACATAGGGAATGTCAGGAGGAAGGTGACAGATGAGTAAGGATACCGAGGATGAGGGTTCGGCAGATGGGAAGAGTGTTTTTTTTAATCATCTCACCCCAAGCAAGGCATTCCACTGCCACTATTGCGCATGGGGCTACATAGGGGAAGGTAAAGAGAATGAGTGGTTAGACATAGGGAATGTCAGGAGGAAGGTGACAGATGAGTAATGATACCGTGAATGAGGGTTCGGCAGATGGGAAGAGTGTTTTTTTTAATTATCTCACCCCAAGCAAGGTATCTCCACTGCCACCTATTGCGCATGGGGCTACATAGGGGAAGGTAAAGAGAATGAGTGGATAGACATAGGGAATGTCAGGAGGAAGGAGGGACAGACGAGTAAGGATACCGAGGATGAGGGTTCGGCAGATGGGAAGAGTGTTTTTTTAATTATTCTGCCCCAAGTGCAGACGCACTGCCACTATTGGTGCATGGGGCTACATAGGGGAAGGTAAAGAGAATGAGTGGATAGACATAGGAATGTCAGGAGTGGCAAGGGGGTGACAGATGAGTAAGGATACTGAGGATGAGGGTTCGGCAGATGGGAAGAGTGTTTTTTAATTATCTCACCCAAGCAAGGTGTATCTCGACTGCCACTATTGTGCATGGGGCTACATAGGGAAGGTAAAGAGAATGAGTGGATAGACATAGGGAATGTCAGGAGGGAAGGTGACAGATGAGTAAGGATACCGAGGATGAGGGTTCGGCAGATGGGAAGAGTGTTTTTTTTAATTATCTCACCTCGGGCGGCGATTCCCACTGGCCACTATTGCGCATGGGGCTACATAGGGGAAGGTAAAGAATGAGTGGATAGACATAGGGAATGTCAGGAGGGAAGGGTGGACAGATGAGTAAGGATACTTGAGAAGAGTGTGGCTCCGGCAGATGGGAAGAGTGTTTTTTTAATTATCTCACTCCCAAGTAAGGTATTCCACTCACTATTGCGCATGGGGCTACATAGGGGAAGGTAAAGAGAATGAGTGGATAGACATAGGGAATGTCAGGAGGAAGGTGACAGATGAGTAAGGATACTGGAGGATGAGGGTTCGGCAGATGGGAAGAGTGTTTTTTTAACTATCTCACCCCAAGCAAGGCATTCCCACTGCCACTATTGCGCATGGGGCTACATAGGGGAAGGTAAAGAGAATGAGTGGATAGACATAGGGAATGTCAGGAGGAAGGTGACAGATGAGTAAGGATACCGAGGATGAAGGTCTGGCAGATGGGAAGAGTGTTTTTTTTAATTATCTCACCCCAAGCAAGGAGCCCCACCCGCCACTATTGCGCATGGGGCTACATAGGGGAAGGTAAAGAGAATGAGTGGATAGACATAGGAATGTCAGGAGGAAGGTGACAGATGAGTAAGGATACCGAGGATGAGGGTTCGGCAGATGGGAAGAGTGTTTTTTTTAATTATCTCACCCCAAGCAAGGCATTCCACTGCCACTATTGCGCATGGGGCTACATAGGGGAAGGTAAAGAGAATGAGTGGATAGACATAGGGAATGTCAGGAGGAAGGTGACAGGATGAGTAAGGATACCGAGGATGAGGGTTCGGCAGATGGGGAAGAGTGTTTTTTTTTTAATTATCTCACCCCAAGCAAGGCATTCCACTGCCACTATTGCGCATGGGGCTACAGGGGAAGGAAAGAGAATGAGTGGATAGACATAGGGAATGTCAGGAGGAAGGTGACAGATGAGTAATGATACCGGAGAATGAGGGTTCGGCAGATGGGAAGAGTGTTTTTTTTAATTATCTCACCCTAAGCAAGGTAGCCCCACTGCCACTATTGCGCATGGGGCTACATAGGGAAGGTAAAGAGAATGAGTGGTTAGACATAGGGAATGTCAGGAGGAAGGTGACAGATGAGTAAGGATACCGAGGATGAGGGTTCGGCAGAATGGGAAGAGTGTTTTTTTTAATTATCTCACCCCAAGCAAGGTATTCCACTGCCACTATTGCGCATGGGGCTACATAGGGAAGGTAAAGAGAATGAGGATAGACATAGGGAATGTCAGGAGGAAGGTGACAGATGAGTAAGGATACCGAGGATGAGGGTTCGGCAGATGGGAAGAGTGTTTTTTTAATTATCTCACCCCAAGCAAGGCATTCCACTGCCACTATTGCGCATGGGGCTACATAGGGAAGGTAAAGAGAATGAGTGGATAGACATAGGGAATGTCAGGAGGGGAAGGTGACAGATGAGTAAGGATACCGAGGATGAGGGTTCGGCAGATGGGAAGAGTGTTTTTTAATCATCTCACCCCAAGCAAGGCATTCCACTGCCACTATTGCGCATGGGGCTACATAGGGGAAGGTAAAGAGAATGAGTGGTTAGACATAGGGAATGTCAGGAGGAAGGTGACAGATGAGTAATGATACCGTGAATGAGGGTTCGGCAGATGGGAAGAGTGTTTGATAGAATGGGAGCAGGTTAGTGTGTTAGGAGGTCTCTATTGACCTTACATTTAAACTCCTGGAGATTGTAGCCGTCGGGGAAGCAATCGTTTGGAAGAGAATTCCACAGTCGGGAAGTGCGAGGAAAGAAACTGTTGGAGTAAAAGTTACGGCTGCATTTTATCGATTTCACTGTAAAAGGGTGGGATCTAGTTGCTAATCTAGTATCTCGTTCAAATTCGTATTTAGGGGGCACTATCTGGAGAGACTTAGTGTGCTGTCAAAATAAATGGTGTTTTTAGAAAAGTAATTGTCTCAATGTAAAAACTGAGACGATCTCCAAGAAAAATCTAAAAGTGTCTTAGTCAATATTTGAAAAAAACTTGCTCCAGCGAGGGCAACTATACATATAGGATATCAAAACTTCTCCTGCTGCTAGAAATAATAATAATATTCAGTCAGTTAAGTGCCATATGTGATACACTCTTGGGCGATCATGTCTCGAAAGAGACATGACTGACTGGGCAGAAGATTATCCCGCAGTAAGTTACCATTACTTTCTGCGGTAGACTATTCACCAGCCAAGGATTTAGAACCCAATCTGTCTTATTATTTAACCGATAACTGGGGAGAAGAGATGGATTAATACCTGTCCCAAGAGTATTTGCGAGTAAGTGAATGCAACGAATTCAACTGAAATTTGAACTCAGTTCGAGCCGATATCTAATACACCACAACGCACATCTAATGATAATATTGAAAACCTGTAAACGATGGTTTTATTCTTGACTGGCAGTATAGCCTGGCGTTGCTCGTGTGTAATGAAAGCTTTAAAACTAATCCAAGGTCCTGGAGCTCAGACTAAGCCTGAAGAATATTTGTGAAGTTTGATGAGAATCGGATAAAAATTGTGGATTTGTATAAAGGACATACAGACAGATAAACAGACACACACACAAATATCTTGCCTTTTATAAATATGTATTATCGATTTTTTGCACAATTGTAAGAACTGCAACCTTGAAAATCCTCAATATCGTTTCTTATGTCTTTGTCTATGAGTGTATCAAATTTGTTTAAAATCGGAACACTCCTTCTATAACCCGATTTTTTCGATTATCGATTTTCGATATTTATCGGGGGTACCTCGACACAAAACCTACGCTTATAGTACAACTGTGTAAATTTTCAAGAAAATCTGTTCAGCCGTTTCGGAGTCTATAGGTAACGGACACACACACACAGACACACACACACGCATACACACACACACCGACAAAGTTCCATTTATAAATAAGTTTAGATTAGATACACAGGATCAATTCTTGCTATCTCGAAATTACAATCGCAAAAAATTGTGCTTTGACTAAAAGGCAGATTCCCTTATAAATATCCAGAAACAATTCCCAATTTTTATCAGGTTTCATGGTATTGACACTCAGTGAATATAAAACCCGGCATGCCAGATTTGTATATCTGCATTGGAAAATCTGCATTGGAAAATCTTCAATATTTACGGAAAAGAAACTGCTAGAAACAGGCATGAACACCATCCAGACCCAATTACAAAGATAAGAACTGTAACGTTTTTATGGGAGTTTACAATGCACACAGACAGAACAATCTAAGCTAAACTCCCAGACATCGTAATCAGAGTGCCAAAACAGAATGTGTTTTCTTATTGACATGACAGCTCTTGTATACTCTAGTGCATCTTTGAAGATCTCTAAAAATTATGAAAATACAAGGAATTTAAAATCGAAATCATAAAGATGTGGCACATGAGAGCATCAATAATTCTTGTTGTAATTGAAGTCCTCAGGTTTATTGAAAAAAGGTTCCGATAGATTCAATGAAGGAATTCCCGGTAGCACATGTCTTAAAGGAATATAAAAAGTGTACTCACAGTTACAGCTCCAATACAATGAAGGACTTTATCTATATGTGATCTCAGAGGTTTATCTTTCTTTGTTTTTTGGGGGGTTTTTTTCTTCTCTCAAAAAATGCTCAGTGGAACATGGCATGATGCCATTTCTAACCTTAAGCCTCTGTTTAGAACAGGGAAAGAAATGAGCATACGTCAGAAATCAAAGGGAATAATAATAATAATAATAATAATAATAATAATAATAATAATAGAAGATAGAAATAGAAGATGTAACCATTCTATGGGATTACACCATCTACACAGACAGAAAAATTGAAGCAAACAGGCCAGACATTATTGTTAAAAACCAGAAGGAGAAAACTTGTCTATTAATTGATATGGCTTGTCCAGCGGATTGTAACATAGCAATCAAGGAATTTGAAAAACTGTCAAAATATAAAGACCTGGAAATTGAAATAGAAAAAATATGGAAATTGAAAACAAGAGTTGTGCCAGTAATAGTAGGTGCACTTGAAATGATAAAAAATGGAACAAAACAACACATTGAAAGAATCCCTGGAAACCCCAGCTTAAGAGATATACAAAAAATTGTCTTATTAAGTACAGCCCACACACTAAGGAAAACTTTATCTATGTAATGCTAGGGATGATAGGGAAGATAGAAAAACATGACATGGAGTCATAACAACACGCCACGACCTGCCTTAGGTCTCCCCGCAGACTTGGTTGGTAGTGAGACCAAAGCAGAAATCGAAATATGATGAAAAAATGACATAATAATAATAATGTCATGAAGCCATTTCTGACCTTAGGTCTCTGTTAAGGACACCGAAACAAATGAGTATACACCCAAAATCAAATTGAAAACAAGAGTTGTGCCAGTGATAGTAGGTGCACTTGGAATGATAAAAAAAATGGAACAAAACAACACATTGAAATAATCCCTGGAAACACCAGCTTAAGAGATATACAAAATATTGTCTTGTTAAGTACAGCCCACACACTAAGGAGAACTTTGTCTATGTTACGCTAGGGATGATGGGGAATATAGAAAAAACATGAAATGGAGCCATAACAACACGCCACGACCTGCCTTAGGTCTTCCCGCAGACTTGGTTGGTAGTGCGACCATAGCAGAAATCGAAATATGATGAAAAATGACATAATAATAATAATAACTATCAAAATACAAGGATCTTGAAATGGTAACCTAAAGAATGTGGCATATGAAGACATCAGAAATTCCAATTGTACCAACTACAACTGGAATTGCTGAATTGTTTGGAAAAGATTCCGATAAACTTATAGAATGGATTCCTAGTAGCCCATACCTTAACGAAATACAAAAGATTTGTGCTCACAGGTAGGGAGATTATCTGTGTAAAATGTGTGTGACGTTAGGTTTTGTATTTTTGTGATTCTATTTTTTTATTATAAAAATGATTAGCGAAGAATGACATGGAGTCATTTCTGACCTTAGGTCAAAGATGAGACCCGCACGGGAATAAAAATCAAATAATAATAAATCAAATAATAATAATAAGGAGAAGAACAACAACAACAACGACAACGACAACAACAACAACAACAACAATAAGGATTAAATCTTTTCTAATAATTAACATATTGACTAATTTTCTTACTTAACAATAAAGTAACAATGGCAACAACAACAGCAACAACAATAATGAAGACGAAGAAGAAGGCTTAATATAGAGTCGAAGCGAACTCGAAAGAAATTCAAAATAATTGGGATGACGTGCTAACATTTGATTTCCAACGACATCAATTGGCTGAGTTGGGGGAATGCAAATAATATTAATAATGGTACCAACCTAATTTATATGGGCATAAAAATGCAATAATAATAATAATCTCATGCAATAACTTTTGCCATATATAGCTATTCTATCGGTATTTATAAAATGGGAAATTATTGTTTTTATGAGAACATCTGCTTTATTTTCTTCTGCAAATTATTATTAGTGTTATTATTCATAGTAGTAGTAATAGTAGCGTGAAAAAATATTCCAATAATTGATTCTATTGATTTTCAAAAAACATTTGTAAATAAAATAAAAACATTCCTGAACAATTTCCAAATGAAATTCCGAGACGAAACTTATCTTGCTTCAAATATTCCTCTTGTATTTGACCGTCACATCCAGTCCTGTAATTCTCTGAAATTGTGGAAATTCTTGGAGAAAACATAAAAAAACAAACAAACAAAAAGTGTGACTGCAATAAAAAAGTGAAGAAATTCGAAGACTTTTTCTGTCGAAATATTCTATTAAAAACAACAATGGGGAAGATGATCGTTTAACGAAACTATATAGAATAAAAGAAAAATGGTTATATTATTGAAAGAACATTTACAGAACATGGAAAATATTTTGAAAGTTATGTTTCGGAGAATAAAATATTGTTCTAAATAGAGAATTGGTACCTTAGCTCGACTTTGAGAGGAATTCTCGACTGAAACGGTAACCCCATATATGAAACGGCCATGAATCGTAAATATTCCGAACGAAACTCCATTGTGATTTCGTAATTTTATTTATTTATTTCCTTTGGCAATTTCCAAAAAAACAAAGTAGAAATTTCTTTTGGAAACTATTTATCGATGGTAAGCGATGGTAGGTCTCAAATGGAAAGCACTGAGAAATGCCCAAGACAAATGTGCTGTCAAACTGAAATTACCAATCCGGATACGGCATATAAGACAATTTTTCGTTTCAATTACTCTTGTACGTACGGTGTTATTGTGTATGAGGAAAACATCTGCTCCGAATTTGACAGAGTTTTTCCACAAAATCACTACTGGTGGACTGAGAAGTAATCAAAAAACAAAATAAAAAAAAGGAAGAAAAAAAAACAAAAAAAAACAAAAAAAAACAAACAAACAAAAAAAAAACAACGATTATCATCTCCGCCATTTTAAAAAGCGACAATAACAACAACTATAATATAGAACTTCAGTTCTAAAGTAAACGATAGTAATAGACTGATTCTAATAACAGCAAACACGCCCCCCACACACACAAACAAACACACACACACACACACACACACACACACACGTATTTAAATAAAAAGACGAAAGGAAAATTTAACTTAGATTTTACGATTTACAGCAGATTTTCTATCCGTCTTTATTCACACTTATATATTTTTTAAGAAATGGATTTATTTTTAGGATATATGTATATATATATATATATATATATATATATATATATATATATATATATATATATTGATTGATTGATTGATTACTTTGTTTTTGGTCATAATAAAATTAGACCAGTGCAGATTTGTATTAAAAAGTGTTCAAATAAAGTTATATTGCAGAACTTTGAATATTTCCCATTTTAAACGAGTTATTACGCGACCCAGGTTTCTACCATGATTGGTGTCTTCAGGTGATTTATAATTATTGCAAATCACCTGAAAACATGACTCATGGTAGATACCTATGTCGCATAATAAGTCGTTTACAAATGAAAAAAAAAAATTATATATATATATATATATATATATATATATATATATATATATGAATTAGGTTTCGGTTATAATTAAATCAGACCAGTGCTCAGTTGCTCAATACATTTTTTATTGTACAGCGTTTGAATATATTTCATTTGGAAATGATTTTTCCAAAGTATATATATATATATATTTATATATTAAATCTTTAAACGTTATTTCCTAAATATATTTCTCTCTCTCTCTCTCTCTCTCTATATATATATATATATAGAGAGAGAGAGAGAGAGTGAGTAACAGAGATAGAGAAGAAAAAAGGCATTATATATATATAGAGAGAGAGAGTGAGAGAGAGAGAGAGAGAGAGAGAATAACAGAAATAGAGAAGAAAAGAAAGGCATGAATTATTTATATATATATATATTAAATCTTTAAACGTTATTTCCTAAATAAATATATTTCTCACTCTCTCTCTCTCTCTCTCTATATATATATATATATATAGAGAGAGAGAGAGAGTAACAGAGATAGAGAAGAAAAAAAAGGCATTAAATAACAATAACATGTATGTATATAAAATGCATTCAAAAGATGAAAAAGCTTAGCCATTAAATAATTGATTGCGTCAGAGAGCAGACATTTTCTAAAATTGACATCTAGAACTAAAAATAGAGCACAAGCAAAAGAATCCGTTGCGATGGCATTGGAGAGAGAAGGACAAAACGTAGACTTGTTGTCACTTGTTCCTAAAAATATCCACCAAATACGACTGGTGTGAAAGTTTTAAAAAAAAAAATTATAAGTGTAACTAAATTCAGTTTCTTTATTTCCCAGTGATCGTGATCGGACCTGAATTGTGTGAAAAAAAAAACTACATGAAAACAAACAATGATATTAACAAACAGTAACAACAACTACACGAATACTACTACTATTGCTACTACTACTACTACAACAACAACTACTACTACTACTACTACTACTAATAATAATAATAATAATAATAATAATGATAAAAATAAGAGAGGAAACAAATAAGGAAAGAAAAAACGAATTCACAAGCATAAAATTCAAAACTAAATGGTCGATAAAATTATGGAAACAAATAATCCCAACAAATACGATATTTTAACCGGTGTCTCTAAATTATCATTATTTGAACTTATGTATTTCTTCAATTATTTACACAGTTTAAAGTGCATGGAGACTATTATACTGGGCCACCCAAAAAGGATCAAAATCATTAGCAATTTCGGTGTAAAACAAGCTTTCCACATTCAGTGCAAAAGACGGTAATTTACCTGTCAAACTTTTCTACATTGTAAGATACATAATAGACAGAAAATAATGGGACACTGAAATATCAACATTATCTATCTATCTATCTATTTCTATATATATATATATATATATATATATATATATATATATATATATATATATATATATATATATATATATATATATATATATATATATATATATATATATATATATATATATATATATATATATATATATATATATATATATATATATATATATATATATATATATAAGGTTTTTTTCTGTTGCTGAGGTGATGTGTCGCTCCCCGTGGGGATCGTCATATCGAAATGGCCATTCAACATCTTTGAATTAATCCTTTTTTAATATATATATTTGCTCTGTAATATCTTATTACATGGAGCTCTCTTCCTGTATCATTTTTTAATATTAAAATAAATTTTTAATATTAATTAGGATCGGGTTTTTTGGAATTTACCTTCCTGCTTTTTTCCCTTGGATTGAAGTATCTGAATTAAAATATATATATATATATATATATATATATATATATATATATATATATGTAAGTTCACCAAAAATAAAAATATTTGTATTTTATATATATATATATAGCACTGTGAAAAAGTAATATGACAAGAATTATTTTATCTTTTATGAGGCATCAAAATAAAGTTTAAAATCACCCCTGTCCTAACACTTGTGCACACTAGTGTGCAAAAGTATTAGTACAGGGGTGATTTTCCTAAAAACCTCACTGAAATTCAAATACAGGGTGAAAAGCCAAAACTTTGTAAGAATTATTTAACTAAAAAGGAAGAAGAAAGAAGGCTTCGAAATTTGAATTGGCCCCCACAAAACCTTGAGCTCAATCCTACTGAAGATCTATGGGATATTTTGAATAAAAAAATTTAGAAATCTAATGTTACTTCGCAAGACACACTTTGGGAACAAATACAAGCTGCTTGGCAGGAGATACCATTAGATACATTGAAGAAGCTTGTGATGTCAATGCCTGACAGAATAAAGGCTGTGATCAAAGCGAAAGGCTGTTATACTAAATATTAAAATAATATAGTAATAAGTATTTTTTCTGTTAAAGCATTTGTTGAGTAAATCAAATAAAATTACTTTAATTAAATTGTTTATTTTTTGTCAATATGCCTCATAAAAGATAAAATAGTTCTTTCCCTAATACTTTTGCACAGTACTGTATATATATTTACCAATCGCACCTTGTATATATATACGAGTTGCGATTGGTAAATTGTCGCAATTCTTTTATTATTTCAAAGAAAAAAGCTATTATACTAATATTCTTGTTAAAGCATCTGTTCTGTCAATCAAATAAAATTGCTTTAAATAAATTGGTTATTTTTTGTCAATATGCCTCATAAAAGATAAAATAGTTTATGTCCTAATACTTTTGCACAGTACTATATATATATATATATATATATATATATATATATATAGGTAGAGAAGATCAGTCGGGTACGCTACCAAGGTTTCGATATTTTTGGTTTCGTCAGAGATTTAATCTTCGCCTACCTAAATATTTAAAGCCTCTACATGATGTAAGTTGTGGTACAGTGGATATCGGCTCGGATCGAGAAGCCGGGGGTGGGGGGCAGAGTTCGAATTTCAATTGTATCCATGGTATTCATTTACGCGCAAATATCTTTGGGAAAGGTACTAATCCGTCTCTTCCTTCCAGTTATGGGTTAAATAGCAGGACAGATTGGATTCTATAGCCTTGGTCGGCAACCAGTCTACCGCAGAAAACTAATGGCAACCTACTGCGGGATAATCTTCTGCCCAGTCAGTCATGTCTCTTTCGAGATATGATCGCCCAAGAGTGTATGACGTATGGCACTTGACTGACTGATATTCACTACCTTCTAATACAACTTTTACTGGTTTAATTTAATTTAAATCTAACCTATAACTATTCAGTATATATATATATATATATATAGTCCTGACGAGTGAGAACATCATAACGATGTCCTCAAGAATCTTCAAAGTCGGTATCAATTTGCTCAGTTAAAGAAAAAAATGTTTATATTTATCAACGCCCTATCTACATCCCGATATCAAGCACTTTAGGATAAAAAACCTGCTTTCCAAAGTACATTTTATCAGTATTAACCACTGAAGAACAACAACCTTGGCGGTAACCATTATCACAATTTTACACCATATATATATATATATATATATATATATATATATATATATTATTATAGTTTAGAATATGTACAAATTATCATCTATTACAAAGTGTATATTTTGTTTGGACTTTAAAAGGACAAAGTCTCATCAGGTAGTGTGAAAAGAAAATGGAAAATTCTTTACCTTATATATATATATTTTTTTTTAATCGTATCACCCCGAGCAAGGCGGTAAAGCGACTGATGTGCAGGGGGCTACGTAATAGTGGAAAGATTGGAAAAGAGAAAGAAGGCCGGAAACCACATCCTAAACAGGGAACAAGGGATGATCCTCTTAACCTGTTCAATAGACGTGGGTGGGGTGTGAACCGGGCGATAGATAGATCTATCTACTCCAATTGAAAAAAAAAAAAACAAAGTGAGAAGATTGGAAAAGAGAAAGCCGGAAACCACATCCTAAACAAACTTACAAAAATCACATAATATATCAGAAAGTACTTAAATAAAACACAATATTCTTTGGCAAAACATGTCACCATTCATAACAAATTAGACAAAAGGTTTCACAACACCCCTCTTTATGAACAAAATATTTTTTTAAAACCAGTTATAATAAATATGAAAACAGTCAAAATTATTCACTAAATAAGAACTGGCTGAAGAGTTTCATAAGGGAAACTAAAAAACTTTAGAAACTTGAATCACATGATCACCGTTTTTTTCTCTTATTTTTCAATTTAAAAACTATTATTTTTGGTCTGAAAATCTTGCAGGTTGTATGGATATTGGCGAATTATGGAATTATGCCTGAGAGGTAATTGGGGTGGAAAATGAGAAATCAGAGTTGATGAAGTTAAAGAATTTTCCATTTTCTTTTCACACTACCTGATGAGATATTGTCCTTTCAATGTCGAAACAAAATATACACTTTGTAGTAGATGATAATTTCTACATGTTTTAAACTATAATTTGTAATAAAAATTCATAGCTCTATTTTATACTGAGCAATGTTTTAAATTAATGTTTTGAACGTTCTTAATTTTTTTCTTATTCACTTGGATATATATATATATATATGTATATATATATATATTTATTTGATTTTATTCTATCTTTTTCTTTTTCTTTTTCCTTTTCTTTTTCTTTCCCTTTATTTTTATTTTTTATTTTTTTATTTTTTTTTATTTTATTTTATTATTTATTTTTTAATTTCTTTGCAATCTATTTAAGAAGGAAAAGTAGACTAATTTTTCTCCAATTTTTCTCCAGTTTCTGAAAGGTTTTTTTCTGTTGCTGAGGTGATGTGTCGTTCCCCGTGGGGATCTTCATATCGAAATGGCCATTCAACATCTTTGAATTAATCCTTTTTTAATATATATATATATATATATATATATATATAGAGAGAGAGAGAGAGAGAGAGGGAGGGAGGGAGGGTTAGAAAAAGAGAGTCAGTTAGAGAGACAGAATGTGTGAGTGATACAGACAGACGATAATCAGGCGAACGTTGTTAATATTGACTATATTTTGGGGACAGATAATCAGTATGGATAAATAAATCAACATTACATTTACATTTCACGCAACACTGAATATATATATATATATATATATATATATATATATATATATATATATATATATATATATATAATAATAATAATAATAAAATCGACTCTGTACGTATCCAAATCTTAAAATCTTACACAAGTAATTTTTTAGGACCACGAATAACCGGCAGAATCTAATTCCGTTATCGTCCGCCGCTATAAAGCTTTGGACAATGAGGGGAAAAAAAAAAGAAAACTGCGGAGCACCGACAATACATACAGTACTTCACAGCAAAGAAAAAAAACCCTCAAACGGAACGAACCACTAAGAAAGAAAAGTGCTCGATACAAAACTAACCAAAAAGGATTAACCAAGAGGCAGTGACGTAGAGCAAAAACACACGTGTTCTCGTGTGTTTTTTTTTCTCGTATATATATATATATATATATATATATATATGAATTCAATTTGCACGTGTTATCTACATAAGTCTCTGGTAACAGAGTTATACAGTGAAGTCATTCCTCTCCATTTCTCTCTCTCTCTCTCTCTCTATATATATATATATATATATATATATATATATATATATATTATTTTTAAAAAGATCATCTTTTTTATTAAAAAAAGATACAATATGCGTATATATGTAAAAAAAAATTCTCCTTGCCACACATTTCTGTGCATATTACTACACTCTTTAAAAATAAAATGTAGATTTTCGTTTCATTTATAATAATGTGAATCCCACTCTCTCTCTCTCTCTCTCTCTCTCTCTCTCTCGCTATATATATATATATATATAAATTCAATTTGCACGTGTTATCTACATAAGTCTCTGGTAACAGAGTTATACAGTGAAGTCATTCCTCTCCATTTCTCTCTCTCTCTCTCTCTCTCTCTCTCTCTCTCTATATATATATATATATATATATATTATATTATTTTTAAAAAGATCATCTTTTTTATTAAAAAAAGATACAATATGCGTATATATGTAAAAAAAATTCTCCTTGCTACACATTTCTGTGCATATTACTACACTCTTTAAAAATAAAATGTAGATTTTCGTTTCATTTATAATAATGTGAATCCCACTCACTCTCTCTCTCTCTCTCTCTCTCTCTCTCGCTATATATATATATATATATATATATATATATAAGTACAAAGTGTGTGTCTCTTTAGCATATCAGATTCATGCCAACTTCGAAGTTTTGTGAGGATACCGTTATGACGTTCTCACCCGTCAAGACTTCATCACGAAACTTTGAAGTTTACATGAATCTGATCAATTAAAATAACACACTCTTTGTACTTATCAACGCTTTATCACCACTCCGATATCATGCAGTTTACAATAAAGGACTTGCTTGCCAAAAAAAGATTTTTTCAGTAAAACCACTGAAAATCAACATCTTTGGTGCTAAACATTATCACAATTAAACATTATATATATATATATATATATATATATATTAAAAAAGGATTAATTCAAAGATGTTGAATAGCCATTTCGATATGAAGATCCCCACGGGGGACGACACATCACCTCAGCAACAGAAAAAACCTTTCAGAAACTGGAGAAAAATTAGTCTACTTTTCCTTTTTAAATAGATTGCAAAGAAATTAAAAAATAAATAATAAAATAAAATAAAAAAAAAATAAAAATAAAAATAAAAATAAAAAAATAAAAAAATAAAAAAATAAAAATAAAGGGAAAGAAAAAGAAAAAGAAAAAGAAAACGAAAAAGAAAAAGATAGAATAAAATCAAATAAATAAGAAAAGAAAAAAAATTGACATCGTCTGGGTTCGCAAAAAAAAGGAAGAATGTAACTAAAAATTAACAGACAGACGCGTTAAATCGACGTAGTTTAGGCAATACGGAAAAAAGGTGGTAAGAGAGATAAAAGAAGGAAGGGAGGGTAAAAGAAAGAAACTAAAGAAAAAAATTTTTTTAAATATTACAGACGCTGGACAAATTCAAAAACCTAATTTCCCCAAAACGTTGAAGTATTAGAAAAAGGCCTTTACTTAAAAAGGCATAATTATTAATAAAAGGGAATAAAAAGATATAGGATTTAAAATAAAATTATTTTTAAAAAAATTAGGTCATTTGAAATTAGACTAAATAAAGACAACACTAGGTAAAAAAAAAAAAAAAAAAAAAAAAAAAAAAAAAAAAAATTACAATTATTATATACATACCTATAGAAGTACACACATACATACATATATATACACACACACACAATTCTACGAATAAGAATACATATATACACATACACACACATACATTCAATTTATTACACACTATTATACATATATATATATATAAATATATACACACATATATATTATTACACACTTATATACATATACATGCGCATACACACATATATATGTGTGTACACACCTATATACAAAAAATTCATATACACATAATATACATGTGTACACACACATGCACACACACACACACATATATATACATATATACCTATATACACATACATACACATATTCCATATGCACTCACACACATACATATTAATGAATATTATGAAAAGGAGCATTTAAATAGCTAAAACATTTTTTTTCCAAAATTACATATAGCCCACATACATAAATACATATACATACATATATATAAAAAAGTACATCCACACACAAACATACACATAAAAAAAAAAAAAAAAAAAAAAAAAAAAAAAAAAAATTAAATTTAAAATTAAAATTAAAAATTTTTTTAAATATTAAAAAAAATTATAGAAAAAATTTAGAATTTAAAAATAAAAATTTGAAATTAGAAGTTAAAATCCGCCCTATGGCGGCACTTGTTTATAAATTCCCTCCTAAAGTTCAAAAGTAAGTCCTGATGAGGATACTTCAAAATCAGAATCTTCTCCAATAAACACAGACGACACCTATCACGAAAACCCTTAGGGGTACAAGCTGAGCCTATTAATTTCCAGCTGATTATAGGGTCCTGCCCTTCCTCCTTCATTTCCCAGAACCTACGTGATAGTGCCGTCTGGAATCTCTGTTTAGGGTTCGAAAACGAGTACCTGTGATTATAAAGCCTCTGTTTGAAAGAGCCCGCGGACATGCCAATATAGGTCCGGTAATTGTCCTTGCCAATCCTGCTTTTTTCCCTTGGATTGAAGTATCTGAATTAAAATATATATATATATATATATATATATATATATATATATATATATATATATAGCATATTGAGGCACCAGATAATTTTCTGAACATATATTGTTAAATCTAATAGACAATGAATGTCTATTATGTTTAATCATGAGCCGTTCTAAACATCGTATTTTGGCTTTAATTTCAGGTGAAAATAAAGACAAAAATTCTCCAACATTTGGATCATTTTTTATTATGCTAGTTCTAAGCTTTTGGCTCACATGAGCCATCTTCAGAGAGGTTACTGGGACGTTAACATGAAGATACCCACCATCAAAGATGATTTTATCTTGTGTTGACATAAAAGAAGAAATTAAATTCACCTGAAATTAAACCCAAAATACGATGTTTAGAACGGCTCATGATTAAACAATAGACACTCATTGTCTGTTACATTTAACAGTATATATATATATATATATATATACAACTTCCAACTTTTTCACCCGAAGAGAGGCAACCGAAATACAATGTTTGCTTCGAAACGCGAAAATTTTCGTGTAGTGATACTATGAATTTAAAAACATTGTAACAACCATTACAGTATAACAATCTACGTTTGTATCGAGCACTCTTTATAAAAGTAAATGCATGAACAGCAGGTTAAAAAACCCACGAGTTCCACAATTTTGTTACAATATATATATATACATATATATATATATATATATATATATATATATATATATATATATATGAATCGACGGATAAATTGTTTTTAAAATTGCATAAAAATGAAAATTACACTGACACCTTAACAATATTAATCAGTTAAAATTAATAAGTTAAAATTAATCAGTTAAATTAATCAAACATACACAAAAAAATACTAAAGTATAAAATTTATATAAAATCCCTACTGGCTTCAACCACAGCCTCCAGACGACATCTGTATAACTTGCAACTGTTCTGGATGGTCTCCTTGTTTAAGTTGGTGAAAGCTGTCATAATCCTTGTCTTATATTTGGTGTTACAAAAAGCTTTGTTGGTCTCTTAATCATCTGCACCCCACACATAATATCAAGGGGATTTCGGTCTGTGGAGTTAGGTGGCTAGATACTAGGGGTGATGAGTGATACATTTTAAATTTAAATTTTTATCCACATGCACCCGTAGAATATTTAAATTTTAATCTTGCAATTAAGAAAGCAGTAACTGAACGTTATAAGATTTAATTCTCATGAACATCGATAAAACATAAATTCAAATCTAATAAATTGTCATTTTGTAATATGTACCTGATGATTGCATAATGCGTGAAACAGATCTGTTTCTCTGTATCTCAGCCCTTTCATATATATATATAGCTATCCGCAGATATATCTGTTTCGCTGTATCACAGCTCATCAGTACGGTTAGACGTCCGATTGCTTTTAACCCAGGATTTGAACCGAATTGGTGTTAGTCGATATATATATATATATATATATATATATATATATATATATATATATATATATATATTAATTTGATATTTGTGAATTATTCAGAAATATCAGTTGGAATAAACGCATAGAAAACTTTTTTTTAATTGAATTTTAATTTGTAAAAATATTTGACTTTTTTGTTCATAAACTGGAAATGTCAATCTTTTTCGCACACTTTACGCACGCACACATATTTATTTTACACGTCAATATATATATATATATATATATATATATATATATATATATATATATGTACGTAAAATTTCCGGAGATTTACGAAATGGATTAACAACCGACATATCTAATTTATTTGTTTGAAAATTATTATTAATAACTACTCGTATTTTAGGAGATATTCTGTTTTTAATTAAACTGTATATATATATATATATATATATATATATATATATATATTGACTAGAATATTTTTGAGAAATTTTGTTATTAAAATATCTGTCATTCGGTAGGATTCGAACTTGCGGCTCCGAATAACAGAGGGGTAGACATCATTTGATCTGATTCATTTTACAACAACACTACTAAGTGCTATTTTGTTTCAATACTCTTCGTGTCTTGTCAAGCGATGGTGCTTATCGCGAGTTAAAGAGTTTTAAAACTTTATATATCTATGAAATGATTGTGACAAAAATGTATGTGTTAAAAAGATGCACTGACTATTATACATGATAATTAAAAAGTCGACTTTGGGAGTATCGTGATTTCTGTCACTTTAAATATATATATATATATATATATATATATATATATATATGCATACAAAATATAAAGAAACACACACACAAACATGTATATATAAATATGAACTCTATCTATCTATCAATCTATCTATCTATCTATCTATCTATCTATATATATATATATATATATATATATATATACAGAAATCGATGGTACTTGAGACGTCTCAGAAAAAAAAAGGTTAATAGTTGGTCATTTGGTCAAATTTTGTAGCATGGTTTAGGCCGATAATTTGTCACCACCCATTCGCGTGTCTGAATTTTATGCCTATCTCAGTGTCATTTTGACTGTATATCACACACACACACACACACACACACACACACACACACACGCATATATATATATATATATATGTTAATTAGGGAAAATTTTCAAAATTCAAATGTGTCGGATGTACATTTCGACATAGGATCTCTAATAGTGATATATGTATTTATATATATATACATATGTATATATAATATAACAGTAATAAAAGATATCGAAATCTATCTAAATCACTGTAATATACGCACACATACATAGGATGCGATAGATATATTGTCGTCAAAATAATGCAAAAATGAAAATAACACTGACATTTCATTTTAACATATATTTACCAAAATTACAGAAAATTTGTTGAAATACAAAAAAGCAAAATCTACTAAAGCAACTCGACAGTCTCCTGAGTTGAATTGATCAATGCTGCTATAATCCTTGACCTCAATTCATCTCGGGTGTTACAAGGAGCTTTTTTGTTCTGTCGCCCAATTGCGCCCCACAGATAATAATCAAAGGGGCTGTCTTCTTGTGAAACGAAAAGTGCTTTGTCAAGGAGTGATTTTGTCTGTCAGTCATGACTGGGTTTTTCTGCTTGTGTAGCAGGATGCAGTGTCCCGTTGCCAGACTTAGGGTCTTCCAGCAGCCACCCTCATGACCCAGGGCAGCACAACCTCCTGAAGGCCTTCGATTTGAGTCTGAGGCCTTCACCATCAAATTCGGGAGTTCATTTTTTTTATCAGAATGATGAAAGTGAATTTTCTGAGCAGCTGTACCTTCGGAATCATCATTAAATTCAAAAGCATGAACACCTTCCAGTGGGGACGAGAAGATGTCATACCCCTCAATACTGACGCCGAGTGATTTTGATGTAAGTATTAATAAATCATCTTATTTGTCACAAAGTCATTGACTGCTGAAGAAAATGGAAACCTCATCAGGAAATAAAATAACGTTTACACCAAATTTGGAAAAGATCACGCTTTCATAGAAAAATGCCTCTGCTAACCACTTATAAACAATCATTATCTTATATATATATATATATATATATAATAATAATATAATAAAACCGACTCTGTCCGTATTCTACTCTTAAAATATTACACAAGAATCTTTTAAAGACTATGAATAAGCAACAGAATCTAACTCCGTTACCGTCCTCGGCTGTAGAGCTTTGGACAAAGAGGGGACAAAAAAAGAGAAAACTGCGTAGGACCGACAATGCATACGGTTCTTCACAGTAAAGAAAAAAACCCTCTAACGGAACGAACCACCAGGAAAGAAAAGTGCTCGATACAAACTAACCAAAAGTGTTAACCAAAAGGCAGTTACGCAGAGCAAAAACACACGAAAAAAATCGCAAGATCGCCAAGACCTACCGCGGTTTCGCACAACGGCTCGTCAGGGCAAAGGCAGACCAAGCCTTTGCCCTGACGAGCCGTTGTGCGAAACCGCGGTAGGTCTTGGCGATCTTGCGATTTTTTTCGTGTATATATATATATATATAAAGTAAAATAAATTTTCAATATTCAAAAATGTTGAATGAACATTTCGACATAAAATCCCTAAGAGAGATTTTACATCTCCTCAGCAACGGTACTTCTTTCAAAATGGAAATAAAAATAAGAATAAAAGGAAAGAAAAAAAATATATATATATATACTTTATATTAGCTCTGTAATTTTAATTACATTGAGCTCTCCTCCTGTATCATTTTTTAATATTAAAATTTTTAATATTAATTAGGATCAGATTCTTGGGATTTACCTTCCTACTTTTCCGTTTTGGATTAAAGTGTTTTAATAAAAAAATATAAATATATATATATTGATTGCCTTTTATATATATATATATATATATATATATATATATATATATATATGTGTGTGTGTGTGTGTGTGTGTGTGTGTGTGTGTGTGTGCACTATTGTAAGAACTGCAACCTTGAAACTTCTGAATATCGTTTCTTATGTCTTTGTCTATGAGTGCATCAAATTTGATTAAAATCGGACCACTCCTTCTATAACACGATTTTTTCGATTATCGATTTTCGATATTTATCGGGGGTACCTCGGCACAAAACCTAGCTAAGAACACTGGCAAACGCTTATAGTACAACTGTGTTAATTCTCAAGAAAATCAGTTCAGCCGTTTTGGAGTCTATAGGTAACGGACACACACACAGACACACATATACATATACACACACACATACACACAAAGACAAAATTCCATTTATAAATAAGTTTAGATAAGAGATTATAACTATACACGTGTCGAAAAACCTTCCACGAATCTAAGAAGAAGAGATAAAACGGTTTTAAAAAAAAGAGCTAAGCACATGAACATTGGTCAAAAGGGTTTGGACCGCGTCAGCGCGTAACCCAAAGAAAACACGTGTAATCAACTAACCAAAAGCGCTCAATACTTAGGTAGAGCGAAATAAGTAAAGAATACCTAGTGAGCCAGACAGACCTAATCAATTTTGAAATTTGTTTTCTTAATAAAGTTCTCCCCAATTTGCGTTTGTATCTTCTTTCTTGGTCACCTGAATTTCCTTTATATTTGTCGTTCGTTTCTTTCCTTGTTAGCCAGCTGTCCCTGACAGACCTACCTAGGTGAAACCTAGGTAGGTCTGTCTGGCTTACTAGGTATTCTTTACTTATATATATGACAGAATTGAATAGACGCGCACAGAAAACATTTATTTTATTAAACAAGTAATTATTTTATTAAACGAGTAATTTATACAAATAAAGTAATTATAAATGGTTATAAATTTAATAACTAATATTTGGTTGACATCCCCTTTGCTTTTTTTTTAATGCAAGGATCCTTCTAGGCATGCTAGCGATGAGTTCACGAATATCATCTTGGGGGATTTCTTGCTATGTTTCCCGCAATAATTCTAAAAGTTCGGGCTTAGAAGATGGCTTCCTGTTCTTTTTGCGGAGTTTTCGATCTAATATGGCCCAAAGGCATTCAATAGGGTTAATATCCGGGGACTGACTTTGCCAGAGAAAGTTATTCATCCCACTTCGTCTCAACCTATCTGGTGAATTTTACGATCACTCTATTGACAGTAGAAAGGAGTAGTGAAAGATTTTCAGATATTTTTCATTTGACTAAGACCACCTTCATGTTGGCCCACGATACGTCCGCTCTGAAATTCGGATAGGTCTGATGCTCCTTTGGTTCGTGGCATATTCCAGTATTGTTATCTGCAATTTTAATCAAATAATCTATGTTAATTTATCTTGGTTATTAAAAAAAATCAGGAATAATATTTTTCTTGTTATCTATTCATTTCTGTCATGTCTGTGTGAGTATATATATATATATATATATATATATATACATATATATATATTTAGAAGGAGAAAGAGGGAGAGGGTTGAGTTGTTTAGTTTATTGGTTTTAAATAAGAATCCACACTTTATTCATCATAGTGAGAGAAATATTCCTTTTGAATAAATTAATTAAAACTATAGGAGGTGCGTTGTGGTGCAGTGAATATCGGCTCACAACGAGTAATCAGATAGCCGAGTTCGAATTCCAGTTGAGATCACCTGCATTCACTTACGCGCAAATACCCTTAGGAAAGGTATTAATCTGTCTCTTACTTCCAGTTATGGGTTAAATAACAGGGCAGATTAGGTTCTATAAGCTTGGCTGGCAACCGGTCTACTGGAGAAAGTAATGGTAACCTACCTGGGGGAAAATTTTCTGCCCAGTCATTCATGTCTTTTTCGAGACATGATCACCTAAGCGTGTATCACGTATGACACCGACTGAATTAAAACATTACTTATATCCAATAAACAAAAAAATATCAGATATTGAGTAATTTTTTTCTTTTTGTTGTTGTTTTAGTTTAATGTTGATATAATGAGCATCGTGATTTTAACTTCATTTTATTTACTTTTTGGGTGGAGTGAGGAAACAATTTTCTGAATAATAAACGATATTTATCGTGATTTTAACATAAAGGAAGATGTCGGAAAATACGCACGACATCCGTCGAAGTTTGCAAAGTGCTCTCTCAGCAAGAACGCACACACACACGCACACACACACACACACACACACACACACACACACACACATATGTACGCGTGCATCTTCGCAAACTTCCTTCTGTGCACGCGTGTAACTTTTATACAGGTTCTTCATTTGCGCCACCACACCAAAGTATTTACGTAATTGTTCCTGAATCTGCAAGACGAAATATATTCTGAAGGATTTCCTTGCAGAATTCTTCTCACATTTCTTGAATCACCAGTAGAAATTGTAACGAAGAATCCATGGATCTGTTTCTTGGACAGCCTCTAAAAGAAGTCAGGGGTCTTTTCTTGCGTCCAAGTAGCCTGCTGAATGTTCTACCTTAACGACCATGACGAGTCCCAGTTATAAGGCCGAGGGTCGAATCATAGTATTGCACACTAACTCGTATTGTCATTCCTACTAACCAAGTTCCAAGTATTGTATTCTTTCAATATTTAATATATATTCATTATTTCCTATTTGGTTGAGTTATTCTTACCGGACCTTTAACCGAGTCCACGACAGAAAGTTACAAGAACAATTCGCCAGCCCGATGCAAGCTGCCATCATGATTCTGCCTGTTAATCCCTGGTTTTTCCGGAGCGGATGATCTCAGTTGAAGTGAGTGTGTCTCAAACAATTCGTAGCCATGGCTTTTATGCGCGTAGACTTTTCTTCCTTTCACGTCTAAAGAACCAACTGGAGAATACAATAGAACAAAATCCTTTGAAAACATCAAAAGACAAATAGAAGTTTTGAAGAGAATCGAAGGAAAAGTAAGAAGTCTCCATCCCTTGAATTCTCCTGCGATTGTCTCTTTAGATCCAACATAGTATTCATTTCACATCGACTTTTCTACTTCTGAGCTCTTAAGTAATTATTGAAAAAGAACAAAAACATCCTACGAAAACATCAGAAAACAAATAGAAGATTTGAAGAGATCTCAAAGAAACGCCACAGCTCTCCATCCGTTGAACTCCCCTGCAGTCGCCTCTTCAGATCCAAGATGGGACTCATTTCCAATAGACTTTTCTTCTTCTCACGTCTAAAAAACCAACTGGAGAATAAAATAGAACAAAATTTTTTGAAAACATCAGAAGACAAATGGAAGTTTTGAAGAGCGTCGAAGGAAATACCAAAGCTGTCCATCGCATGAACCTCCTTGTGATTGTCTCTTTAGATCCAGCATAGGACTTATTTCACATAGACTTTTCTTCTTCTCACGTCTAAAGAACCAATTGAATGTTCTTTGCTGAATCAAAAGGCCATTATAAATAAAATTCTCATGTTTGGACATTTGATCAGATTTTTGGAAGTGGGTGAAACTGGTAAATTTTCAGCTTCATCGACATGAATAGGAATTTTTCAAAGCTCGACATTGATAAATGTTTTTTCTTCTTTGCTAAATTCAACATCAAATTTCTATTGGCATTATTATAATTGTGATGGCGGCATCACCGACTGACTGAATGGACTCTTCCAACCAATACTTATACCTCTCCTCACAAGGGGTGAGAGAGAGTAGCCTGAGGAGAGCGCCCTCAGAGCGGCCTGAACTCAGCCGAGAGTCGGTCTACGAACACTGCTACCTTAACGACCATTACAAGTCCCAGTTCTAAGGCCGAGGGTAGAATCATAGTATTCCATACTAACTCGTATTGTCATTCCTACTAACCAAGTTCCAAGTATTGTATTCTTTCCGTATTTAATATATATTCGTATTTTTCTATTTGGTTTGTTTTTTTTGCATTACTTTTACTCGATATTTAACCGACTCCACGACAATAATAATTATTAGGCGGACCTGAAGGAGACTACCACCACCATTAAATCTTAATAAATGGACAGCTCCTGCTTATTATATTCATCATTCTTATTGTCAAGTGTAATATCTCCTTTTGGCGGACCTGAAGGAGACTACCACCACCAATAAATTTGTTTTTCATTTTTTTTTTACTTTTTTCAGTGCAATCTTATAGATTACACCCTAAACTCTTCGATTGACAAAATAAATTTGGAAAAATTTCAGTATTTAAACACTTTTAGTGGTGGTGAGGGGGGCTCAGTTTCTCATACAACGTTATAGTAAATCGATCCTCCATTTTGGAACCACTCGCCGGTACGACATTATCACCACCTGTAAATATGTTGATTATCAATTATTTTTTATTTTTTATTTTTTTGCTTTTTTCAGTGCGATCTTTTCGATTAAACCCTAAACTTTTTGACTGACAAAAAAATTTGTAAAAATTTCGACATTTAAACAATTTTTGTGGTGTCTCAATTTTTTATACAACCTTATAGTTAATCGATCCTGTGCAATTATATCTTTTTGCTTGCGCACATTCAACAACTGAATCCTTTGCGAAATTTTTGAATAATGCCATTCTTGAAATTTTCCGAGGAAGATGCCATCGTAAGAACTAAAGGAAACTGCAAAAAAGACAAAAACTAGAGCAACAATTTGTCTCCCTCTCCTCCCCAAAAAAACAAAGCGACCTCAGCGAGAGTGGTTTTAAAATGGAGGATCGATTTACTATAACGTTGTATGAGAAACTGAGCCCCTCCTAAAATTTAGATTTTTCCAATTTTTTTTTTTTTTGATAATCGGAAAATTTATGTAATAACCGATAAGACTGCGCTGAAAAAAGTAAAAATAATAATAATAAAAACAACAAATTTAAAGGGGGTTGTAGTCTCCCTCAGGTTGGCCAATTATTATTATTATTATTGATGTTCTCTCTTACTCTTAGATGTTTCGACTGCATGATCAGGGTCATAGTCCAGCTCGTACCAACAGATTAGCGACAGAACGTTTTCTTTCACCAGCGCATTCTCAAATGCTGCCGGGTATCCCTAAAGTGTCTCGCGATTGTTATTATTATTAATATTATTAATCATCATCGCTGTATTTCGATTTCTGCTATGGTTACACGACTTAACAAGTCTGCAGGAAAATGTAAGGCATTTAGTGGTGTATGGCTACATTTCATTTTTTTTCTAACTCCTATAACATCACTATCTTTATTATTATTATTATTAAGTCATTTTTCATCATGATTTTATTTCTGCTATGGTCGCACTACCTACCAAATCTACGAGAAGACCTAAGGCAGGTCGTGATGTGTTGTTATGGCTCCATTTCATGCTTTTTCTATCTCCCCTTACATCCATAGCGTTGCATAGCCAAAGTTCTCCTGAGTGTGTGGGCTGTACTTAACAAGACAATTTTTTGTATATCTCTTAAACTGGTGTTTCCAGGGATTCTTTCAATGTGTTGTTTTGTTCCATTTTTTATCATTCCAAGTGCACCTACTATCACTGGCATGATTTTGTTTTCAATTTCCACATTTTTTCTATTTCAATTTCCAGGTCTTTATATTTTGACAGTTTTTCAAATTCCTTGGTTGCTATGTTACAATCCGCTGAACAAGCCATATCAATTAATAGACAAGTTTTCTCCTTCTGGTTTTTAACAATAATGTCTGGCCTGTTTGCTTCAATTTACTGTCTGTGTAGATGGTGTAATCCCATAGAATGCTGACATATTCTATTTCTGTAACCGGTGCTGGGTGATGTTCATACCAGTGTTTGTTTACAGATTTTCCATAGTGTTTGCACATTGTCCAATGTAAATATTGCCCCACTCTATCGTGGCGATTTTTATATTCATTTGGGGCAAGTACAGAACATCCTGAGATTAGATGGTCTATTGTTTCTTGGTATTTATCACAGAACCTGCATTTTGGATCCACATTATTATGTATAATATTTGCCTGAAAGTTCCTAGTGAAAAGACTTTGGTCTTGCGCTGCAAAAATAAAGCCTTCAGTCTCAGATTTAATCCAGATGCACGTAACCATCGATATTTTTTCGTCTTTTACTTATATTTCTTCTTCTTCTTCTTCTTTTTTTTTTCTTCTAACTTTCTTTTAGTTTTCTTATGATTTAATTTTATTATAAATCAATCAATTAGCATAAAAACAGGGAAAACATTGTAGAAAGAGCCTCGGTATAATTTTCTACGATCACTGACCAATGACTGTTGGAAAGCAAACCGTTATAAACACATTATACTTCGTTTTCTTCTCGTTAACAAACCTTATAGAATGAAAGCACGTTTTCCATATGCGACTTCAACTTACCAGTCAGTGGAAGCAAAAACGAAAAGTCTGATATTCCCAATGGCCTGTGAATCAATCCTGGTTAGATAGATTTTAGTTATCGACATAACGAAATCTTTGCTTTATTTTCAAATTTTAGTCCCGGGGTGCAATAAAAGTTTTCCAAATGTGGAAACGGTTTTCTTATAGACTAGGAAATTGGCCAACGAGATACGTATTAGCAATCGCGCTACGAGAAGCTCTCAGGTGGTTTCAATTTTACCGAAAATTATCAGCTTCAAAATCTTGATCGTGAAATTCTTGCCCCAATATTAAATATATGATTTTACCAATGTAAGAAAGATAAATCCAGTAAAAAAAAGAAAAGAAAAAAGAATTTTAGAGACATGACTGGGCAGAAGATTATCCCGCAGTGGGTTGCCATTACTTTCTGCGGTAAACTGGTTGCCAGCCAAGGCTATAGAACCCAATCTGTTCTGTTATTTGACTCATAGATAGAGGGAGAAGAGATGTATTATATTATTAAGTTGTAATTAGTGTGGGATCAGTTTATTACTTCATAACAATATAAAACTGATCCCCCTCTTTATGCCCAGTACATGCTTTAATCATGTTTTCAACTGTAATATTCAGTCAGTCAGTTAAATTGCATAGGTGATACACGCTTGCGCGATCATGTCTCGAAAGAGACATGACTGACTGGGCAGAAGATTATCCCGCATTAGGTTGCCATTGCTTTCTGCAGTAGACTGGTTGCTGACCAAGGCTACAGAACCCAATCTGTCCTGTTATTTGACTCATAGCTAGAGGGAGAGTAGTACTATTAAGTAGTAATTAGTGGGGGATCAGTTTATTACTTCATAACAATATAAAACTGATTCCCAACTTTATGTCCAGTAGATGCCTGAATCATATTTTCAGCTATTATATTCAGTCAGTCAGTTAATTGCCATACGTAATACACGCTTGGACGATCATTTCTCGAAAAAGACATATACTGACTTGGCATAAGATTATCCCGCAGTAGGTTGCCATTACTTTCTACGGTAGATTGGTTGCTAGCCAAGGCTATAGAACCCAATCTGTCCTGTTATTTAATCCATAACTGGAAGGAACAGAATGATTAATACTTTTCCCAAGGGTATTTGCACGTAAGTGAATGCAAGGAATTCAACTGGAATTCGAACTAGGCTCTCCGAGTTTTCGTTCCGAGCTGATATCCGCTGCACCACAACGAACATCCACTCACAACGCACATACAGAAAAAAAGGAAATTGCGAAAAGAATTGGCGTGTTATGTAATCAGTCAGTCAGTTAAGTGCCATACGTGATACATGGTTTGGGCGATCATGTCTCGAAAGAGACATGACTGACTCGGCATATTATCTCGCTGTAGGTTGCCATCGCTTTCTGCCGTAGACTGGTTGCCAACCAAGGCTAAAGAACCCAATCTGTCCTATTATTTAACCCATAACTGGAGGGAAGGATTAATACCGTTCCCAAGGTTATTTGTGCGTAAGTGAATGCAATGGATTCAACTAGAATTCGAACTCGACACCCGATTCCTCGTTCCGAGTCGATATCCACTGATCCTGCGTGTTGTATAGAGAGTCAGATAAATCATGTATATAAAGTTTACCAAATTATAACATAAAAACTATATTTTTCCCTCTCTATATATAATACACCATGTGTGTTTGTACGTTAAGTGCAATACGGGATACACGCTTGGGCTATCATGTCTGTAACTAGACATGACTGACTGAGCAGAAGATTTTCCTGTAGTAGGTTGCCATTACTTTTTGCAGTAGACTGGTTGCCAACCAAGGATATACAAACTAATCTGTTCTGTTGCCTTAATTACAGGTAAATAAAGGTTACTTTTATTTTTGATTTTATCTATGCAACAAAATCAAGTAATCGTAACTTAATGAACAAGACATTACAATTTAATTATCAAATCAACAAATTACAATTTAATTATCAAATCAACAAATTACAATTTAATTATCAAATCAACAAATTACAATTTAATTATCAAATCAACAAAATTTAATTAACAAGGTTGAAAAAACAAGGCCCCAAAATTTTAAAGATCATAGCAACAGAATCATGTCATCAAAACCTCTTGTAATATTTTTTTTATTGTAATGTCAACGATCAAAATATAAAAAGCTACGGCGAATATTTTCAAAATTATAAACGCCACCAATGGCAGAAGAGGAATAAAGCTGGCTGTTAAAGAGTAAAAAATTACTTTGAGCGACGAAAGACAAGAAGTTGTGGAGCGTCATGATGGAAGATATCCTAAAAGAATACGGCATATGAAAGAAGTATATCGTCAAGAATCTCTTTATGAGTCACATCTCCCATATATCGGCTTACTCCACGGTTGTAACCAGTCAAAAATGAGCAATGGTTGCATATCGGATAGGGATTCAGAATGCAAAATCAACGCCTCGAGTTCGAAGCCCAGCTAAGTTTATTATGTTCATTTTTAAACAAATCCTTTTCGGAAATGTATGAATCCATTTCCAATCACCAGTAACGGGTCAACCAGCAGAGTATAGACGGAGGTTTATTGCCTTGAGCTGGCAACCACTCATGGAGAAGGAAAACTATGAATTCAAAAATCAACATTAAGAGGGATGGGTTCAGTCAGACTATTTTAATATGGTTGCACTATCTGTGGTACCCCAATAACCTTAAATGGTTACAGAATTCATAATGTATGAATCCATTTCCAACCACCAGTAACGGGTCAACCAGCAGAGTATAAACTGAGGTTTCTTGCCTTGAGCTGGCAACCACTCATGGAGAAGGAAAACACTGAATTTAAAAATCAACATTAAGGGGGATAGTTTCCGTCAGACTATTTTAATATGCTTGCACTATCTGTGGTGTCCCAACAACTCTAAAGGGTTACAGAACTCATAAGTTGACGTGACATATCCAATAGGGTTCTACCTGGTAGCTGAAGTAATTCCCCACTTCCCATAAGCGTCTACTCTCCGTATTTAAGACCAAGTTTTCAAATACCGTTGGGCTACTCTTCCTCTGACGTAGCCTAAACTTCTTCTGTAAAAGTGACATATTGCTATAAGATAAACATAGTTAAATTACCGAATTCTTGCTTGAAATCAAATAGGGAATCGTTTATTTTTTCACGTGGACGTTTCAGGAAATACTTGCAGGAATTCGATTCAACTGCAGACAGCAGGTAATATCCTGAGACTATTTTCGAATATTTCTAATCAATGGTCTTTGTACAATGCTAAGTACAATCCATAAATAGTAGTTCTGACAAATTTCAAGTGTAGAGTGAAAGACTGAAAATTCTTCTATGCGCGATACCCCTTCAGGAAGTTTGCTCTCCACAACTTCCTGTCCTTTATAGCTTTCTTAGTAAATGTTGTCATTTTGTTCTCTCTTTTGAGTTCAATATGAGCGTTGTGGTGCAGTGGATATCGACTCGGAACGAGAGATCGGGGCGCCGATTTCGAATTCTAGGTAAATTCCTTGCATTCACTTGCGCACAAATACCCTTGGGAATGCTATTAATCTGTCTCTTCCCTCCAGTTATGGGTTAAATAATAAAACAGATTGAGTTCTATAGCCTTGGCTGGCAACCAGTCTACCGCAGAAAGCAATGGCAGCCTACAGCGGGATAATCTTCTGTCCAGTCAGTCATGTCTCTTTCGAGACATGATCGCCCAAGTGTGTTTCACGTATGGCACTTAACTGACTGAATGAAGGTAATAGTTGGAAACATTATTAAGGTTTCTACTGGGAATAAAGTGGGTGACCGCTTTTCTTTTGTTATGAAGATATAAAATGACCCCTCATAATTTCTACTTAATAATATAATACATCTCTTCCTTCTCTAGCTATGAGTTAAATAACAGGCCAGATTGGGTTTTATAACCTTGGCTGGCAACCAGTCTACCGCACAAAGCAATGGCAACCTACTGCGAGATAATCTTCTGCCCAGTCAGTCCTGTCTATTTCGAGACATGATCAACCAAAGCGTGTATCACGTATAGCACTTAACTGACTGACTAAATATAATAGTTGGAAAAATTATTAAGGTTTCTACTGGGAATAAAGTGGGTGACCACTTTTCTTTTGTTATGAAGTAATAAACTGATCCCCCCACTAATTCCTACGTAATAATATAATACATCACTTCCCACTCTAGCTATGAGTCAAATAAGAGGACAGATTGCGTTCTATAGCCTTGGCTGGCAACCAGTCTGCCGCAGAATGTAATGGCAAGCTTCTTCGAAATAATCTTCTGTCCAGTCAGTCATGTCTCTTTCGAGACATGATCGCTCAAAGCGTGTATCACGTACGGCACTTAAAGGACTGGATGATACTCGATAGTAATATATGGTAATGCTTATAAGATCATCATAGAAAGACATCTAAAATCTGAGTGTAGATTTTCCATTGTTTTGAGTAAATGTTTCCAAATCCCATTAGCATGGACCAGGCTTGCCTCCCAGATAGTAAAACACTACGCCTCTTTGGTCTCACACTTTCAGCGGACCTCAAGTGGAATGACGATATCGAATCCATTGCTAAATCCGCTGCTATGAAAGTCGGTTCTCTGTGCAGGGCCCGGAAGTTTTTTTCCGTCTGAATCTATCCTGCACATATATAAATCTACCATCCGCCCGTGCATTGAATACTGCTGCCACATCTGGTCGGGTGCCCCTACTATTCTCCTTGGGCAAGGTACAGCGGAGGGTCTGTAATGTGATCAATACCGACTTGGCAGACCGGCTGCAGTCTCTCTCTCTCTCCGGCGCGACTAGGTACGAATTTGCACGAGATACTAGATTGGCAACTAGATCCCACCCTTTTACAGTGAAACCGATAAAATGCAACCGCAATTTCTACTCCAACAGTTTCTTTTCTCGCACTTCCCGGCTGTGGAATTCCCTTCCACATGATTGCTTCCCCGACGGGTACAATCTCCAGGAGTTTAAATGTAAGGTCAATAGACACCTCCTAACACATTAACTCGCATCTATTCTTTCAAACACTCTTTCCAGCTAACCAACCCCCAGCCTCCGTATCCTTACCCATCTCTCATCCTCCTTCTAACATTTCCTGTATCTAACCACTCTTTCTCTTTACCTTGACCTATGTAGCTCCATGCGCAATAGTGGCAGTGGAATGCCTTACATGGGGTGAAATGATTTAAAAAATAAAAATAAAAAATAACAATACTTTGTTGTGCATGGCATCACTGCTGACCTCAGAACGACAAACGGGGAAAGAGATCAGCCTCTGATAGACGGTGAGGGACGGGTAAAGCTGACCGTAATGCAGCTGACGTGGGTGAAGGAAATGTTTAGCTACTTACCTTACCTCCTTCCTATCAAAGACTGGGTATCAACATTTTCTCGGCAGTCATTTCTTATTGCGTTCGACCACATCACAACTACCAACATCATTAAGGCTTCTACTGGTCATAAAGTGGGGGATCAGTTTTATATTGTTATGAAGTAATAAACTGATCCCCCTCTAATTACTACGTAATAATATAATACATCTCTTCTCCCTCTAGGTATGAATCAAATAAGAGGACAGATTGCGTTCTATAGCCTTGGCTGGCAAGCAGTCTACCGCAGAATGTAATGGCAAGCTACTGGGAGGTAATCTTCTGCCCAGTCAGTCATGTCTAAAGGCATCTAAAATCTGAGTGTAGATTTTCTATTGTTTTGAGTAGATGTTTCCAATAATAACAATACTTTGTTGTGTATGACATCACTGCTGACCTCAGAACGACAAACGGGGAAAGAGATCAGCCTCTGATAGACGGTGAGGGACGGGTAAAGCTGACCGTAAAGCGGCTGACGTGGGTGAAGGAAATTTTTAACTACTTACCTTACCTCCTTCCTATCAAAGACTGGGTATCAACATTTTCTCGGCACTCTTTTCTTATTGCGTCCGACCACATCACAACTACCCTGTTACCACCCGCTTTGTATGGGGAAAGGGAAGAGGCAAAGAAGATTTTTTTTTTTTGCCTGCCCATTCATATTACGTACCTCCTCCCATTTTCCCTCCCTCTGCCAGGCTTCTCACCCCTTTCAGATATATCTGTTTCAACCTCTCTTTATCGGTCAGTTTGTCTATGTCTGTTCGTCTGTCTGTCTGTCTGTCTGTCTGTCTCTCTCTTTAAAAACTGACATTTTGTTATTGTCTTTTTTTTCTTCTTGTCTTTCTCAAAGTTGGCAAAACTTGCAAAACCAACCATACACATCAGGGCTGTGATGATTATTACAATCGAAAAAGGGGGGAAATGTTACCCCCTTGACACCTTACACCCAGCCAAGCCTTAGCGTCACCAAACGAACGGAATAGTGTCACAAGTCTTTTCTTTTCGAACCCCAATTAACATTTTTGTCTTTCATTTATTTTTTAAATCTTCTTTAGGAAGATGGAGGTTTTTTCGTTTTTTTTCAATGTCTATTTGCCCACTGACTTCTTCTTCTTCTTCTCTCTCTCTCTCTCTCTCTCTCTATATATATATATATATATATACTACCGGCCATAATTATTAGGCCACCCCAGTTTTTTCATAAGAAATGATGTATTTCATACTATTTTTAGTATTTATTGCCAATTTAAAATAGAATGGTTTTTTTATTACTTTGCAAAATTTTACAAGGCAAGGAAGCAAATATGAACTCGTCCAAATCACCCTAAATTTTCTTCATTCTTTCATTGATGAAACTGCAATATAGATAATTATTAAATATTTATAAATTCATTTGATGCACATGTTATTGTGCAGTATTAACAAAAGAACCATTTTATTTTCATTTACAATTATTCACTTGGCAATAAATACTAAAAATATTATGAAATACATTATTTTTAAAACACTGGGGTGGCCCAATAATTATGACCGGTAGTGTATATATATATATATATATATACATCCTTCTCATTTTTTGCATGACATTTCACCCATATCATCCTTCCAACTCGCTCTCTTCTGCCCTTTTCTTCTCTTTCCTTCAAACTGTGTCTGTGTGTGACTTTCATTTCCTTCTTAACGTTTTCCGCGTTGTTTTCTTCAAATTTCTCCACGCACACATACCCTCCGCCGCCATCACTCTTCCTGATTCTCTCTTTTTCCTGCCTGTCTTGATAGTTTTATAGCTGGGGATGCACTTTATTCACAGAACCTCAATTTTACCTTAGAAAAACACAGGCTCGAGGAGAAAACACCGCTTCGTTGAGGCGGCGGGGCAGGAAAGCCTCAGACTCTCACGTTAGACAAGACAGTGGAACGAAAGCATGGCGACACTAAGATTTTTTTGCCTTTTTTTTTTTTTTTTAATGTATTTTTTCTTTCATTTTTCTTCTGGTGCTCCCCACCAGAAGGAATCATTTTTCTTTTCTTTCTTTTTTTTTCATGGGTCACTATTTCTTTCATTATTCTATTCTTGCTTCTTCTTCAGACTTTTTTCTTTTTCTTTCTTGTGTTATTCTTATTCTTCTCTTTTTTCTCTTTTCTTCTTCTTCTTCTTCTTCTTCTTCTTTTTCTTCTTCTTCTTTTTCTTCTTCTTTTCTTTTTCTTTTTCTGACTCTTCGACTTTTTTCTTCTTCTCTTTTTTCTTCCTCTTCCTCTTTTTTTTCTTTTTCTTCTGACTTTTCTACTTTTTCTTCTTCTTACTCATCTCTTTCTTCTTCTTCTTCTTCTTCTTCTTCTCCTGACTCTTCTTTTTTCTTTTCCTTCTTTTTCTGACTCTTCTCTGTATTCTTCTTCTGACTCTTCTTTTTCTTCTTCTTCTTCTTCGTCTTCTTCTTCTTCTGCTGACTCTCCTTTTTCTTCTTCTGCCTTCCACACCTCTCTCTGGTTTATCTTTCTAGCGCTTTCAAAAACCTATCCAATTTATTTCCTCTCTCTCTCTCTCTCTCTCTCCTTACATGTATTTCCTTACCTATCTTCTCTCTTTCCCATATGTTCATCTTTTCCTTCTTTTTTCTCAACTGCTTTACGATTTTCTTCTTCGTCTTCAGTAGTTCCTATATTTCTTCGTCACCTCCAGCGGTAGACGTCTTTCCCCGAACCTCTCTCTTCCAGCACTTACCCTAAACCCATCTTATCCACATCCCGACCGCTCCCCATTCATCCCAGGGCCCCCAGACATTCGAGTGTTGTTCCCCACCATCAGTCGTGTACGGGACACGCGGGCCCGGGCAAAACGACGCCATTATGTCCGCCGACGCCGCCAACCAGGAACCCCACCCCATCGACTCAACCACCGACCCACCACCAAAAACACAGCCGGAGACCCCTACACGCCGCCGCATACCATCACTACTGCCGCCATCAGCACCCCCAACAGCAGCCTAAGAGACAAGTCTCAGGCCTTGTCTAACTTTCTACCACCAACACAACTTGACTATCCATTCGGGCCCACACACTTTCTCAGATCCCTCAAAGTACGGGGGAAAATCCTTTTACGAGAGACGCGTGCACAAGGAAACTTCCCGGAGTCTCAAGCGCACGGTCATGCATCTTGCCTTACCTTAACACTCAGATGCACACAAGCCGAGATTTCAAATTGGGACACATTCGCAGGACCCAGTATTTTCGCTTACGTTAACTAAATTCGGAGAGTCAAGTTCGAATTCTACTTGAATTCCTTTCATTCACTTACGATAGAGGGAAATGTATCACAAATATAAATTGTTGGCCCTAGAAAGACAAAATCTTTATTTCAATAGTCAATTAAGTGCCATGTACGTTTGGGCGATCATGTCTATTACGAAACATTTCTGACTGGACAGAAGGTTGCCATTACATTCGGCGGAATACTAGTTGTCAACTAAGGCTATAGAACTCAATTTGTCCTGTTATTTAACCCATAGTTGGAAGGAAGTGACGGTTTACCTTTCAGTTGGAGTAGATAGACTAAACTATCGACCGGTTCACACTCCACCCACGTCTATTGAACAGGTGAAGAGGCTCATCCCTTGTTCCCTGTTTAGAATGTGGTTTTCGGCATTCTCTTTTCCAATCTTTTCACTCTTTTCTTTTTTCTGCATTCTTTTTTTTTTTTTTTTTTCAATTGGAGTAGATAGACTAAACTATCGCCCGGTTCACACGCCACCCACATCGATTGAACAGGTGAAGAGGCTCATCCCTTGTTCCCTGTTTAAAATGTGGTTTCCGGCTTTCTCTTTTCCAAACTTTACACTCTTTTCTTTTTTTTCTTTTTTTTTTAATTGGAGTAGATAGACTAAACTATCGCCCGGTTCACACTCCACCCACGTCTATTAAACTGGTGAAGAGGCTCATCCCTGTTTAGGATATACTTTCCGACTTTCTCTTTTCCAATCTTTTCACTCTTACGTAGCCCCCTGCGCATCAGTGGCGTTACCGCCTTCCTCGGGGTGATATGATAAAAAAAAAAAAATGAATGTAACAACTCACTCAAATATGTGTATCCGCAAAAATAATGTTTACTATAATAAGCAACACACACACACACACACACACACACACACACATATATATATATATATATATATATATATAGTGTATCGAGGCAGCAAATAATTTTCTAAACATATACTGTTAAATATAAGAGACAATGAATGTCTATTATGTTTAATCATGAGCTGTTCTAAACGTCGTATTTTGGCTTTAATTTCAGGCGAAAATAAAGACAAAAATTCTCCAACATTTGGATATTTTTTTATTAAATTGGTTCTAAGCTTTACATTGCATTTGAATACATGGTTCTGTTGTCATTTCGCGCTATCACGTGGTGTGACGTCATAGAACCGCATTGCAAATTTGCGAACTGTGTTTGTTATTTTTGGTAACTATTGCCGTTGCCTAGCGGAGTTTTATGTCAACACAGAATAAAATCGTCGGTGATGGTGGATGTTATTGTGTAACCGTCTTAATAACATCTCTGAAGATGGCTCATGTGGGCCGAAAGCTTAGAACCAAATTAATAAAAAATTATGCAAATGTTGGAGAATTTTTGTCTTTATTTTCAACTGAAATTAAAGCCAAAATAAGACGCTTAGAACGGCTCATGATTAAACATAATAAACATTCATTGTCTCTTATATTTGACAGTATATGTTTAGAAAATATATATACATACATACATACAAATATATATATATATATATATGTGTGTGTGTGTGTGTGTGTGTGTGTGTGTGTGTGTGTGTGTGTGTGTGTGTGTGTGTGTGTCCTGGATATGACGGTAAACTGCATCCGGCAGCAAAGGCCTCTGATTGGGAGGTTGTGAGGAGCATGGAACCTCCTTTTAATTGCTGTTGTTTCCAGGTTGTTCCCGGAGTGGTAGCACCAGTTAGGGTCCCAGCTTTGGGCAAATATTTGAACCCCAAACTGTGGTGAAAACACTATGAAAGTATAAAAACAAACTTTTATAGAAATATATACATAAAAATACTTTTTAGAAAAATATAGGTTTTTGTAGGAAAAATATTACCAACAATACATTTATTAAAAAAAAAAAATAATACCATAAATATTTTTTGAAGGAAAAAAGAAATTATTACCAGCAATATATGTTTCAATACAAGACCAAAAGATATCTTCAGTTTTCTAAAATAAAAAAGAAAAAGAAAAATAATTTTTCATTAAAAAGTGACGAAATCAACCTTCTCACTATAACAGAACATTAAAAAATAAACCTTTAAAATCTGTACCTTTTTGGCATTAAATAACCCCCAGGGATTCATATGCCGTTAAACAAAACTCAGAGTCTAAAAATCCTATATGTATATATGTATATACTGTTAAATTGTGAGCATGCTTAGTGCCATGATTGGTGTTTTTCAGTGATTTGCTGGTAGAAAGGCATTTTTGGCAAGCATGTTTTTTGTCATAAAGTGCCAGACATCGAGATATCGATAGATCGTTAATAGAAACTTTTGGAAAAGTTTGTCACTTAACTAGCAGAAACTAGGAAACAAAATCCCTAAAAAATGAACACAGCACAATAATTATAATTAAATCGGCATAACTCTGCTAGGTTAAATAGCAAACTACAAATTATATATATATATATACCCAGATGAAGAGGACACAACGTTTAAGGAATTTGAGTTCTCTGGTATTTACCTTTTATTTTAATGTGCTCAATACAATACATATTGTAGTCCTTAATATAATTATATAAATAAATTTCTTATACAATTAAAAATGCATTGCGACACGGACATTTCTATATTTAGAGATTTCTATCTCGTCATCAGCCAATGTTAGATGTTAATTGT
This sequence comes from Ascarosepion bandense, assembly GCA_037127315.1. Taxonomy (NCBI): domain Eukaryota; kingdom Metazoa; phylum Mollusca; class Cephalopoda; order Sepiida; family Sepiidae; genus Ascarosepion; species Ascarosepion bandense. Next base: position 3,840,264 of record JBBBDQ010000926.1, on the reverse strand, counting down.
GAACAACACTTTGGAAACGTTGTGAAAGAAATATAAACATCAGATAAAATATTCATGAAATCAGACACAACAGCTAATTTCTATAAAATAATACCAAAGGAATATAACACTCTAATATGAAAAATTTAACAATATATATATATTAATGCATGTTTCATTAAATGATATAGACATGGTTTGTCTATTTATTTTATGTCATTTTTTTCCATATTCTCTGATAAGCTTAATAGCATTATCATTAAATGAAGAAAGAAAATTACAATATTGATACATATTTTAATAATTAAATCTAAGCTTTCGGCTTACATGAGCCATTTTCAAAGATGTCAAGTTACACTATATATTATAAACACGGACAAACGATAATGACAAACTGTTTTTGTTTACATATAAGATTTCCAAGCAACAACAAACTCATGCATTTAAGACGCTGGAAGCGAATGTCACATCTTAAGTATAGGAAACCATTGGAATAAATGAATGGGTTCTGTTATTATTTATAGGCATTTAAGGATATTTGTAGAGATTTCAAAGTTTATTTGCATTATCGTTTGTCCGTGTTTATCACATCTTTGAATATGGCTTATGTAAGCCGAAAGCTTAGATCTGATTATTAAAAAAAAACATTAATACACTCACAACACACACACACACATATATATATATCGCCCGGTTCACACTCCACCCACATCTATTGAACAGGTGTAGAGGCTCATCCCTTGTTCCCTGTTTAGGATGTGTTTTCCGGCTTTCTCTTCTCCAATCTTTTCACTCGTTTCTTTTTTCTTTTTTTTCTTTTTCTTTTTCCTCAATTGGAGTAGATAGACTAAGCTATCGCCCGGTTCACACTCCACCTACGTCTATTGAACAGGTGTAGAGGCTCATTCCTTGTTCCCTGTTTAGGATGTGGTTGCCGGCTTTCTCTTTTCCAATCTTTTCATTCTTACGTAGCCCCCTGCGCTTCAGTGGCATTACTGGCTTGCTTGGGGTGATATGATTAAAATATATATATATATATATATATATATATATATATATATATATGTTGTGATATATATGTTAAATATATATGTGCTCAATATCAGAGATATATGTAAATTTATAAATGCCTGGGCGCAACCATCAAGTCTGAAGATAGTGTTCAAGTGTGATAAAAACTGTGTAACTCGGTACCTCGCCACCCGGTGCTGATTGAAGTCTCCACACACACACACACACACACACACACACACACACATATATATATATATATATAAGCGCTTTCAAAGATTCGATAATTAAATGAACAAAGAGGTTGAAAAAATGCCTCAAACATAATAAAAACAAAGCATTTATTAATTTAAAGAGTAAATCATTATTTAGCGTTGAAATTCTTTTAATCCTTTTTGAACCTTTAAACTTGGGTCAAAAATGTTTTTCTCCTATCCACGTAGGACAATGAATTTGTGCTAGAAATTTGAGATTCTTTTCTTCGCTAATAAATACATTGATTTGGAAATTCTTGCCAAAATCTTATAATAAATTCCGAAACTTATGCAAAACTGAATTGAATTATTTTAAAATGTTTCTAGTTTAGAAAATTTTGGTAAAAATATTTTTTTACATCTGTTATACCCCAACTTTATGAAATTTCGAGAAGAGAATTTAATTAATAAGAATTTTTGGTCGGACAGAACCCTAGTTAGAGAATCATAAATTAAAATATGGACTGAAACAAAAACATTTTTAATTATAAAATTTTGTTATTGCATTTATAAATAAAATATATTATGGACAATACTATCTTAAGAAAAAAATGTTTAATAAATAATGGATTTCTCCAACGATTATATTCATAAAAAAATTAATTAGAACATAAAAAATCACCCGCTATATGTTAATGAATGCTTTCCTGCTATAGATGTAAGTATCAATTATTTCAATAAAGAATAATTCATTTTTATCACAGTTAATAAAAATGCAATTATTTTTTAAAGATTATTTAATAAACAGAATTTTGTGATGATGAAAAAAATGCATTTTAAACCTGAGGCATCGTTTGCTTTAAATGTACACACACACACACACACACACACACACACACACACACACACACACACACACACACACACACACACACACACACACACACTCACAATTGTATTTATTTATCAACAGGCAATTGTAAGTGTGTGTGTGTGTGTTCTTTTAAATCGTATATTAAAATCCTGACAAAGTTTCAAAATTTAATACATGGAAATGTTACATGAAAAGAGAGAAAAGCTTTGATCAAATAAATGATACGTTTCGATAGTTTTAGGATTCATCAGATCTAAAACGAAAGAGATAAAGACATGTATGTATGAATTCGTTGATATTTAAATAAAAAATGAAATTTATTTTTTCCCTAAGCAAGTCAAATTAATTAATAGAAAAAAGAAAGTCCTTAATATATTTCTTAGTGCAAATCGAAAGATTTTAAACCATCCCAGCTTTTTTCACACTGAATATTTTTTCAGAATATACATATATATATATATATATATATATATATATATATATATATATATATATCTATATATATATACTTTCCGCCCACTAAAATAATCTCAGAATTATTCTGCGTTTTGAAAACTGATGGTTAAGTAAGAACTAAAACCTAAACAGTCTCGCTTGTCGCACAAGATCCAGAACGAAACATACATGATAATAAATGATTAAATTCTGATGACAAAGAAAAAGTAATATTAAAATAAACAAAAGAAACCTGATGTATAAGAATGAATGAATTATGACTTGAATATTATTTTCTTAATTATTCGTTCAAAAAGTATAAGTGCATCTTGCCTAATAGATGGTATATATATATATATATATATATATATATATATATATATATATATATATATATAGGAAAAACTGCTAAAAAGTTGTAAGTTTAAAAATGTATTTTTTGACAGTATTTGTTTTTTCCTATACATATTAAGACAGTATACGTGGATCATCACTATGTTATATATATATATATATATATATATATATATGTATGTGTGTGTGTGTGTGTGTGTGTGCGTGAGTGTGTGTGTGTTTGTCTCTGTGCGTGCGCGCGTTTGTAGGGCGTAAGTACCATGCGAAACATTTAAATTACATATTTAGAAAGAAGAAAAACAAATTAAAAGTTCTATCTGCGATATTTAGAAATATTTCTCCTTAGATATACCAAATTTTAAATAGAAAATAATATATATATATATATATATATATATATATATATATATATATATATATATATATATATGTGTGTGTGTGTATCTTAACAGTTGTCTCGTTCAGACCATTGATGAATTATTTTTTATTTATTTATCAACAGGCAATTGTAAGTATTTTTCTTTAGATTGCAGAAATAAATTCTGGATTTATAGCCGCTTAATTATGTTCGATATATATACGTAGTATCATGAGATACATTTAAATTACATCTTTAGAAAGCAGAAAAAAACTTATTAAAAGTTCTATCTTCGATGTTTAGAAATATCTCTCCTTAAATATAGAACATTTTAAATAGAAAATAATATATATATATATATATATATATATATATATATATATATATATATATATATGCCATTTGTACAACGTTTTAGCTGTTGTACGCTCCGGCCATATTCAGATGCAAGGAATTTCGAACCGAACCCTTTATTACAACCACTGGGTATATCATTTTTATTACTCGCCTAGAGCCTCTTCTGGTAGTCATGAGTTACTTCCCTCTAACCGGACTGCCGTAGCATGGTATTGAAACTCACAACTCTTTGGGTCAAGTCACTGGAATGAGAATAATATACCCCAATAATTTTAATAAAGAGTTCGGTTCGAACTTCCTAGCACTGTATAGGCTCACATTTTTTGGCATTAAAAATAAATTGTACTTCGATAAAGAAAAGGAAGAGGAAAAGGAAAGATAAAGGAGGGAAAAAACGTGAGAAAATGATGAGAAACAAGAAAGGGGAGAAACAACGTAAACGGCCAAGAGAGAGAAATTTTAAATTTTGCCAACATATATATATATATATATATATATATATATATATATATATATATATATAGGAAAAACTATTAAAAAGTAGTGAGTGTAAAAATGTATTTTTGACAGTAATTGTTTATTTCTATGATTATATTTTTATTTCAGACCACCCTCGGTCCTTAATCAGAAACAAATAATAAAATATAATAATAGAAATAAACAAATACTATCAAAAAAATACATTTTTAACCTCACAACTTTTTAATAGTTTTTCCTATACATATTAAGACAGTATACGTGGATCATCACTATGTTATATATATATATATATATATATATATATATATATATATATATATATATATATATATTCACGGCAATAATAATTAGGCCACCCCAGTTTTTAAAAAAATTATGTATTTCATACAATTTTTAGTATTTATTGCCAAGTGGATAATTCTAAATGAAAATAGAATGGTTCTTTTGTTAATACTGCACAATAACATGTGCATCAAATGAACTGTTCGTGTGTCCAGTTTTTGTGCTCTCTTCCCCATGCTAGTCTCTTTTTCTTATTGGCTGGCCGAAGCAAAGGCTTCCTGGCTGCCTTGTATAATTTTGCAAAGTAATAATAACAAAATAACCATTCTATTTTTACTTAGAATTATTCACTTGGCATTTAATGCTAAAAATAGTATGAAATACATTATTTTTTTTATTTTTTTGTTTAAATTGGGTGTCCTAATAATTATGGCCGGTAGTGTATATCAGTCTGTTAAGAACCATAAGTGATAAGTGCTTTCACTTAATGACTGACCAGGCAGAAGTTTTTTTCTGTAGTTGATTACCATTTCATTCTGCAGTCGACTGGCTGCCAACCAAGACTATAAAACCGAAACAGTCCTGCTAGAAGGCAATAGCTGAAATAAGAAAACGTGGATGAACACCTTTCCCAAGTGTGTTTGCATGCAATCGAATGCAATGAAATCCACTAGAATTTGAACTTTTTCATTCCGAAGTGATATCCATCCACAAGGTATATATATATATATATATATATATATATATATATATATCTGTGTGTGTGTGTGTGTGTGTGTGTGTGTGTATACATATATACTAGCATTATAGCCCGGCGTTGCTCAGGTGTAATGAAACTTTTAAAACTAATCCATGGTCCTGGAGCTCAGACTTCTTGGACGTTGGCACGAAAGACTAAAAAGCAATAGTTGTTTCCAGTTAAAGCGAAATCGTAGACTGAAAGAAAAATGAATGGATGTCAGTCAAATTTTGATTTCCTGGTATCGATAGTTTTTTTCGTCGTAAACTGAATTTTGAAGGCTAAATAAGTCCTCTGATTAAATGGTATCATGGCTGAGACTAAGAACTACAATTATACCTACTTAGAGCCAAATCTGAAGCAAAAACTAAAATACAAGAGCTGAAAAAATACAGACATACAGGCAGATAAACAGGCACACACACAAACATCTTGCCTTATATATATATATATATATATATATATATATATATATATATATATATATTATCGAGTTTCTGAAATATTGTAAAAACTGCAACCTTGAAACTTCTGAATATCGTTTCTTATGTCTTTGTCTATGAGTGTATCAAATTTGATTAAAATCGGACCACTCCTTCTATAACACGATTTTTTCGATTATCGATTTTCGATATTTATCGGGGGTACGTCGACACAAAACCTAGCTAAGAACACTCGCAGACGCTTATCGTACAACTGTGTAAATTTTCAAGAAAATCGGTTTAGCCGTTTCGGAGTCTATAGGTAACGGACACACACACACAGACACAGACACGCACACAGACAAAGTTCTATTTATAAATAAAATTAGATAGATAGATATATAAACTATTATAAGTACAAAATTTTATCACAGCAAGAAATAAAGTCAATTTCATACATACAAGCATTTTTTAAATCTGATGGAATAAAAAATAAGAAACACGCAAATGAACGACCGATTTCAGTCCCGTTTTTTTTTTTTTGGTCAGGGTCAACTGGGACTTTTTAATTCTTCAATATTCTTCAATGTTTAAAATATTAAAATTGAAGACGGAGCGGGAAAAATTGGTTGGTGGAGCAGGCACTAAATGTTAATTATGTAGAGTCCAAACACACAACTTCTCTGTTTATAGAGAGACGGGGGTCCTAGCTTTGATGTATAGTGACGCCAACACCTGTAAATGAAACGTTGAGTGTGAACAAGGCAACACAGTGAACTGGTCCACATTAAAGCCATTCACACAATTTCTGCTACTTATTTTCAGTGATTGCTGACCCGGAAGTTTTCACATGTTGACTCTTACGGACAGAACACGTAGATTTTAAACCCACTGTTCAAGCATTTACTTTTATAAAGAGTGCTTGATACAAAGTAGAGCTTTATATTGTAATAGTTGTTACAATTGTTTATAAAAGCATAGTATCACTACACAAATATTTTCATGTTTCGGAACCGAACTGATCCTCTTCGAATGATATGTATAACCCGAAGAGCAGTAGTTCGGCTCCGAAACATGAGAATTTTTGTGTATTGATACTATGCTTTTATAAACCATTGTAACAACTATTACAATATATATATATATATATATATATATATATATATATATATATATATATATATAGTGTATCGAGGCAGTAGATAATTTTATAAACATATACTGTTAAATATAAGAGACAATGAGTGTCTGTTATGTTTAATCATGAGCCGTTCTAAACATCGTATTTTGTCTTTAATTTCAGGTGAAAATAAAGACAAAAATTCTCCAACATTTGCATAATTTTTTATTAAGTTCTAAGCATTCGGCTCGCATGAGCCATCTTTAGAGAGGTTGCAAAGACGTTAATAAAAAAACATTCACCATCAAAGACGATTTTAACTTGTGTTGACATGAAACTTTGCTAAGCAACGATAACAGTTACCAAATAGCAAACGCAGTTCGGAAATTTGTAATGCGGTTCTATGACGTCACATCGAGTTAGACCTCAAAATGTTAACACACCCATATATTTAAATGCAATGTAATGTGTTATAACCAGGTTTAAACGTGATTTTATTAAACCCACACTTAATAAAATCAAGTTTCTTGACGAGATTGTGCTGCCCTGATTGATGACGGTGGCAATTGGAAGACTCTATGTCTGGTAAAAGAACTCTGCACACAAGCAGTAGAACCCAGTCATAGCAGCCAGACAAAAATATTCTGTTGTTCTTTTGAAATGATTTGTGAGCGTCTTTGTGGTTGCCAACACTGTTTGTTTATAGATACGTAATTTAGAATAAAGCACTTTTCGTCTTTTTGCCTTGAAAGCATCACAGGACGAAACGAGTAGGCGAGTTAAAATACAGATTTCCTCTTGTCTTTATTTTATTTAACCATATATATATATATATATATATATACCGATAAAATGCAGCCGTAACTTCTACTCCAACAGTTTCAACAGTTTCTTTCCTCGCACTTCCCGACTGTGGAATTCTTTTCCAAACGATTGCTTCCCCGACGGCTACAATCTCCAGGAGTTCAAATGTAAGGTCAATAGACACCTCCTAACACACTAACCTGCTCCCATTCTATCAAACACTCTTCCCATCTGCCCAACCCTCATCCTTGCTATCCTTACTCATCTGTCACCTTCCTCCTGACATTCCCTATGTCTAACCACTCCTTCTCTTTACCTTCCCCTATGTAGCCCCATGCGCAATAGTGGCAGTGGAATGCCTTGCTTGGGGTGAGATGATTAAAAATATATATATATATATATATATATTTGACAAACATGGGCGCATAGATAAATACTTGCTTTATTTTTTTGTATTTTTAACAGATTAAATTCGAATCCGGTATCAAAATCTGTTGCAACATGAACCCTGGAATAAATAGCTGTTTTGTTTGTTTCCCCTGAAAGACCACGTCATATTCCAACCTTGTGTTACGTTATTTTGTGACGTGAACGAGCGGATAAATACCTGTTTCATTCTGCTGTTACTGAAATACCATGTAAAGTTCCGATACTTTCGCACGTTTTGTTTCGACCTGGACACGCGGATGAACACCTGATTTGTTTTGTTGCTTCTGAAATGCCGTATTAAATTTCAACACTGCTATAGTACAGTTACGACGTGGATGCACGGATAATTACCAGTTCTGTTTTGTTGTTCCTAAAATCCCAGGTTAAATTCAAGCGGTCGTTCACGTTCTGTGGAAACATGAATCCGATTATAAATACCAGTTTCATTTCCTTGTTTCAGAAATCCCACAGTATATATATATATATATATATATATATATATATATTTTCTAAACATATGCTGTTAAATATGAGACAATGAATGTCTATTATGTTTAATCATGAGTCGTTCTAAACGTCGTATTTTGGCTTTAATTTCAGTTGAAAATAAAGACAAAAATTCTCCAACATTTGGATAATTATTTATTGATTTTCTCCTAAGCTTTCGGCTCACATGAACCATCTTCAGAGAGGTTGTTAAAACTGAAACATTATAACATCCACCATCACCGACGATTTTGTTGACATAAAACTCCGCTTGGCAAAGGCAATAGTTACCAAAAATAATAAACGCAGTTCTTAAGTTTGCGATGCGGTTTTATGACGTCACACCGCGGGATAGCGCGAAATGACAACAAAACCATGTAGTCAAATGCAATGTAATATGTTTTTTCCGCTTTTAAAGTTGATTTTATTGAGTGTTGGTTGTTTAGATTTGATGTACATGGCCTCCAATATCTGCAGGTTCCTCTTACTGTGTGTATGAGTAAGGATCACCGTATTGTTGACCAAAATCTGTCTGATATTACCTACATGTTTTTGTTTTTCAGAGAAATGTTGTTTAATAGTACTCTGATCAGAAAGATGACATGTAAGTTTACGGGAGAGCGTGGTTGTAGTAAAACCAATATATGTACTAGGTTTTTGATTAGTATCAGAGATGCAATCTCTGAATGGGCATGTAAATTGGTACACTACATTGGTTTTTTGTAGAGAATTTAGTTTAGTGCATGTTGGGTTATTATAGACTATGAGGTCAATTGTTTTAAACTTTTTATAATATATAATGAGTTTAATTTGATTATTACTTTCCACTGGTTTAACATTTCTACGTATTATGCTTGTGAGAGTTTTTCATCTTGTTTACAATTATTATGTATTTGGTTGCAATAGTATAAGTTAATAGTGTTATGTTTATTTTGATGTAAACCATTATTATTAATATTATCATTATTGTTAGAGCTATTGTTAATTTTGTTGAGTTACATTTTAATTTGTTGATCAATATCGGAGTTAAGAAATCCATTATTGACTAGTGTTTGCTTAATGTTGTGTAATTCTTTATAAAATATAGATTTGGAAGAAGATATCATTTGTGTGCGTTGAAGTAAGTTTTTTTATAACAGCTAACTTATATCGTCGGGGGCATTCACTATTATAATTAAGAAGACACGAATTTATGCTAGTTGGTTTCTTATATAGGGAAGTAGTAAATGTATGTGTGCTAGAATCAATGAATACATCAAGCTTAGAAGAAAATGAATAAATAATTATCCAAATGTTGGAGAATTTTTGTCTTTATTTTCAACTGAAATTAAAGCAAAAATAATACGTTTAGAACGGCTCATGATTAAACATAATAGACATTCATTGTCTCTTATATTTAACACCATATGTTTATGTCGATATAATATATATATATATATATATATATATATATATATATATGGAAAAGTAAAAACTCCATTTTTATTCATTTTATTGAACTTAACGTCCGTTCGCCACAAATATTGAAGACGTAATATAAGAGAAAGCGTTAAAAGCACATAAGCACATAAAATCATCTTATTGTACAACAAAGAAGAATAAAACTGTATAAAATGATATTAAAATATGTATGTAAACTTAAATGTAAATATTGGAAAATTTAAAATAAATTAGTTTATTTTATACTTTCAGAAAAAAACTTTTAATAACTGTATTTGTTTTTAACCTTACAAAATCATTTTATATTATAATGTCTTAGAGCAAAGCACATTCACAAATAGTTTATAGCGGGTTATCTCTTCCCTTCTATTCTTGTTTGTAGTAGGAGTCCGTTCTAGTGAAGGGTAGCTGTATATTGTTGCAGGTTAACGGAATTTGGCCTTGTGGTAGGTAGCCCACTATAAGTCATAAAATGATTATAAAATCAAGAAAGGCAATCTGACTAGAAAATATCATTTATATATGTATATACATATCAATTAATTTTTGTACAATTTAAATAATAACTTGAAGTAAAACGTCCAACGGAGGTTAGAATGTTCATGGTAAATAATAAGCTGAAAGTAGATAATTACTGCTTCGGAATGTGAGGAGCGTTGTATGTAAGGAATGTATTTGATGCAGTCGCTCCTTGGGTCAGTAAGTACTTTTGAGACAGGGAAGAAGGAAAGAGAGGTAGGGACGAGCATAGTAGCCATTTGACTTGGTCAAGGGAAATACTAGTTACTCTCGCCTGTCACCGTCAATCTGTCTTCGAGTCAGTCTGCCTCTCTGCTGGGGTCTTATCTGTATCCGCTTTTTATATCTGCTTTTTGGCTCAAAAGCAGCTCGATTTGGATTTCACACTTGAATTTGATTCTGGGCTTCCCATTGGCTGGTAAATAAAATTCGCATAGACTCGCGAAATGGAAATTTGATATTTGATTATTTTTTATTTTTCAACCGGAACATCTGGGTGAACCCGGATGCGCAACGTTGACTTTTGGTCATTTGCTTTTTCGTCGTGAGAGAGCTTTTGTTCGGTCGGTATCACCACAAGTTCGTGATGTACTGTAAAGATCATTAAACTGTAAACGACTACATTTGCAAGTATGTACGCACATGTATTCGTAAATTTACTTTACTTTTTTTCTGTAACATATTAAAAAACTAAAATTCATTTGTTTGTTAGCTTAAAATAAATTTTTATTTACTGTATTTTATAAAAACTGCATTTATAAATAAATTAACGAAATGGGAATGGTTATTTGTGGTTTAGCCTACTGACAATTCCCATTCGGAGACGAGTAAATTCGACTTAAGCCCTGGAACAAATTACCTACTTAAGGTGAGTTATATCTTTATTACTTCCTTAATTGCTGTTATATTCAGCATCTCGATTTTGGAGTTTTGTAGATAAATCGTTTGGTAATCGTTTTGTCCACTTGTCAGGATTTTTTTTTTAATCATCTCACCCCAAGCAAGGCATTCCACTGCCACTATTGCGCATGGGGCTACATAGGGGAAGGTAAAGAGAAGGAGTGGTTAGACATAGGGAATGTCAGGAGGAAGGTGACAGATGAGTAAGGATACCGAGGATGAGGGTTGGGCAGATGGGAAGAGTGTTTGATAGAATGGGAGCAGGTTAGTGTGTTAGGAGGTGTCTATTGACCTTACATTTAAACTCCTGGAGATTGTAAATTATTTTGCAATTCAAGGTTATTTTTGACTGAAGATAAATAGTATCACAGTTCAATTATTTCCATTATTTTTGTCTTGTAGAAGAGTTAAATTAAATTAAATTAAATTTCTTTTTTAGATTAACATCAACGCATACATATAAGATTTTTTTTTAATCGTGTCACCCCAAGCAAGGCATTCCACTGCCACTAAAGCGCAGGGGGTTACATAGAGGGATTGGGTATAGGAAATGTCAGAAGGAGGGTGATAGACGACTTAGGATGTACATAGGGAGAGAGTTGGAGATATTGGGTGTGAGTTAGTCTGTTAGGAGGTGTCTATTAACCTTACATTTAAACTCCTGGAGGTTGTAGCCGTCGAGGAAGCAAGCATGCGGTAGGGAATTCCACGGGCGGGAAGTGCGAGGAAAGAAGCTGTTGGAGTAGAAATTGCGGTTACATTTCATCGGTTTCACTGTAAAAGGATGGGACCTAGTTGCCAATTTAGTATCTCGTGCAAATTCACATCTAGGGGGCACCAGTGATTTAAGTTCGTCAGAGCAGAAGCCATGAAAGTATTTATAGAAGAGGAACAGGGAAGCCACGTCACGCCGGTGAGAGAGATACTGCAGGCGGTCAGCCAAGTCGGTATCAATCACATTACAGATTCTTCGCTGTATTTTGTCAAGAACCCCGAGGAGAATAGAAGGTGCACCCGACCAGATGTGGCAGCAGTACTCAACACACGGGCGGATGGCGGATTTATATAATTGCAGGATAGATTCAGGCAGAAAGAATTTCCGGGCCCTGCACAGAGAGCCGACTTTCATAGCAGCGGATTTAGCAATGGATTCGACGGAGTCATTCCACTTGAGGTCCGCTGAGAGTGTCAGGCCAAGCAGGCGTAGTGATTTACTCTCTGGGAGGCAAATCTGTTCCATGCTAATATAGTTTAAAGTTATGCCATATTCGTGGTTACAAGTGTGCTATATTTAGGATGGAGCGTAAGTATGAATGGACATTGTGATCAACAATCTGTTTCAGGCTTAAGCGAAATCTACAAGTCATGTGTCAAGGGTTAACATTGTGAATAGAAATCCTTGTAATAATAATATTACCAGTAATACCTGGAAATATTTTGCATTATCATATTACTAGCAGTATAGCCCGGCGTTGCTCAGGTGTAATGAAAGCTTTAAAACTAATCCATGGTCCTGGAGCTCAGACTTTTTGGACGTTGGCACGAAAGACTAAAAAGCAATAGTTGTTTCCAGTTAAAGCGAAACCGTAGACTGAAAGAAAAATGAATGGATGTAAGTGAAATTTTGTTTTCCTGGTATCGATATCAAATAAGTTTTTTTTGTCGTAAACTGAATTTGGAAGGCTAAATAAATCCTCTGAGTAAATGGTATAATGGCTGAGACTAAGAGCTACAATTATACCTACTTAGAGCCAAACCCGAAGCAAAAACCAAAATAAAAGGGCTGAAAAAATACATATATGCAGGCAAATAAACAGACACACACACAAACATCTTGCCTTTTATAAATATATATTATCGATTTTCTGCGCTATTGTTATAACTGCAACCTTGAAACTTCTGAATATCGTTTCTTATGTCTTTGTCTATGAGTTTATCAAATTTGATTAAAATCGGACCACTCCTTCTATAAACCGATTTTTTCGATTATCGATTTTCCATATTGATCGGGGGTACCTCGACACAAAACCTACCTAAGAACACTCGCAGACGCTTATAGTACAAGTGTGTAAATTTTCAAGAAAATCGGTTTAGCCGTTTCGGAGTTTATAGGTAACGGACACACACACACAGGCACACACACGCACACAGACAAAGTTCTATTTATAAATAAGTTTAGATATGTGGTTAGCTCGAATTTTTATATATATACTAGTCATTTTTTTAATCATATCGCTCCAAGCAGTTTACTGCCACTAATGTGCAGGGGGTTACATAGGAGGAAAGTTATGGGAAAGAGTGACAGGTTATAGGGAGTGTCAGAAAGTGAGTAACAGAAGGATGAAAATACTAATGAGAGTGGAGTGGACGGGAAAAGGAGCATGAGAGAGAGAGAGAGAGAGAGAGGACGCAGGTTAGTGAGATAAGAGATGACTATTGACTTTACATTTAAATTCATGGAGATTGTAACTGTCGGGGAAGCAAGTAAATGGAAGGGAATTCCACAGGCAGGAAGTGTGAGAAAAGAAGCTGATGGAGTAGAATCTCTTAAAAAAATGACCTGTGTATCATGTGACTTCCTATTTCTTAAAAGATAAAATAGTTCTTGTCCTAATCCTTTTGCACAGTACTGTATATATACTAGGTGCGATTGGTAAATTGTCGCAATTATTTTGATGCCTCATAAAAGATAAAATAGTTCTTGTCCTAATACTTTTGCACAGCATTGTATGTTATCCTGCTTTCACGATTGAGTATATGGCAAATGATAATCATCTTTTGTGCATTTACACGTTTGTGCAGACATGTTTACTTAAGACAATGATAGGTGTGATTTATGTTGTATTTTTGTTGTATTTTGAAATACATCTTGATTTCTTTGAGAAATTCTAGGATATTATACGGAATAATATCATGAAATATCTATTTCATGTTGGTTTATCAACACCTCTATGGGTTATTTAATGTCGAAATCTAAATATTTTGAACATTATTTTATGGTTTCGAGCAAATGTATTGTGAATGCAACTGTATGCCTTCTACAGTTAAAATGTATTGTCGGTCATTCTACAATAAAGATGCATTGTTGGTAATTTTTTTATTATAATCATATCACCCCAAGCAAGGCAATTTACTGCCACTGTTGTGCAGGGGATTACATAGGAGGAAAGTTATGAGAAAGAGTGACATGCTATAGTGGGTGTCAGGGAGAGGGTAAGAGAAGGATGAGAATACTGATGAGAGCGGAGTGGACGAAGAAAAGAGTATGAGAGAGAGAGGATGCAGGTTAGTGAGATAGGAGATGACTGTTGACTTTACATTCAAGTTCTTGGAGATTGTAGCTGTCGGGGAAGCAAGTAAACGGAAAAGAATTCCACAGGCGGGAAGTGAGAGAAAAGAAGCTGTTGGAGTAGAATTTGCGTTTACAATTTATTAGTTTCACAGCAAGAGAGTGGGACCTAGTTGCTAGTCTTTTGCCTCGAGTAAATTCATATATAGGGGGTACTAGTGAGCTAAGTTCATTGGAGCAGAAGCCGTGAAAGTATTTGTAGAAGAGACACATGGAAGCCACATTGCGCCGGTGAAAGAAAGAAAGAAAGTGACTGTATCCGAGCTGCCAAGTCGGGATTGATCACATTACAGATTCTCCGCTGGATTTTGTCAAGGACCCCTAGGTGGATAGCAGAAGCACCCGACCAGATATGACAGTAGTATTCAATGCATGGTCGGATGGTAGATTTACATTTGTGCAGGATGGTTTCAGACGTGCAAAACTTCCTGACCCTACACTCAAAACAAACCTTCTTAGCAGCGGATTTATAAGAAAAAATATTTTCCTGTTTTTGATTATTTATTTCGACATTTTTTCGGTATGGCCAGTTATTTCCCATGGTATTTTTGGTTTATTTTGGTTTTAATTTTTTAAACTCAAATATGTGTATAGAAAGGATTGTGAGATTCACGTAAATATTATTGTTAAACATTGTTTTGTATGCAATGTTTCTATGCTTGGAGGGTTTTTCAGTTACTCCTATCTATATTTTTTCTTTGCTTTCTGCTTTTTTGCAGTGGCTTGGGATATAATATTTCATGGTGGCAAATTGCCGTTTAAGGGACATTTTTCTAAAGCTCTGTAGTTACAGAAGGATTTGGTTGGTCTGGGTTATTTGTTATTTTTCTGTTGTTGCTATTTATATTTGTTATGTTCAACTGTAGCTAATTTTTAATGTTTCTGTTGAATATCATTTTGAGAGTGCTTATTCGTGGAATGTTTGGGGATGAGTATATTTTTTCTACTATCATATTATGTTTATTTTCCTGTTGACTATCTGAGTGTTGCTAAAAATCCAAAATACTTAGTTTAGTTTAGTTAAGTATGGTTGTTTGTTTTACCAGTATATCTACCCTTTTGGGTCATTTAATATTGAAGAATTTGTTTGGTTTTTGTTTACTGCTTGGTGATCTTTTGTGAGTCTATTGCTGATATAAGTAGAGGTGTTGTGATTTGATGTGTGATGGTTATATGCTATATTCTTTTGCAACTATATTTTGTTATTTTGCTGCTTTTAGAAATTCTAAAAGGTCATTTTGGTCAGCTTTGTTGAAGATGTCTTTCAGATTGTTTTCTTGATAGTATCTTAATCGCATTTGTTCAAGATCTATGCAGCTTGTTAGTAGATGTTTCGCTGTGTAGAGCTCCTGACATGGAATGTAAATTGGAGCTTCCTCACCCTTTAGTAGGTGCGAATGGTTGACAGCGGTCTGGTTTATTTGAAGTCTAGTCATTACTATTTCTTCTCTTCTTGATATTTTCCTATTGGAAACTTTAACTCCTATCCATTCTTTAAGGATGGTTTTAATTTTGTAGAGTTTGTTATTTTTGCAAGAGTTTCAAAACTCTTGCCATTTGGTCGTAATAAAGTTGTTGATTAGAGGTTTGTAATCTGTGTGGGGTGCTTTTATATCACTAATGTTGATGTTTAATTATCTTTTAGCTGCTGTGTCTACTTTTTCGTTTTCTCTGAGACCAATGTGGCATAAAATAATATTTTTGTTTTCGGTAATGAGGTTTAATTTTTAATTTATACAGAAGATTGATGATCAGAGGGTTATTTAGATTTTTGTATTTTAATGCCATTAGCAATGATATGAACCTGAAAATCTTAGATATTTGTGGAGGGTAAGTTCAAGAATGACGTTTAATCAAATTTTGAAGAGGAGGTTGATTTTTTGTAGAAGATTGATGATTAACATCCTTAGGACTGTTTCATGATTTTTTATTTTTTATTTTTATTTTGTTTTTGATGCGTTGAAGAAGGTTTCATTTTATCAGATGATCTGTGGTTAATTGGTTCCGCAATCTTTTTTTTTTTTAATCGTATCACCCCGAGCAAGGCGGTAACGCCACTGATGTGCAGGGGGCTACGTAATAGTGAAAAGATCGGAAAAGAGAAAGCCGGAAAAGAGAAAGCCGGAAACCATATCCTAAACAGGGAACAAGGGATGAGCCTCTTAACCTGTTCAATAGACGTGGGTGGAGTGTGAACCGGGCGATAGATAGATCTATCTACTCCAATTGAAAAAAAAAGAAGAAAACAAAGTGAGAAGATTGGGAAAGAGAAAGCCGGAAACCACATCCTAAACAGGGAACAAGGGATGAGCCTCTTAACCTGTTCAATAGACATGGGTGGAGTGTGAACCGGGCGATAGATAGATCTATCTACTCCAATTGAAAAGAAAAAAAACAAAGTGAGAAGATTGGGAAAGAGAAAGCCGGAAACCACATCCTAAACAGGGAACAAGGGATGGGCCTCTTAACCTGTTCAATAGACATGGGTGGAGTGTGAACCGGGCGATAGATAGCTCTTATTGTTACTTGGTGGTTGGTATAATGAGTGTATGTAACGTGCTTTGTCATTAAGATTTGTATACGGCTGATATGTACATTACTGCGCAAAAGTATTAGGACAGGAACTAATTTATCTTTTATGAGGCATCAAAATAAAGTTTAAAATCACCCCTGTCCTAACACTTTTTCACACTACCGGTAGTATGCAAAAGTATTAGGACAGGAGTGATAAAAACCTCACTGTAATTCAAATACAGAGTGAAAAGCCAAACCTATGTAAGAATTATTTAACTAAAAAGGAAGAAGGAAGGCTTCGGAATTCTAACTGGCCTCCAGAGCCCTCATCCTATTGAAAATCCTATTGAAAATCTATTGGATATTTTGGATAAAAAAATTCATAAATCTAATCTTACTTCGTAAGACACACTTTGGGAACAAATACAAGCTGCTTGGCAGGAGATACCATTAGATACATTAAAGAAATTTGTAATGTTAATGCCTGACAGAATGAAGGTTGTGATCAAAGCAAAAGGCTATTATACTAAATATTAAATTTATTTTGTTACAAGTATTTTTTCTTGTTTAAGATTTTGTTGACTAAATCAAATTAAATTAATTAATTAAAATGTTTATTTTTTTGTCAATAAAACATAAAATATAAAATATTTCTTGTCCTAATACTTTTGCACAGCACTGTATATACTAGATATATAGGACTAGAGCTTATTTGTTTGCCCACTGCAAAATAAATCAAGGTATTACTGTTTAAAACAAGGATTTCCATTCACAAATTTAAAAGGTAGATATTCAAATATAGGGTGAAAAGCCAACTAAATTGTTAACAAATATAGATTATTGGTGTTAAAAGAAATGTATTAAAAAGAAGTTATATTTAATTTTTCCTATTTTCTATTAAACAAGTTATTTTGAAACTACTCCTTATTCAATTATCCTTGGATATGACTGACATTTTTCTGATTCCCCCCTCTCGAATTGAGCTGTAAATAGTGACAACATAGTTTAAAGTTTCCTGTTTAAACTTTATTTTGATAATAGTTAGATATTATCAAAGCGAAAGGCTATTATACTAAATATTAAATTTATTTTGTAACAAGTATTTTTTCTTGTTAAAACATTTGTTGAGTAAATCAAAAAAATTACTTCAATTAAATTGTTTATTTTCTGTCAATATGCCTCATAAAAGAGTTTCTTAGGATTATAAGACTGTCTTTCCAATAAAAGTCTTTATCATTTTATCATGTCAATTATTTTGCTTAGTTCATGTAGTATGTTTGTTTATAGTACTTCTCGTCTAAATTTACTTATTTTTACCAAGTTCAAGCTTATTTAGTTTAATGAGATTGCAAGTTGACTTTTTCTTTGTGTTTTTTAGCGAAATGAATGTTTGCGATTTAGCAATGAGATATATTAGGTCGTTTATGTCTAATGACTGGGTGATTTTAGTCTCTAGGATAATATAGCCTGTGTTTTTAAATGCTCTACTGTATTTTTACTCATGTTATTATTGATGTTGGATGTGCGTTGGTGGGGCAGTGGATATCGACTCGGAACAAAAAATCAGGGAGCCGAGTTCAAATTCCAGTTGAATTCTTTGCATTCACTTACGCACAAATACCCTTGGGAAAGGTAATAATCCATCTCTTCCTCCAGTTATGGGTTAAATAACAGGACAGATTGGGGTCTATAGCCTTGGCTAGCAACCAGTCTACCGCAGAAAGCAATGGCAAACTACTGCGGGATAATCTTCTGCCCAGTCAGTCATGTCTCTTTCGAAACATGATCGCCCAAGCGTGTATCACGTATGGCACTCAACTGAGTATTATTGAGTAGCTTGTTGCATTTTTGGAGGTTTAGTTAATATAAATTTCTCGTTTTCTTTCTTCCACATAATCTTCACACTTTTTTTTTTACAATTGGAGTAGATAGAATAAAATATCTCCCGATTCACACTCCACCCACGTCTATTGAACAGGTGAAGAGGCTCATCCCTTGTTTCCTGTTTAGGTTGTGGTTTCCGGTTTCTCTCTTTTCCAATCTTTTCACTCTTACGTAGCCCCCTGCACATCAGTGGCATTTTCGCCTTGCTTGGGTGATATGATTAAAAAAAAAACAAAAAAAAGAAAAAAAAAACAACAACATTTTTAATGAGATGTTGTAGGAGAAAAACTGAACAAGATACACTGAAAAAAGGTCCAGTGGGTTAAACTATTAAAAAAAGAACATTGAAAAGAGGTACCTTGACAAATTTTTAATTAAATGAAGGTAGGAGAAAAAAACACATTAAAAAGATGTACACTTACAAATAGAATATGTCTTGAAAGTTTTATTAAAATACGACAATTATTACTTAATATTACATAATCCACTATTCTTGATAATTTACACACTTGTACTATAAGCGTCTGCGAGTGTTCTTAGCTAGGTTTTGTGTCGAAGTACCCCCAATAAATATCGAAAATTGATAATCGAAAAAATCGGGTTATAGAAGGAGTGATCCGATTTTAATCAAATTTGATACACTCATAGACAAAGACATAAGAAACGATATTCAGAAGTTTCAAGGTTGCAGTTCTTACAATAGTGCAGAAAATCGATAATATATGCATATATATATATAAGGCAAGATGTTTGTGTGTGTATGTGTCTGTTTATCTGTCTGTATGTCCTTTATACAAATCCACAATTTTTATCCGATTCTCACCAAACTTCACACAAATATCCTTTAGGTTGAGCCTGAGCTCCAGGACCATGGATTAGTTTTAAAGCTTTCATTACACCCGAGCAACGCCGGGCTATACTGCTAGTTGCAAATAATTACAATACCTCATTTCAGGAATAGACATATACTGAAGGTGAATATGGCAACAAAGATGAGGACAACAGTTCGAGCAATGTAAATAGTATAAATAGGTAAAGAGAAGTTTATTTAAATGCGAAATAACTATTTAGGGAAAACTACATTTGGATATCGGCTCGGAACGAGAAATCGGGGAGCCGAGTTCGAATTCCGGCTGAATTCATTGCATTCACTTACGCGCAAATACCCTTGGGAAAGGTATTAATCCGTCTATTCCTTCCAGTTATGGGTTAAATAACAGGACAGATTGGGTTCTATAGCCTTGGTCGGCAATCAGTCTACCGCAGAAAGAAATAGCAACCTACTGTGGGATAATCTTCTGCCCAGTCAGTCATGTCTCTTTCGAGACATGATCGCCCAAGCGTGTATCACGTATGGCACTTAACTGACTGACTGACATTTAGCAGGAAAAATGGAAACGTTGACATCTTTTCAAAGCGTTGATTTTTAAAAGTAGAAAAAGCAGTATATTAAAAATTGTATAAAAAACAATGAAGAAAAATGTACTGATGGATGTTTTACTTTAAATCAATGTCATTAAACTCATAGAACTTTTTAAATTTAGTTTTCTTATATTCTAAAAAGGCATTTTGAAGTAATGGGTAATGGATAGCGGCTCGGTTTGAGAGAATCAGAGTTTGAATTCCAGTTGGATTCATTACATTCACTTACGTTCTTCATGCCCTTCAGAAAGGTATGAATCCGTATCTTCTCCCAAGTTATGGGTAAAATAACAGAACAGTTTGTGTTCAATAGGCTAAGAGAAGGAAAACTCTGAATTCAAATCAGCCTGGAGAGGGTTGGCCTCCGTCAAGTTGTCGTGCCCAAAGAAACATCTCTTCTACTGTGGTTAATAGGTCACAGAATATCTGGATCTGTTTAGTTTAGAAATGAGTTTAATGTATGAATACTATTTGAAAAACATAAAAATATAAGTGATTTATTCAAATAATTAGAGATTTCTTTCCTTTGTTTTTAATGAAGTTCCAATTTCATTGCTCATTTAAACGAACGCTTCAAGAAAATAAGATGTTGGTATAATCAAGATATTGGCGTTCCACATGAAATCAAAGAAATGGTTAGGAAGGAAACTCCCATCAATACTGAGAAGAGGGATGACTCTTCTTATTCTTCTTCTATGTGCGTTGTCCTTACAGAACGTAGGCAATCATGGCCTTCCACGACCCCCTATCCCTGGTGGCTTTTAGCACGCTTTCTCGAGTAACATCTCGCAGCTCTCGTTCTATCATCCACCTGCTCAGGCCCTTCAAATATGTTATCCGCCACTTTCCTCTGTCTCTTTTTCCCTCTATCTGGCCTGTTAGTATCAGGTTCTCCAAGCCCTCCTCCCTCATTGCATGTCCCAGAAACTTTAGTTGTCTCTTTCCTGATGCTCAATATTAATTTCCTTTTTCGTTGCCATTCTTTCCAGCACCTCATCATTGCTCATATACCAGGTCCATGATATCCGCAGCATGCTTCTGTAGAACCACATTTCAGTTGCTTCATCTTTGATGATATTGTCCAACATTCACTTCCATATTGAAGAACTGACATCGCATGGCAATCTAGTACTCTCTTCTTTGTTTCTAGTGAAAGTTTCCTGTGTCTTAATACTTTACTCAGCTTCTGGAACGCGTCTTTTGCCATGCCAATTCGCCTTTGGATCTTTGTGTCGCACTTTCCGTCCTCTGTTAGAACACTTCTCAGGTATTTAAATTTTTTATGCCTGTTTGATTTTAGAATCCCGCACCTGTATTTGGCATTTTGGGTTGCTCTTTTTGCTGATGACAATGCATTCGTTTTTCTTGCCGTTTATTTGTAGTTCTTGTTTGTCACTCTCTTCAGTTACCTTCTGTAGGAGGTCTTGTAGCTTTCTTTCCCTGTCTGCAAAGAGCATTATATCATCTGCGTATCTTATGTTACTGTTTAAATTGTGGTCTCCGATGACAAATCCTGGCAGAACATCTAGGATCCTCATAATAGTCTTGCTAATCGGAAAAAATTTAATTTTCTGAAAATTTGTATTAAAAGAAAGATTTGTTAAATTTTCGTTGTAAGTCCCGACGCTTTTCCCTTTCAAATATATCCAAAATAGCATTATCTCTGTGCAAATGTATATGCTGAATTCAAATCAACTGTTATTGAAGAAACTTACCTTTTTTTATCTAAATATCCATAAAAAAACGAACTATATCTTGCACTTTTTCTCTCCCGTAACTCTCACGAAGTCATGTAATTAACTGCAGAATGACGTACTGCGCATTTGAACGAATTTTAGCAGATTTTTGGTCGATTTTTCTTCATTTACTGATACTTCCGGCGATGTACTTCCGGAAATTAAAGTAATGCGCTATTGTATTTCTACGCTTGTTACACTCATAACAGGAAGTACATCGCCGGAAGTTTCAGTAAAGGAAGAAAATCGGCCAAAATTTGACAAAAAATTCTACCTACGTAGAACGTCATTCTGTTGTTAATTACATGACTTCGTGAGAGTTACGGGAGAAAAAAAGTGCGAGATATAGTTCGTTTTTTATGGACTTTCAAAGCAAAAAAGGTAAGTTTCTTCAATAACTAATTGTTGATTTGAGTTCAGCATATACATTTGCACAAAAATAATGCTATTTTGGATAAATTTGAAGGGGGAAAAACCGTTGGCACCTAAAACGAACATTTACCAAAGATTTTATAAATTTCAAACGAAAGTGGCACAGGTTGCTCGATCAATGAATGCTGAATACTTTGTGATGATACCGAACGAACAAAAGCGATGGACCGGATGTTTGCTCTCTCAAGACAAAAAGGAAAATGATCAAAAGTTGTCGTTGCGCAGGTAGATCCGCGCAGATGTTCCGGTTGAAAAATAAAAATTAATCAAATATCAAATTTCCATTTTGCGAGCCTACGCGAATTTTATTTACCAGCCAATGGGAAGCCCAGAATCAAATACAAGTGTGAAATCCCAAAACGAGCTGCTTTTGATCCAAAAAGCAGATATAAAAAGCCGAGACAGAAAGCAGCCAGGAGACAGACACCAAGGAGAAGATTGTAATAGATATCCCCTTGACTTAAGTCAAGCGGCTACTATGTTCGCCTACCTTCACCTTTCCTTACTTTCTTCCCTTGTCTCAAAAGTACTTACTGACCTAAGGAGGGAATAAATCAAAGACATTCCTCATTTGCACGCTCCCCAACATTCCTAAGACTTAAATCTCTTTCAGCATATTATTTGCCATGAACATTTTAACTTCCGTTGGACCTATATTCAAGTATTACTTTAATTGTAAAAACATTAATTGACATGTGTATATATAAAAATGTTATTTTTATACTCAAATTGCTTTTATTGATTTTATATCTATCTACCACAAGGCCAATTTACGTTAACTTGCAACGGTATACAATTACCCTTCACTAAAACGGACACCCACAACAACTAGAAAAAGAATAGATAAGATAACCTACTATAACTTCCTTATAAGGAAACGCCTAATATTAATATTACTGTTCTGCCAGGTCAAAATTTCGAATTAAAGTTATGTTTACTGAATTTGATTTATATATTAACGCAACAAAACCAGCTGAATATCATATTTAATTGTATAATAATGTTTTATTTTTATAAAGTAAATAATATATTCGTATGGGTTTACAGAAAAATGCGCAATTACATTTTTAATATTATTTTTCCGTTATTTGTAGACATATTGTATTTCTTCATTGTGTGGCTTAACAGCCAGTGATTTCATGTTATTCGCCTTTTAAACCGACAGCCAAGTAATGCTGGCTTGATTAAGGCAAGTTCTCTTGTTCTTGCAGATTTAATTTCAGACTCATAAAAAAACAACTTATTTTTACAAGACCAAAAAATAAATAAATAAATAAATAATACAAATAAAATCATAGAAATATTAAAAATTGAGAAGAAGTGCAACTATTATACCAACTAAACGCATTTCTTCGACAAAATATTCCCGCTGTACAAGTTGAACAGAAGATTTTATAAATACTTCAAGCTAACACCTGTATATCTCGAGTTACGTCGTTTCGAGTTAAGTCGTTCTCAATTATACGTCGTTTGCCAAATATATATATATATATATATATATATATATGTGTGTGTGTGTGTGTGTGTGTGTGTGTGTGTGTGTGTGTGTGTGTGTGTGTGTGTATATATATATATATATATATACATATATAAGCTTAGAAGGAAACCAATAAATAATTATCCAAATGTTGGAGAATTTTTGTCTTTATTTTCAACTGAAATTAAAACAAAAATACGACGTTTGGAACAGCTCATGGTTAAACATAATAGACATTCATTGGCTCTTATATTTAACAGCATATGTTTAGAAAATTACTTGCTGCCTCGATATACTAAATATATATATATATATATATATATATATATATATATATGTATGTATGTATGTATGTATGTATGTAAAAAAATTAAGTTTAAGTCATTGTATTCAAATTTATGTCTGTCTACCACAAACATTGAAATCGTAGTATCACGAGAAAAGCGTTAAACGCACATAAAATCATGTTATTATATAATAAATTATAATGAAGGTGTATAAAATCATATTAAAATATGTATGTAAAATTGAATGTAAATATATCTAAATTAAACATCGTTTATTTTCTATTATCGCAAAATAATTTAAAATTATGTATTTATTTAATTTTATAATATCATTTCATTTTATAATGTCATAAAGTAAACCACATTCACAATTAAGGAGTCCACTATGTACTGTAAAGATCGCCAAATTGTAAACATCTACATTTGCAAGTATGTAGGTTCATGCATTCGTTTATTTAGATTAATTTTTTTCTGTTCTTTATTAAAAACTGAATTTTATTTGTTTGGAAGCTTAAAATATATTTTTATTGACTATATATTTTTAAAATACGTTTAAAATTAAAATTGAGAACATGGAATGGTTAATTCTGATTTAGCTTAGTGACAAATTTGGAGACTAGCAAATTCGGTTTTTAATCGTTTTTTGACTTAAGTCGTCTCTCCTGGAACAAATTACTGACGTAAGGTGAGCTATACTTCTAGTTTGTTCTTCGTGGCGAAATAAATAACATTATACATTGTTTTTTTAATTTATGCATTAATTTGAAATCCGTTCAGAGTTATAATCATGATTTTCAGTTGAATCTTGCAAATTGGCAAAATAAAAGCAAGTAAATCTAATACGATACTAACCACAACAGAATTATCAAAGACACTACGGACAGAAGCTGCGAAGAAGGGTTGAGTAGGCGTGCTACGGCTTAGTTCTTTGGGATACCACCAGATATTATTGGAGTTAAATTTCATAAATAAAACATACCGTACTCTGTATCCATAGCTTCTTTGATTCAGCACACAGTGACAAAAAAAGGACCCCATGTGTCAAAAATAAATAAATAAATAAATCTATTTATTTAAGTGTGGGCAAAAATAAAGAATAATTTAATTTAATTTAATGTAATAGGATGTGCGTTTTAGTGCAGAGGATATCGGTTCGTAACGGCAAATCGGAGAATCAAATTCCAGATGAATTTCTTGCATTTACTTACCCGCAAGTACCCTTGGGAAAAAGTTTTAATGTGTCTCTTCCCTCCAGTTATGAGTTAAATAACAAGACAGATTGGGTTCTATAGCCTTGGCTGGCAACCAGCCTACCGCAGAATGTAATTGCCTATTCACTTGCGTCAGTGGTTAACGTTATTTCTTTTTGGAGATCAAAAACTTTTATTATTGGTTTGCATCTCAAAATATTCTTTAGTGTTTCAAAAGCGATATTTTGCTTTTATATCCAGTAAATTTCTTTTGTTGATTTTTCGTAATTTTGAAAATGGCTCTATTATGTCGCTGTATATTGCTATGTATTTACTATAAAAATTTATCAACCCAAAAAAGATTTGTAATTGCTATTTATTTGTTGGAGCAGCTATTTCTGTTATTTTTTTATTTTTATTTTTTATTTTTTGATAGTCTATCATCAGGTGATATGCCTTCTTTGGATATCGTAAATATGATATCTTCTTACAGTCAAAATTATCTTTGTTTTTGGTTAATCCTGCCTTCTTTAATCTCATCAAAATTTGTTCTGTTTTATATTTTAACTCTTCCTTATTTCTTGTCCTTATACCTGATATACTATCATATTTTTTTATTTTCTCAATAAGACTCTTTCAATTGCTTTTGAAAAATATATCTGGAAATCTTTATCCCAAACGTTAGACGAATTCATCTTAATAAGTTTATAGAGGTGTTTATTGTGGCTATTGCCTTGAAGTTCTCGTCATTTTCTATTCGATTGTATGCTGACTTGAGGTCAGTTTTTGCAATGTACTCCATTTTTGATAACTCGTGGATCGAAGTTTCGATATTTGGCAAAAGAAACGAGTCTGAACATATCTGGTGATTTATCTCTATCTTGTAATCACGACATATTCTTTAATCTCAGGTTTCTTTATCGCTACTATCGGGGACGACCAATTACTACCACCTTCAGTTACTTTTCTAGTGTGCTTTTTATCATTTTATTTAATTTGGCTATTACCAAAGATAGAATATGAAATGGAACGTTTGTTGACGATATACTTTCGGTGTGTTTTCCTTTAGACGAATGCTTACTTTATAGCCTTTGAATAATTCTGCTTCATTCCCTTCTGCTTCCATCGAATTGATTAGTTTCGCTGTATCTAGTTTTAAAACACCAGTCCCTTAATAATCCGTTATCTTTTCTACCTGCTACAACTGGCTTGGGAATTATTTCAAAACGACTGTCGGTTTCGAAATTGAATTGAAATGTGCCCACTGTCGTTCCATCAAATTGCTTTAATTGTACTTTGTTTTTTTTGGGTTTTTTTTTATCTATTTAGATTGTCCTAATTTTATCCAGAAATTTTTTGTATCAATGTAACTTCACTGCCTGTATCAACTTGCAAGTTAAATACTTGGTCATTTATCTTTATTTTTTCTTTTGTGTATTTTTTGTGTATTTATTGTAAATATTTTAACTTCTTCGGAAGGAGTTTGAACAGTTTTTATTTTTTCTATTTCCTGTTTGTATTTGCATACGTTCTAAAAATGAAATCTTTTGTGCAATTTGAGCATCTTTAGGAAGTGTGTTGTGGTGCAGTGGATATCGGCTCGGAGCGAGAAATGGGGGAGCCGAGTTCGAATTACAGCTGAATCCATTGCATTCACTTACGCGCAAATACCCTTGGGAAAGGTATTAATCTGTCTCTTCCTTCCAGTTACGGGTTAAATAATAAGACAGATTGGGTTCTATAGTTTTGGCTGGCAACCAATCTACCGCAGAAAGCAATGGCAACCTACTGCCCAGTCAGTCATGTCTCATTCTAGACATGATCGCCCAACAGTGTTTCACGTATGGCACTTAACTGACTGACTGAGCATATTTTCCTTAGAGTTCGATATTTGTGCTTGTCTCTCTCGTGATTTTTTCCACAATATATACATTTAATTAAGGATTTTGTCGTGCTTGTCTTGTATGTCTCGAATTCTTCTTTTGGTTCATTCAATTCTCTAATCAACTCTAGTTGATACAAGAAAACCTTGACGTTACCTTCCAAACTCATTCTGCTATTCTGTAGACATTCTGTATTTTTGCTTGTAGTTTTTGCCTTGGAAGCCTTCAATTAACCTAATAATAATTAATTCATCTTCTATAGTCAGTTCCTGTGCCCCAAGGTTTTCAAATTCACAATACTTGGCTTGTTCTTTCAATCTATGTAAGTGTTGTGTAATGGATTCAATCGATGCTTGTCTTGTTTATAAAAAATTGCTTCTTTAAGCGATTAACAATCTTTTTTTTCTGGGTTTTTTTTTCGGTCTTATGGGTTCTTTTTTGATAATTTTCACTTTTCTTCAAATGGCATTTCTTCTAATTCTCTCGAATAAAACACATTGTCGATTTTTTCTTCACAGCACCCAACTGTTGGAAGAAATAAATCAGTTATCTCATTTTCACCTCCGTCGGCCTTTGTGTCGCTTAATCATTTTTTTTTTATTCTTGTAAATACAGTAAAGGTTCCTATCCATGATTCTATGTCTTCTGGTCACCCAGCAAATTTAAGGATCCTATCGAGAATGCCATTATTATGTTTTGCAATTCTTTGTGCATACTGTTACGTGTTAAGCGTAACAAAAGAAAAAAGAAAAACAATGGACCAAAACTCAGAGTTAAAATACAGGCAAATATTTAATTCGCAAAACATTAGATATTTACAAATATACAGTTTGGCATTCAAATAAAAAACGTATAGTTTATTGCTGCCCGACGAAGTGTTACAAGGAAGAGAAGGGGAAGGAAGGTGTCAAATATCTTTACCCAGTTATGTTGGCGGGGAAGTTAAGTGCTATACTTTTTGAAAATCCTTAAATGCGTATATAAAGACTAATTATGAACTTGGTCAATGAAAGAAGCAAATAATATGCATTTACCCAGATAGTTCCATGAGGTTCTCTTTCAGGTTTTAGTTGTTCGGACTTTTCTGTGAGATTCTTTTGGCTGGATATAAATACTTGAATCTTATCGGAGTTGATATGACAGCAAATCCTTTTAAAATCTCTTTCAAGTTTTAATTTGTCGTCGACTTAGAGAGATTCTTTCGGCTGCATATAAATCCTTGAATCGAAACTGGTGCTGATGAGGTCAGCACATCCTTTTATCAACTATTTCAAGTTTTATTTTTTGTCGTCGACTTAGAGAGATTCTTTCGGCTGGATATACATCTCTGAATCAAAACCGGAGCTGATGATGTCAACCCATCCTGCTATCAACTAACTGCACTGTGCCCGAAACCTATTTTTATTGGGCTAACACCTAATTTGCATATTTCTAGAACCTTTCGAATTTTCTCGACTCTACTGAAACATTCTGGCATCTTCCAAACGTTCTATTTCTAATTTCCATATTTTTACGACTACTTCATGAATTAGAACTTTCTTGGAACAACACTTAGGACTCAATAGAATCCATTACTAAAACTTTTTATACATTGTTAATATTATTTATATATATATATATAACTGCATCCTCGTAACATTAGTGGTAGTCGTAGAACAGCTCGCCGTGTCCATTGTGACAACAGGGTTTTCTGTTTCTTACCTCTCCAGGTATTCTCTATTTATACTTGCCTATTAATTTTCATACGATACTACAATCACCATTGCTGAAATGAACGCGATAGCTTTTTAAATAGAACATCTGAAGATTTCAAAATTAGAACTATCTAATTTGACGTTCACGGGCCCTAACCATAAACGCGTTCGTTTCTTAATTATTCTCTCCAGCTTACGAAAAATGACGTCATAACCACTGATGGTAGAAACCTAGGTCGCGTAATAACTCGTTTACAAATGGAAAATATTAAAAAAGTTCTTCAATATAATTGTATTGAACACTTTTTAATACAAATGTGCACAGGTCTAATCTTATTATGACCAGAAAGTCAGTAATTAAACAAACAATATATATATATATATATATATATATATATATATATATATATATATAACAGCACTGTCACGGATGCCTGCTCAGTTTTATACAACATTCATAGAGACCACCTGTGGGTTATATTGCAACTTTAATTTGTGCTAGTATAATCAACGATAGCTCTCAGAGGATTCCGTCTACTTAATTTCCATTAAAAGGCGTGGGTCAATCCATGGTATGGTTTTCGAGTACTTTCCACAGGTGTCCTATGCTGGGCTCGTTTCCTTCAGACGGATAACACCAAGATGTCACCTTCCTGACAAATGGACATCGAACCCGGGTCTCATGGTCAGAAAGCGAATGGGCCCATATCGAGAGAGAAAAAAATAAAAACAAATTTTATAATTTCTGAATAAAAGAACAATGCTAATAAAATTAATGAAGAATTTATTTCCACTGTCATTAAATATGATTTTGATGAACAGAGCGTGCAATAAAATTGACCCAGTCATAGGACAAGAACAGTGCGGCTTTGTTAAAGATATCGCAACAAGGAATGCGATATTCAAGCTCAAAATGCTATCTGAAAGAGCAATAGAAATGCAGAAGGAACTCTATTTGTGCTTTATAAACTACGCAAAGGCATTTGACAAAGTACCACCGAAAGACTTGATAGCGATGCTCGACAACCTTGATATTTTCGGGAAAGAAGATAGGATAATCAAGAATCTATATTGGCAGCAAACCGCTTGCGTATGGAGAGAAAGTGAATTCAGCAGGTATACGAAAATAGAAAGGGGCGTAAGACAAGGATGTGTTTTCTCACCGTATTTATTCAACTTATACAGCGGAACAATTCTGAGAGAAATAAAACCTTTGCCATGATTCGTCATTAATATCCACAATCTCAACAATATAATATAAGCAGGGGACACAGAAAAGAGAATGCAGGACCTCCTACAGAAAATAGCAAGAGAAAGCGAGAAGAATGGACTAAGTATAAATTTCAAGAAAATTAAATATATGGTCATCAACAAAAAGAGGACCCCAGAAACTAAAACCAAACAAGTAAAAAAAAAAATAAATTTAAATACCCGGGGAGCGTGCTGACAGAGAATGGAAAGTGCGATGCTGAGATCCAAAGATGCATTGGCATGGCCAAGGACGCATTTTAAAAACTAACCAGAGTACTTAAAGACAGAAAATCTCATTGGAAAGAAAGAAGAGTGTTTAAGATTGCTATGTGATATCTATTCTTCTGTATGGCAGCGAATGTTGGACAATCTCCTCAAGAATGAAGAAAAGGCTTGAGGCAACAGAAATGTGGTTCTACAGAAGGATGCTGAGAACGTGACTAACGACGAGGTATTGAAGAGGATGGAAACGAGGAGAAAACTTAAAATTATTATAAGCAAGAGACAGATGAGGTTTCTGGGACATGTAATAAGGATAGAGGCATAGAAAATGTAATACACACAGGATAGATAGAGGGAAAGAGATACAGAGAAAAGCAGCGCGAGACCTGCTTGATATAACTGAGCAAATAAATGGTAGAGCGAGGTTTGGGAGAGTTACCAAGAGGAAGAATGTTGAGAGCGACAAGAAACAGAAACAAGTGGCATTCCATGATCGCCTAGGTCTGAAGGGACACGGCACATGAAGAAGATACTACCTGTATAGCCCGGTGTTGTGCGGGGTTTTTAGAGTTTTCGTTGAAATGGTAAGTTCAAGTGCTTATTCAAAAAGCTCCAGCATGCTGTTGCTGTGACGAGTAATTTAAAAAAATGCGAAGTAAGAATTGGTTTTGTTGTATTTGTAAAACAGGATTCATGCTTGGTCAGTTGTGACAATAAACGGGAATGATGTTTGTACAATTGGAAGAACGGGGCGGGCGAAACGGGAGCCTGTAATGTGATGCGATGACGTTGTGACGCAGAAGAATTGAATGCATTGTCACAGCAATGTCGGAGGGGTTGGTACCATGTAGAAAACGTGAAATTGTTATGGCATATAAGATAGAAGTTACACAAAAGACCCGATTTTTAATTTTTTGTAATACATCTAAGCGTTTAAGAAATAAACGATTGCAAAAAGCAACATTTTCTATTAATTTTTGTAGCACCCTATGTGTCAATTGAAATTTTTGTTAGCATATCAAGGTATCACACATTGCTCTACCAGTGACTCGATTTTAATTGAGGTTGAGTGAAGCGTCTTGGAGAAAAGCATAAAAGGGCACAAAAGACCATCCAAAATTATGTTTGACGTTTATTTTTGTCGAACCCTGGCCAAAATGAAATATATTTCGGATCAACCAAAGACACCTTTAAAACAAGGTGATTCAATCACAAGTCTACATACAAAATAGAAAACTTAAAAAACTGTACAAAATTGGCTAGCCACGGGTGGAAACTGAAATCAAAATATGGAAAAGACCCAGTCATAACATGGAGCATAGTGAAAACAGCCAAGCCTTACAACTGTGGCAAAATATGTAGAGTGTGACAGGAAAATAAGTTAGCAATTATGCTATTCCTAAACAAAAATGAACTATTGAATGAATGAAGAGAAATTATGACTAAGTGTAACCATACTAAAAAATACTTATTAGGTTTATACAACTATGAAGGAAAACGTTACAATTTCTTGTAATTTTAATAATTCAAAAATTCCCTGTCACGTGAGCGTTAAAAAAAAACACTGTTACGTGAGCTTTCTTTAAAAAAAAACGGTAAAATCAGTTATTGCAAATTCGCCTGAAGACACCACTCATGGTAGAAACCTAGGTCACGTAATAATTCGTTTACAAATGGAATATATATATATATATATATATATATATATATATATATATATAGTCATCCGCAGACAGATCTGTTTCGCAGTATCACAGCTCATCAGTACGATTAGACACCGATTGCTTTTTACCCAGGATTGAAACCCGACCGAATTGGCGTCAGTCGGCGACTTTACCTCTGGGTTATGGGCGTTCGGTAGAAGTAGACTTTTTAGGATGTATATTATTATAATACGCGACCTAAAGCCAGAGTGCTCTAATTCATTTTACTGAATGAGCGATATATATATATATATATATATATATATATTCTAGGGACAAATTTTGAGGAAAGAAACCTTGGAGAATTTGACACTCAAAGGACACATCAATTGAAAGAGTAGCATAAAAATAAACTGCGAATAAATTGTGACAATTGTGCAAAGCAACAAGTGTCACGAGGACAAAGAAAAGTCGTGAAGATCCAAGCACAACTAAGATCAAGAAAATAAAGGAAGCGATGAAGAATTTTGACGTGCACGCCCTCAAGGGACATAACATGTAAACAGAGATAGATAATGGTAATGTATATATATATATATATATAGGAAAAACTATTAAAAAGTTGTGAGTTTAAAAATGTATTTTTTGACACTATTTGTTTATTTCTATTATTATATTTTATATTTCAGACCGCCCTGGGTCCTTCATCAAAAACAAATAATTTTAAAATTTGAATTAGAAACGTATTTCGCGAGAGCGTCTGTGGAGAGAGTTTGTTTACATCAAGTGACGCAGAAAGCGACAGATTTTTCTGAAAAATATTTGTAAACGTAAACCTATCTTTAATAATACTTATAAATTTTGTTTTAGATAAAAAAATTTTTGAATGTATCTAAAAAAGTTTAGCTATTGAAATATTTGTAAAGATTCAATAATCTTTCGGGTATTATGATTGAAAGTTGTAAAAAATGAGCTGTAACGTTGACAGATGTTATTATCATTCATTTCTCAAGGTACCCAAGTACTTTCAACCTCTTTCTGAGATCATCTTCAGGGGTGTGAAGTATGATAACAAAAAAAAACTGTGTTGCTAAAAATTACTGTACATTATTTTTCCGCTTCAAATATAACGGTTGACAAATTGCTAGCGTTGATTAGAACGGGAAAATTATCCAAAATGGAATTTTTTCTATGATGTAATGTCATGGTCTATTACAGCTCATTTCTGATATCTTTTAATTGTAATACGCGAAAGATTATCCGTGAGAATGAACGGATTTTATTAAAAATAAGCAGACATAATGTTTGCAATTTATTTAATCTGATATGTCTAAAAGAATATTTGCTGCCTAAGTACACAAAGGTTCGTATTGATATTAGATATTACTACGGATCCATCCAGAGGGCTCAATGTCATCATCAGTTATCCATCATACCCAATAGAGCATAGGACAGCAACTTTTCGTTGCTGTAACAAAATGCTTTTTACGGGGCGTAAAACTTGGTTCTTATGTTTACAGCACCCGGTATTCCTAAATGGTCACCCATTTAAGTACCGACCAGACTCGATGTTGCTTAACATCGGTGATCGAACGGGAACCGGTGTATTTAAGACGATATATGGTCATCATCAAAAGGCGCAACATAAAAAGCCGAATACAGGTGGGGATACCAAAATAAACAGGTGAAAAAATGTAAATACCTAGGAAGTGTTCTAACAGGAGATGGAAAGTGCGACACAGAGATCCGAAGACGAATTGGCATGGCAAAGGACGCGTTCCAGAAGCTGAGTAAAGTGCTGACACACAGAAGAATTTCACTAGAAACAAAGAAGAGAGTGCTGGATTGCTATGTGATGTCAGTTCTTCAATACGGCAGTGAATGCTGGACAATCTCATCGAAAGTGAGGACAAAACTGGAAGCAGCGGAAATGTGGTTCTACACAATAAAATAATATGATGGTTTATATTCTGAATTGTCTAGTATTTTCCTTTCTAGAATGTGCATAAAGATATGGGCATAACTAGGTGCCATATATATGTATATATATGAATTGTTTGAACATTATTTTTTATCGATATTCGTATTTAAGTAGATATTCTGTTTTTAATTTAAACAGTATTATATATTTATATCTACCGGCCTGAATATTTACGATAATTTTTTTATTGCGGAAATGTGTGCCATTCGGCAAGATTCGAACCTGCGACCCCTATCTACATAGGGGAAGCTACTATTTGATCTGGCACACATTTTCGTAATAACAATTTATCGGAAATAATCAGGCCGGTAAATATAAATATATTATACTGTTTAAATTAAAAACAGAATATCTACTTAAATAGGAGTATCGATAAAAAATAATGTTCAAACAAATCATTTCAAATTGTCGGTTGTTTATAACCAAGTTTCGTTAATTTTCGTTAATTTCCGTAACATGTTTATATTCTAATTGATTATAATCAGAATATCTACTTAAATACGAGTATCGATAAAAATAATGTTCAAACAATTCATTTCAAATTGTCGGTTGTTTATAATCAAGTTTCGTTAATCTTTGTTAATTTCCGTAACATGTTTATATTCTGTTTGCACGATAGTAGATTAGCAACTAGGTCCCACTCTTTTACAGTCAAACAGATAAAATGTAAACGCAATTTCTACTCTAACAGCTTCTTTTCACGCTCTTCCTGCCTGTGGAATTCCCTTCAATATACTTGCTTCCTCGACAGCTACAATCTCCAAGAATTTAAATGTAAGGTCGCTAGACACCTCTTATCACACTAACTCCATTTTCTCAAACACTCTCCCATCTACCCAACACCAATCCTCGGTGTCCTCACCCGTCTATCACCCTCCTTCCGACATTTCCTATAACTAACCCCTCTTTCTCATCATTTTCCCCGACGTAAACCCCTTGCGCAACAGTGGCAGTAGAATGCCCTACTTGGGGCGATATGATTAGAAAAAATCTATCTATCTATCTATCTATCTATCTATCTATCTATCTATCTATGTCACAAGTTCTTTTTCCATCTACTCCACCCCCATCCTCGGGATCCTCATCCGTCTATCACCCTCCTTCTGACATTTCCTATAACTAACCCCTCTTTCTCATCACTTTCCCCTATGTAACCCCCTGCGCAATAGT
This sequence comes from Ascarosepion bandense, assembly GCA_037127315.1. Taxonomy (NCBI): domain Eukaryota; kingdom Metazoa; phylum Mollusca; class Cephalopoda; order Sepiida; family Sepiidae; genus Ascarosepion; species Ascarosepion bandense. The sequence continues at coordinate 3,804,946 of JBBBDQ010000926.1, read as the reverse complement.
GGCAGTGGAATGCCTTGCTTGGAATGAAATGATTAAAAAATAAATAAAAACAAAGTTTTATTGTCAAAATTTTTATGAGGAAAAATGAAAGGATTCCTCATTATTGAATTCTATATTTGATACATTTTAGAATCTCAAAATTTTGGGTTAAATTAATTTTGTTACGTTATTCTCTACTTTCTCTTCTCTACTTTTCACGATCTCTATCTCTCTTTCTCTTTTTGCTCACATGACCATCAACCCTTTCTCTTTCCTTGTTCAACTGTTCATTATTCTCTACTTTCTCTTCTCTCCTTTTCACGATCCCTCTCTCTATCTCTCTTTCTCTTTTTGCTTACATGACCATCAACCCTTTCTCTCTCCTTGTTCAACTGTTCATTATTCTCTACTTTCTCTTCTCTCCTTTTTACGATCTCTCTCTCTCTCTTTCTCTTTTTGCTCACATGGCACTCAACCCTTCCTCTCTCCTAGTTTGCTCATTATTCTCTACTCTCTCTTCTCTCCTCTTCTCTCTCTCTCTCTCTCTCTCTTTGCTCACATGACCATCAACCCTTTCTCTTTCCTTGTTCAACCGTTCATTATTCTCTACTTTCTCTTCTCTCCTTTTCACGATCCCTCTCTCTATCTCTCTTTCTCTTTTTGCTTACATGGCCATCAACTCTTTCTCTCTCCTTGTTAAACTGTTCATTATTCCTTTCTCTCTCTCTCTTTCTCTCTCTCTCTCTCTCTCTCTCTCACACACACACACACACACACACACACTCACTCACTCCTCACCCATTTATGATCCCTTTCTCTTTCGATTTTTACTCACATGATCATCAATCCTTTCTCTCTCCTTTCTCTCCTCACCTGCATGGTCATCATTTTTCATTCTCTTTCCTAAATTAAATGTTCCTTATTCGTTCGCTCTTTTTCTCCTCTCACTTATCTCATTATTCCTCAATCTCACTCCTCCCTCTGATGTTCACCCTTCCTTTAATCACCTGTTCTCTTTTAACCTATTTCTCATCCCTTACCCTCTCTCCTTTGTCTCTCTCTCTCTCTCTCTCTCTCTCTCTTCTGTCCCTCATTCCTCTCTCTTCTCACCTATTCACGATTTCTCTCTTTCCCTCTCTCTTTTTCTTGTAACTCACATGGCCATCAACCCTTTCTCTCTCCTCGTTCAGCTGTTCATTATTCCTTACTCTCTCTCTCTCTCCTCACCTATTCATTCCTCTTTTTTTCTCTATTTTTCATCACTCTCGCATTTTTCCTCGCTTTTTCTAAACTTCTCTCGTTTTCTTCTTCATTTTCAAACCACCGACTTTTTTCGTCTTGATGTTTTCTCTTCATTTCAGTTCTTAAAAAATTCTTTCTCTGTGGAAACACCCCGACCGGCATCTATTTTAGGTCTTAAAACATTCTCATCTCGACCATGGCCGTATCTGACAACCGGGCACACCGAGCAAGATGCCGGGCCGATCCGTGCAATCATAGTGAAAATCCGGGCAAGGAAAAATGTCTTCGTCAGAAATCAAACTAAACAATTCACGAAGAAAGAAAGAAAGAAAGAAAGAAAGAAAGAAAGAAAGAAAGAAAAACGAAGAAAACATTCGAATGAACGCAGTAAAAATTTGTTTGTTTATTAATTTTGGGAGAAAAAAACTGGTTATACTCAGAAAGTCCGAACTCGATTTCCTGCTTTCGTTCACGTTCTGTGCCTAATTTCCATTGGAATAGCCGAAAAAATCCGCAAAAAATCATAGTTTCTGGAAACGGATGACACTGATGACGTCATCACATTGTCAACTAATAAATCCGGGCAATTTTTTCTGTGCCCGGTGTTTTTTGCCCTGATCTCGACTATCACACAAATAGCACATTTCTTACTCCCACCCCCCTGCCCACTAGAAGAGAAAACAAAAACTCTTCTGCTACTCCAATAAAAGCCCAAAAGTTAATTTTATACACAATTGAGTCGCGCTTGGTAATCCGGGATGAAACTAGAACTATTTCGAAAAAGACGTGTATCAAACACCACAATGCCCCACTCCTAGCCACCCCTCAGCTGCCTCTCTCTCTATCTCTCTCTCTCAATCTCTCTCTCTCTCTTTCTCTCTCCCCCTTCTCTATCTTTGGGCCGTGGCTGAGGAAGGGCCAGCGGGCGGTGGCCAGTGGCGCGGGTATGGCTGACGATTTTTTCTCGTCTTTTTCCCAAACTCGACGTGAAGCCGTGGAAATGTTGCGTGGGGAAGGCGCTTCTGCCCATAGAAGAGAAGAGGAAATCTCTAGCGTGTCTAAACACATGCAGACCAATGCGTTTGCATTTCGGGGTCCACTTCTTTACACCTGATTTGCCCATCCGTCTAACTCTATTCATTCGTGTGTGTTCCTCTTTGCTAGAGACCATGGGAGTGCCCGAATCTATCAGTGTCTAAGTGCATCATGTACATATCTGTTGTCCTGTTATCAGCTCTGTGACATGTCGAGAATTTAGACCATTGAGACCTCCTCGCTCTTTGTAGTTCCTTACATCACCAAATAGGCGAAAATCATCATTATGCTTCTTGGGTGGATTATTTGATATTTCTATAATTAATCATAATGAAAGAACAACTTTCCTTCGGGCGTTTGTGTCTGTGCATTATTTTCGTGTCTGTGCCACTTGGATTATTGTTTGATATAGATCTAAACTTATTTATAAATGGAACTCTGTCTGTGTGTGTGTCTGTGTCTGTGTGTGTGTTTGTGTCCGTTAACTATAAACTCCGAAACGGCTGAACCGATTTTCTTGAAAATTTACACACTTGTACTATAAGCGTCTGCGAGTGTTCTTAGCTTGACTTTGTGTCGAGGTACTCCCGATAAATATCGAAAATCGATAATCGAAAAAATCGGGTTACAGAAGGAGTAGTCTGATTTTAATCAAATTTGATACACTCATAGACAAAGACATAAGAAACGATATTCAGAAGTTTCAAGGTTGCAGTTCTTGCAGAAAATCGATTATATATATATATATATATATATATATATATATATATATATATATATATATATATATATGAAAGGCAAGATGTTTGTGTGTGTGTCTGTTTATCTGCCTGTATGTCTATTTTTTCAGCCCTTTTATTTTAGTTTTTGCTTCGGCTTTGGCTCTAAGTAGGTATAATTGTAGTTCTTAGTCTCAGCCATGATACCATTTACTCAGAGAACTTATTTAGCCTTCAAATTCAGTTTACGACGAGAAAAACTTATTGGATCTCGATACCAGGAAATCAAAATTTGACTTACATCCATTCATTTTTCTTTCAGTCTACGGTTTCGCTTTAACTGGAAACTATTGCTTTTTAGTCTTTCGTGCCAATGTCCAAAGAGGACCATGGATTAGTTTTAAAGCTTTCATTACACCCGAGCAACGCCGGGCTATACTGCTAGTTGTTTATAATTAAAATTACACATTGCAATTGAATTAAGTTTCTTTCTTTCTTTCTATCTATCTATCTATCTATCTATCTATCTATCTATCTATCTATCTATGTCAGTCTGTCCATATCTATCTTTCTATTTTGCATTCCAATAGATCACCTCCCCCATAGCATATATATATATATATATATATATATATATATATATATATATATATATATATATATATAAGTACCTCCACTAAATTGCAAAAAGAACAGCATAGTATCAATGAAAAGGCCCCTAAAGTTTTTCTATCAAGATTTTTGTTATTATTGAGAAGAAAGATCATAGTACTTTTTAATTATTTTTTTAAATATTTTAATTCCTTTTAACACGTTCGAAATTTTGGTAAAAAATATTTTTTTTAATTTTAATTAGCGGATAACCGTATGTTTACGAGAGTTTAAATGGAAAACGTAATACACTTTATTCCGTTGACAAACACATTAATTTGGAAATTCTTGCAAAATCAAATAATTGTCGTAATTTAATGAAACGTTCAGAACATATTCACAAATTAATTAAACTATTATTGAAATTATTATTTTTAAAAAAGTTTCGTGAAAATATTTTTTTTTACATTTCTTACCCCCCCCCCCCCACTCCACGCGTAAGTTCATGAAATTGTAAGAAATTAAATTTTGTTGGGAAAATTGATTTTATTAGTTAAACGCAGAACTTATTGGCAAATGTAAATTGCTATAAAATATCACATTATTTAATATGATAAGTTTTGAATTGCTTTAATAAATAATATAAATTTAGGACATTAAAAATTTTTGTCGAAAAAATTGAAATTTTAAAAGAATTGTTTTTATTTTGTTTAATTATAATAATTTAACAAAAATATTTTTAAAATACTTCAAAGATTTGTTATGATTAGTTTATAAATTTATTTAGTAAAGATTATATTGACTAATCGAAAATTGAAAAGTTTAATACAAATCATCATACCTTCGTATTCTTAAAACTATTTTAATTTCTTTTTGTGTGTATTTAAAGGTTTTTGTATGGTAATTTCTATGTGTACATTAAAAAGTCGTGTGTTTCAGGGTTTCTTCCTCCTACAGAAAAAAAATTCGTACAATTATGTCATTTGTGATCGCGATACACTTATCTTATCTCGCATATCAACCGATAACTATATTTGAAATACGGTGGAAAAATTCAACTTTTAGTTTAAGAAAATAGTTTTATTCTAAATTTCATGATATAAATTAAATTGGAGTAGATAGACTTAACAATTGGAGTAGATAGACTTAACTATTGCCCGGTTCACACTCCACCCACGTCTTTTGAACAGGTGAAGAGGCTCATCTCTTGTTTCTTGTTTAGGATGTGGTTCTCGGCTTGCTCATTCTACTCTTAAGTAGCCCCATGCGCATCAGTGGCCTCACCGCCTTGCTTGGGGCGATATGATTAAAAAAAAAAGTAATACTTGTATGAATCGGATTAATTTAGCATTTATTTTGCTAATTTTTAAAAAATAATGTGTCACTGAGGTATATTTTATTTTTGCAAGACTTTAAAACCAACAATTAAGTTTTATTTTACAAATGTGTCGTTCGCTCAAAAAATAGCCGAAAAATTGGGAGATAAAAAAGTTGAAAAATTTTAGATTCCAATCAACATAATTTAAGTTTGAAAAACACCAGAGTATTTTCCTTATTGGAAATAGTAAACTTAATCATTTAGCTTTGAATTAAAACTAAAATAAAAGTTTCAAGAAAACATTTTTATTTTTAAAAACTCAGTTTAAAAGTGACTTATCGAAAATAAGTGGACGTACCTATATATATATGCAAACACCTTCAGATAAATCAGATACATAAGACAACAGCAATGTAACTGATATTCTTTGACCCGGTCAAAGTCACATCAACTCCCAGATCCTACGAACTGATTCCATCAGATCAATAAAACCCCAACTTGAATACACACACACACACACACACACACACACACACACACACACACACACACACACACACACACACACACACACCATTAGACCATAAAAAAGACCACGACTAGAACAGACACAGATACACACTCGCACACACACACACACGCACACATACATACACGCACACACGTACAGTAGCAGTGGCTAAAGCCAGCCATTCATAGATGGGCAGCTAAAAAACACGGACATTCTGAGGATTTCTCTGCCATTCTGATGATGAGATTATAGTCTCGAAATATCATAATAAACAGGTCATACAAACACCTCCCGACCTTCCTTTATTTCATTCAACGCATTGTGACAGCCTTCAACTCATTTTTGATAAGTATATATATATATATATACTACGGCTATAATTATTGGATCACAACCACCATAGACTATCGCATCTACCTCCCATTAGCATGGGACAGGCTAGCCTCCCAGAGAGTAAAATACTACGCCTCCTTGGCCTTACACTCTCGGCGGACCTCAAATGGAATGACTATATTGAATCCATTGCCAAATCTGCTGCTATGAAAGTCGGCTCTCTGTGCAGGGCCCGGAAATTTTTCCCACCTGAAACTATTCTGCACATATACAAATCTACCATCCGCCCGTGTATTGAATATTGCTGCCATATCTGGTCGGGTGCCCCTGCTGCTCTCCTTGGGCTTCTTGACAAAATACAAAGGAGGATCTGTAACGTGGTTGATACTAACTTGGCAGACCGGCTGCAGCCGCTCTCACACCGGCGTGATGTAGCTTCCCTGTGCCTCTTCTACAAGTACTTTCATGGCTTCTGCTCCGATGAGCTTAGATCACTGGTGCCGCCCAAGCACGAATTTACACGAGATACTAGATTAGCAACTAGGTCCCACCCTTTTACAGTTAAACAAATAAGATGTAACCGTAAATTCTACTCCAACAGCTTCTTTTCTCGCGCTTCCCGCCTGTGGAACTCCCTTCCACAAGTCTGCTTTCCCGACAGTTACAATCTCCAGGTGTTTAAATGTAGGGTCAATAGACACCTCCTATCACACTAACTCCCAACTATTCTCACAACACTCTCATCTACCCAACCCTCATTCTCGGTATCCTCACCCGCCTATCACCCACCCTCTGTTATGTCCTATAATTAACCAGCCTTTCTCCTCTCTACGTAGCCCCCTGCACAGTAGTGGCAGTGACATGCCTTGCTCGGGGTGAAACGCTTATAAACCACAGTGATTTTAAAAAGTGATGTATTTCATAGTATTGTTTAGTATTTATTGCTAAGCGAATAACTGCCGATGAAAATAGAAGGATTCTTTTGTTAATACTGCACAATAACATGTGCATTAAATGAATTTATAAATATTTAATAATTACCTTTATGGCAGTTTCATTAATAAAAGAATGAAGAAAATTTCGGGTGATTCGGACGAGTTCATCTTTGCTTTTCTGCCTTGTAAAATAATAAGTAATAATATAAAGCAATAATAACAAAAGAACCATTCTATTTTCATTTAGAATTATCCACTTGGCAATAAATACTAAAAATAGTATGAAATATATCATTTCTTTTAAAAAACTGGAGTGGCCTAATAATTATGGTCGGTAGTGTGTGTGTGTGTGTGTGTGTGAGAGAGAGAGAGAGAGAGAGAGAGAGAGAGAGAGAGAGAGAGAAAATGATGGGACAAAGTGAAAATCTTTAATCATGGACGTGTTTGTGGGAGAAAAGCTGAGTTTTCGCTTTAATTCGCTTCAGCAGTTCAATTCTTACATTTGTTTTAAAAATTGTTATACATTCTACCAACGCACGCGCATGCGTACACGCAATGCTGCGCGTGCACGCGCACACACATGCACACACTTACACACACACCCACTTAATAAATCTATGCATTGTGTTAAAAATGAACGTTCTTTTACTTTTTGCATAAGGGTCTTTTATTCAATTCAAAAAGTATTTTTTTATATATCAGCGTCAAAATTTATTTGAATCCATTGTATTCACTTACGCGCAAATATCCCTGGTAAAGGTATTAATCCGTCTCTTCCTTCCAGTTATGGGTTAAATAGCAGAACAAATTGGGTTCTATAGCCTTGGCTGGCAACCAGTCTACCGCAGAAAGCAATGGCAACCTACTGCAGGATAATCTTCTGCCCAGTCAGTCATGTCTCTTTCGAGACATGATCGCCCAAGCGTGTTTCACGTACGGCACTTAACTGACTGACTGAATATAATAATTGAAAACAATTAAAACTTCTACTGGGCATAAAGTGGGATTGTTATGAAGTAATAAATTTTAGAACTTGTGGTACAGTGGATATCGGCTCGGAACGAGAAGCCGGGGAGCCGAGTTCGAATTCCAGTTGAATCCATTGTATTCAATTACGCGCAAATGCCCTTGGGAAAGATATTAATCCGTCTCTTCCTTCCAGTTATGGGTTAAATAGCAGAACAAATTGGGTTCTATAGCCTTGGCTGGCAACCAGTCTACCGCAGAAAGCAATGGCAACCTACTGCAGGATAATCTTCTGCCCAGTCAGTCATGTCTCTTTCGAGACATGTCGCCCAAGCGTGTATCACGTATGGCACTTAACTGACTGACTGATTAAAACATTAAATTCAAAGCAAATATGTAACATTTTCGGTGTATTATTTGGTTTTGATTTATGAAATGTAAAAATTCGGCACAAATTTATTAATTACGAAGAAGTTATTGTTATTGATTGTTATTGGTAATTGTTTTTTTTTTTCAGTACGAAGTTCAACTGTCAATCTGGAGTTGATAACGCAAAATCAATTTAATTCTTAAATCAAGGCTGAAAGAATCGTGGGATTAATTCGAAGAAGAACACACACAACAGACCTCAAGTAAAATGACTACATAGAATCCATAGCTAAATCCGCTGCTAAGAAAGACGGTTCTCTGTGTAGGGCCATGAATATTTTTCCGCCTGACACCATCCTGCACATATATAAATCTACCATCCGCCCGTGCACTGAATACTGCTGACCTCTCTGGTCGGGTGCTCCTGTTATCCACCTAGATGTCCTTGACAAAATCCAACGGTGAATCTGTAATGTGATTGATCCCGACTTGACAGCTCAGATACAGTCACTTTCTCACCGGCGCAATGTGGCCCCCTGTGTCTCTTCTACAAATACTTTCACGGCTTCTGCTCCAATGAACTTGGTTCCCACTATATATAAATTTACTCGAGCAACAAGATTAGCAACTAGGTCCCACCCTTTTACTGTGAAATTGTAAACACAAATTCTACACCAGCAGCTTCATTTCCGCCTGTGGAATTCTTTTCCTTTTACTTGCTTTCCCGACAGCTATAATCTCCAAGTATTTACCTGTAAAGTCAACAGTCATCTCTCATCTCACTAACCTTCATCCTCTCACTCATGCTCCTTTCTCCGTCCACTCAACTCTCATCAGTATTCTCATCCTTCTCTTACCCACTTCCTGACACCCCCTATAACCTGTCATTCGTTCTCATAACTATTTTTCCTATGTAACCCCCTGCAAAACAGTGGCAGAAAAATGCCTTGCTTTTTTCTTTTCTTTTTTTTAATCATCTCACCCCGAGCAAGGCGGTAACGCCACTGATGCGCAGGGGGCTACGTACTAGTGAAAAGATTGGAAAAGAGAAAGCCGGAAACCACATCGTAAACAGGGAACAAGGGATGAGCATCTTAACCTGTTCAATAGACGTGGGTGGAGTGTGAACCTGGCGATAGATAGATCTATCTACTCCAATTAATCTATCTTCTCCAATTATATTGGGGCGATATGATTATAAAAAGAAAAACAATTCTATACATTTATATTCCAGAGAATGTAAATAAATCAAAAAGACATGCATGTGTAGCTAATCAGTATTTCATCGACTGATTCATTCGTTTTATATGGCTTATCAACAGACAAGAAATTATTATGTAAATATAAAGGGGGGATCAATTTTATATTACAAACAATATATAAATTGATCCCTCACTTTATGGCCACAGTCAACCTTATCTTATGATTAGAAAAAAACAATTCTATACATTTATATTCCAGAGAATGTAAATAAATCTAAAAGACATGCATGTGCAGCTAATCAGTATTTCAGCAATTGGTTTGTTTTCTACGACTTATCAACAGATAAGAAATTATTATGGAAGCATAAAGTGGGGATCAATTTTATATTACAATCAGTATATAAATTGATCCCTCACTTTATAGCAACAGTTATCTTTCTCTTACCCCCTTCCTGACACCCCCTATAACCTGTCAATCTTTCTCATAACTTTCCTTTTATGTAACCCCCTGCAAAACAGTGGCAGTAAAATGCCTTGCTTGGGGCGATATGATTATAAAAATAAAATTTCTATACTATTATAATGTGTGTATAAAGTGGGGGATCGATTCTGCATTACAATCAATATATAAACTGATCCCTCACTTTATGGCCACATTCATCCTTCTCTTACCTACTTCCATAGACTCCCTATAACCTGTCACTCTCTCTCATAACTTTCCTCTTATGTAACCCTCTTCAAAACAGTGGCAGTAAAATGCCTTGCTTGGGGCGATATTATTATAAAAATAAAATTTCTATACTATTATAATGTGTGTATAAAGTGGGGGATCGATTCTGCATTACAATCAATATATAAACTGGTCCCTCACTTTATGGCCACATTCATCCTTCTCTTACCTACTTCCATAGACTCCCTATAACCTGTCACTCTCTCTCATAACTTTCCTCTTATGTAACCCCCTTCAAAACAGTGGCAGTAAAATGCCTTGCTTGGGGCGATATGATTACAAAAAGATAGAACTACTAAGTAGATCAATTGAAAGCGGAATATGTGTCCTGCATATGTCTCTATCTACTACATTGCTTAAAGTTCACTACATTGCTTACAATGCTCTTTTACCCACAGACAAAATATGAAGTGTCGCAACGAATGTGGATTTTACATTCAGCCATATTTCCCGAACAAATAAAGACATGTGTATCTACATTACTTAATGGCATGCAGGCTGTAACGAGCAGAATTAGCTCTGCTCAACTCAAGACTGATGATGATAAAGTTAACGACAGTAACGCTCTTAGCATTTTAAACCATTGGTGATTTAAATTATATCCTACGTATAAAAATATTTTTCTTTAGAAACTAGAAACGTTCATGTTAGGGTTTTACTCTAAAAAAGAAACATATTTTTTCTTTAAAAATTGTTGTTTTGTATTTTCAAATTAATAAATAGGAAATAAATCACGCGCACCAGAATGGTTTAATCTGTAGAAGTAGCGGGATTCTTAATCATTTTTGATTGGCCTTGTGGCAAACATAAGGAAACTTCCTACAACTTAAAGATGATCGTTAGCAGGTGGATTTGTGGAAAAATAAAAGTATACCTTTTGTAGGTTTAAATAGAAATTTATTAACAGAAAAGAATTACATGAATTGGTAGAGATTAATGTTCAATTAAAAACAGTATGAAGAAGTGAATGGTATCAAGAGTTTGTAGTAGTCCTTGCGAAAGTGAATTTATGTGTACGTAGGCAGGAACGTATGTATGCATGTATGCATGTATGAGCGTTTATTGTTGGGTAGGATTGCCTTTGCTCAGGGTGAATGGAGAAAAGAAAGGAAGTGAGAGTGAAAGAGAGGGGGTTATTAATAATAACGATCGCTCGACGTTTGTTAAGGGTACGTATTAATTACGCTCGTTATCTTCTCTCTGGCGATGGTCGAGTTTGCATTGGCTTTTATTTTGTTTGTAGGGCTCGAAAAGATAATTTAGAAATTTACTCCCGTATGTGATTTTAGCCTTTCTATTGGACGACGAACAAACTTCGCGTCGGCTCGCGAAAAAGATCCGTAAAATAATTTGTTTCTGACAGTTGAAGATTATTTGAATTTTGTTTTTAGATGTTTCCTAGTTTTCTATTGGCCGAAAAACATTTCGCATCGAGGTGTGAAATTTCGCTAGTTTTGTGCAAAGGTTTTGTAAATTCGAGTAAATTTACTTATTTCTAACAAAATCAATGAGTCAGAGTTTAGGATTTAAATTTTAAATTTAGATCTTATTTTGTTCACTACAAATCACAATACCATCAGAGATATTATGAGGCGAAATCTACAATTTTTAAATTGTAGAAAAAAATCTCTTCTCCAAATATTAATTCTAAACTTTTTCCCCATTTATAAAGCATATGAGAACGCGTGTGATCTTTAGTAATGGCCGCTTTACTTTCAACACTTTTTTTTTTATTAGTGCGACCCGCCTTATGATGAACCACCTCTCGTATTTCCGGACACTGCCAAAAAAAATTATACTCTGAATAATCTTAAATAATAGCAAAAGAAGACGCTATATTCCAGAAATCTAAAATTCTTTATAAATGGATAAACTACCGGGTGTCCATCTGTCAACATCTATCTAGTCTATCTAATCTAAATTTATTTATAAATGGAACTTTGACTCTGTGTGTGTGTGTGTGTGTGTGTGTGTGTGTGTCCGTTACCTACAGACTCCGAAACGGCTGAACCGATTTTCTTAAAAATATACACAGTTGTACAATAAGCGTCTGCGTGTGTTCTTAGCTAGGCTTTGTGTCGAGGTACCCCCGATATATATCGAAAATCGATAATCAAAAAAATCGGGTTATAGAAGAAGTGGTCCGATTTTAATCAAATTTGATACACTCATAGACAAAGACATAAGAAAAGATATTCAGAAGTTTCAAGATTGCAGTTTTTACAATAGTGCAGAAAATTGATAATAATATATATAAAAGGCAATATGTTTGTGTGTGTGTCTGTTTATCTGCTTGTATGCCTGTATTTTTTTCAGCCCTTATATTTTAGTTTTTGCTTCGGGTTTGGCTCTAAGTAGGTATAATTGTAGTTCTTAGTCTCAGCAATGATACAATTTACTCAGAGGACGTATTCGATATCGATACCAGAAAATCAAAATTTGACTTACATCCATTGATTTTTCTTTCAGTCTACAGTTTCGCTTTAACTGGAAACAACTATTGCTTTTTAGTCTTTCGTGCCAACGTCCAAAGAGTCTGAGCTCCAGGACCATGGATTAGTTTTAAAGCTTTCATTACACCCGAGCAACGCCGTGCTATACTGCTAGTATATATATATATATATATATATATATATATATATATATATATATATGCTGGGTGCAATTGGTAAATTGTCGCAATTCATTTATTATTTCAAATATTCTTTAGTCTGAGTCTGAGCTCCAGGACCATATATCGACTATACTGCTAGTCGATAATAAGTTTGTTCTGAAATTTTTATATGAATTAACTGAATTAATTTTCACAAAATTTTATTTTGTTCGTTATCAGAAGTTTTTATAATAAAACATGCGTCACATAATTGCTATAGATGAAAACTGGAATCTTCTGAAAAAATCATTTTCATCATTTATTTTAACATATCATATTTAAATTTTATTTCCATGCCTCATAAAAGATAAAATAGTTTTACACAGTCCTATATATAAAAGAAAGTGAAAGAATAGCTAGATTCAAACCCACTGTTTAAGCATTTACTTTTATAAAATGTGCTCGATACAGAGCAGATCTTACTAAAAAATAATACAACCTGCTGTTTAAAATTATTGTCTCCCCCATTTAAAAATCTATGGACCTACTATGTCTCTTACTCAGACAAAATTAAAAAGTGACATGACTAGACACCAGGCCATCCTGCTTTCTTTCACGACCCAAATGTTAAAACTCCATGGTTACATAATTCTCATTTCTGATTTAACAATATTGACACACTTAATCTTATATTTTCAAAATAAATCATTTTCACCGTTTATTTTAAAATATCACCTGAAGAAGAACAGTATTATTCTGAAACATGAAAATCTTTGTGTAGTGATATAATGCTTTTATAAACCATTGTTTGATGTTTGTTCATTATATACTTGTGTCCCTCTTTTGGAGACAATTGATATTTGCTCCGATTTGCTTCATCGTAAATCTGTGTCTCCATCTAGCATCCCTGAATCGGTTTTTGTGGAATTGATGAAATTTGCTACGTCGTCGGTTGAATTTAGTTTCAACAATACTATGTACCGACAGATTGACGGGGTTGCTATGGGCTCTCCTTTGTGTCCAGCACTTGCTATTATTTTGCCAGCTTTCAAGAGGAGAGAATACGTAGTAGTTCACTTTGCCCTCAACTGTACTGTCGATATGTGGATGACACTTTTTGTTTATTCAGTAATGAAGTTGAGGCAGATCAGTTTTGATCTTTTGTTAATGATATATACTGAGGTTTACTGCTGAGAAAGAAGCAAATTCTCAACTAGCCTTTTTAGATGTCCTAGTATATAGAAAACCAACATTTGCGGGGTTACATACCTGTTGGGATTCCTTCTGTCCAAAAAAACTTAAGATAAACGTTATTAGAACCTTAGTTCATAGGGCATTAATGATATCTTTTCTGGATGATGAAATTAATTTTGTCAAGGAAACCTTATGTGGTTTAAGGTATCCCTTCGATACTGTTCATTCGGTTTATACGTAACAAGAAGATTTTTGTTCTTCATATAAGACAGTCACGGTGGAATGAAATGCAAGTTCAAATCGTATTAAAAGCAGCTTTTATTATTTCGATTTAATACCGTTTAGCTTTTCAGTCGAAGAGTGAAGCGACCTAAAAATGTGGTCAGTCAGTCAGTTAAGTGCCATATGTGATACACGCTTGGGAAATCATGATATATATATATATATATATATATATATATATATATATATAAACACCCATCTCTTAACCAGCTGACTCTAATTCTTGCCACATCACCTTGTATATCTTCCCTTTCTCTCTACCTTGCAACTGTCATCACACCTGTATTCCCATCCTTCTCTTGCTCCTTTCACTGACACCCACTGTAACTGGTTTGTCTTTCTCTTTACTCTCCCCCTATCTAATCTTATAGTCTTATGTAGCCACCTGCACATCAGTGGCCTTACCGCCTTGCTTGGGGTGAAATGATTAAAAAAGAAAGATCAGAATTATGTTATTGAAGTGTAACAACATCATGTAAAAAACCTTCGTTCTGAAGAATAATTCCGAATCAGATAGAAACTGCAGAGATGCATAGAGTGACGCCTTGTGTACCCTAAAATATGTTCAACCGAAACCCCCAGAATGACACATGGTGTCGTACTGATCAACGACTTAGTAAATTAATGTTATGTTTCTCCCTAAGTTATTCAGACTAGTTTCATCGGTGTTGCGTTCTCAAACCCAAAACCTCATGGGAAAGAAGCAATAAAAAAGCGAACTTGTTGGATTGAATTATTCATGGAATGATGTAAAAACGAAATGTTTCAACTTCAGCCAACTCTTGGCATCGTGTATTCTTCAACACTTTGACTCTTTTTCTCATATCAGAAATTCACTTGAACTCAAAGAGCCGAACTATTTTTGGACAGAAAAGATTAATCTTAATCTTGTTAAACAATTTTCTCTCCCCAAATAAGGTGCCTGCAAAAGTCCGGCCACTTAGTTGACGCGTCTTTTGCTATAATTGGCAACCTCCTTGATATAAACCCGAGAGGTACTTGAGACATGATTAAGCACCTTACTGGGTTTCGCTTGGATTTCGGGTGATTTAGGGTGAAATCTATAAATACTGCTAGAATTTTGACCAGTTGCAGAAAACGATTGCGGCTGCATTATCGGTTTGAATTGCATTTAATTTACGACCCATAATTCTTTTTGTTAAAAGGTCTTAGTTAGTAAAGCAAGAAAGTTAATTATATCGCTGTTTTTCAGGTTTTTTATCACATTTTAGATGTCCATTGTGCATATCGTCTTGGAACGAGAAATCGGAGAGCCGAGTTCGAATTCCAGTTGAATTCGTTGCATTTACCTACGAGCAAATACCCTTGGGAAATCTGTCGCTTTTCCCTTTAGTTATGGGTTAAATAGTAGGACAGATTGGGTTCTATAGCATCGATTGCTAATCAGTCTACCGCAGAAAGTAATGCCAACCTACTGCAAGAAAATTTTCTGCCCAGTCAGTCATGTATTTCTGAAATGAGGTATTGTAATTATTTACACTATTTTGATGGTTCATACGGCGGTCCTCGTTTTCCTTGCCATATTCACGACGTTTCAGCTGTTGTACGCTCCGGCCATTTTCAGGATCTGCCTATATTTTTAATATAAAGTATTTTAATTATTAACACTATTTAGATTGTTCGGACCGTTGTCCACGTCTTTGTTGCCATATTTATGACGTTTCAGCTGTTGTATGCTCCAAAGTGTCTGTGAATGAAATAAAGAGTTCTGCTTAAAATTCCAATAACATGAAGAAGGCAGGAGCATACAACAGCTGAAACGTCATAAATATGGCAACAAAGATGTGGACAACGGTCCGAACAATCTAAATAGTGTTAATAATTAAAATACTTTATATTAAAAATATAGGCAGATCCTGAAAATGACCGGAGCGTACAACGGCTGAAACGTCGTGAATATGGCAACAAAGATGAGGACAACAGTCAGAAAAATGTAAATAGTGTAAAAAAGGAAGATACTGGTCCAAAAATATATGGACTTAAGCACCAATTCAATGGTTTTTTTTTTTTTTTTTTTTTGTCTTTTTTTTTTTTTCTTTGGTCTTTGTTCTCTACTACTGTTTTTCTTTTATTTTTTTGTCTATGATTTTTTCTTTAACTCGATTTTTATTAGCTACCTGTACTCACATTCGATTAAGTTTTAAAGTGAATTTTAATAAATTGAAAAGCTTTATTGAAGCTTTCATTTTAACATTAATTGAAAACTAAATGATTAAACTTATTATTTCCAGTAAGCAAAATACTCTGATGTATTTCTACTAGAAATTATATTGATTGGAATCTCAACTTTTTGAGTTTTCAGTTTATCGACAATTTTTGTTACATATTGTCCGGTTTGTAATTAAAAGATAATTCTTGAGTTTAAAAATCTTGCAAAAAATAAAATCTGTGACACATTATTTTAAGAAAATTAGCAAATTTAAAGTTGAATTAATCTAATTTAGAATAAGTATTATTTTCATATGAAATGTAGTTTAGAAGCATTTTTTTCAATCTCGGAGATTTGTTTTTTATGACCTGCTGATTGATTACTGACAACCAGGCGTGTTGAAAAGCTAAGTACGGCTGATCAGAATTGACATAAATGTATGAAGCCTAAATGAACGTTTTCTTTTTGGTTTTTAACTAGCTAATAATTTTGAAAAGTTGATATATTTTCAGCAATTATCTAATATTTTATTGCATTTAATTTCTGTAGCTTTATAGCCTTACGTTTGAAGATGTTTTCTGAAAATATGAAAATTTAGAATAATATAAAATTTCCTTAAATTAATTAAAAAATTTAATAAGTGAGATAATAATGAAATTGAATAGCATGATATATGTAACTCATAAATTAATGAAATTTTATTGTATTTTATTTAATATTCATTTATATATTTCAATATCTTATTTTTCATTTATTTTCTTTATTATTAGTAATTGTTATCATGATGGTTATGACATGGTGAAGTTATTTTTTATATTTTTAATGTACTTTATATTTTATTCATAATTGTTTGTTGTCAATTTCTATAAAATGGATTTACAAAACTCACGATGTAGCAAACATAATAATGGTTTACATGATCAGTTTCCAAATTCTTTTTCCAGTAACACATGACATTTTAAAGACAATGTCATATATGAAATACCATACTTTAAAAAAAATGAACATTTCTACATAACAAATTTATAAATTATTTTAAAAATCTTAGTGCGTGATAATTGTATTAAGTTTTTCCATTTTTGATAAGTAAATATAGTGCTCACTTAATAGCATAATAACCTAATAAAAACAGTGATTTTAAAACATTTTGAAATTATTATTATTAAAAACATTAAAACAATTCATTATTCATCGAAAATTTATATTTCTTCAGACTTTAATGTTCTAAATATATTTTATTTATAAAATAATTAAGGCTTATCTAAATAAAAATATTATTTTGCATTTTTCACTTTATTATTCGTAGCAGATTTTCGGAAAAATGACTAATGTTTGAAAAAATAAAAAATAAAACAATATAGATGATTTTCTTTTTTTTTTTTTATAAGCGTTTCACCCCGAGCAAGGCATGTCACTGCCACTACTGTGCAGGGGGCTACGTAGAGTGGAGAAAGGCTGATTAAATATAGGAAATGACAGAGGGTGGGTGATAGGCGGGTGAGGATACCGAGAATGAGGGTTGGGTAGATGAGAGTGTTCTGAGAATAATTGGGAGTTAGTGTGATAGGAGGTGTCTATTGACCCTACATTTAAACACCTGGAGATTGTAACTGTCGGGAAAGCAGACTTGTGGAAGGGAGTTCCACAGGCGGGAAGCGCGAGAAAAGAAGCTGTTGGAGTAGAATTTACGGTTACATCTTATTTGTTTAACTGTAAAAGGGTGGGACCTAGTTGCTAATCTAGTATCTCGTGTAAATTCGTGCTTAGGCGGCACCAGTGATCTAAGCTCATCGGAGCAGAAGCTATGAAAGTACTTCTAGAAGAGGCACAGGGAAGCTACATCACGCCGGCGTGAGAGCGGTTGCAGCCGGTCTGCCAAGTCAGTATCAACCACGTTACAGATCCTCCTTTGTATTTTGTCAAGAAGCCCAAGGAGAGCAGCAGGGGCACCCGACCAGATATGGCAGCAATATTCAATACACGGGCGGATGGTAGATTTGTATATGTGCAGAATAGTTTCAGGTGGGAAAAATTTCCGGGCCCTGCACAGGGAGCCGACTTTCATAGCAGCAGATTTGGCAATGGATTCAATATAGTCATTCCATTTGAGGTCCGCCGAGAGTGTAAGGCCAAGGAGGCGTAGTATTTTACTCTCTGGGAGGCTAGCCTGTCCCATGCTAATGGGAGGTCCAATAGATCTATCTATCGCCCGGTTCACACACCACCCATGTCTATTGAACAGGTTAAAAGGCTCCTCTTGTTCCCTGTTTAGGATGTGGTTTCCGGCTTTCTCTTTTCCAATCTTCTCACTTTGTTTTTTTTTTTCAATTAGAGTAGATAGATCTATCTATCGCCCGGTTCACACTCCAACCATGTCTATTGAACAGGTTAAGAGGCTCATCCCTTGTTCCCTGTTTAGGATATGGTTTCCGGCTTTCTCTTTTCCGATCTTTTCACTATTACGTAGCCCCCTTCACATCAGTGGCATTACCGCCTTGCTCGGGGTGATACGATTGAAAAAAAAATTCCCCATTAAAAATTTCTCCATTTAAGTTTCGGGACAGTAGTCAGCTTCTACAAACTTAATGAAATTAAGTGGAGGGGTTATATATATATATACATATATATAGAATGAAAAGTGTGAGAGGCCGTTAACGTTTGGTTTAAAGTGTACATTTATTGTTGTTGTTATTATACATTATATACTTTAAGAGTCCATAATGGTATTTGTGACGCTACACGTGTTTCGACTCTCTTCCGGCAAATAAACTTGTGACTTTACGTGTCGGGTTCCTTTTGTTTCTGAGGGCCAAGTTGTTGTTTATAAATAAGTAAGAAAGTAGAAAAATAAAAATAAAAATAAAAATAAAAAATAAATCAAATCAGTAATATAAAATAAAATAAAATAAAATAAATCAAATGTTGGCGTGTTGAATAGTCTGTGTTTTCTCACATCAGCACGTGTATAAATGGAAAAACAGATAAATAAAGAGATGAATGAATCATGTGTTTACCCCAATTTCAAATTATTTTCGTTTGAGGTTCCTTCGTTAGTACGTTAAAATTATCTTCTAGGCTCCTCTAGAAGAATGATAAGTTTTGAAAAAACAGTAGCTACTCTAGCATCTAAGTATCGTTCATTCAGAAATGAATTAGAACACTCTCAGCTACTGGCGTGTGTACATTGTACATAACACGCTAAAAGCCTGACTTCTTCTGCCGAATGCACATAGCTCAGAGGTAGAATAGCCGACTGACGTCAAAAGTAGTAAAGAGTTTCAATCCTGGCTAAAAACAATCGGATGTCTAACCGAACTGAAGATCTGCGATACAGCGAAATAGATCTGCCTGCGGATGAATATATTATGATTGTAATGGTTGTGGCAATGGTTTATAAAAGCATAGTATCACTACACAAAAATTTTCGTGTTTCGGAGCTACGTTTGCTCCTCGTCTGGTGATAAGTTGAAATGAAAACTTATCACTTCATTTCAACTTATCACCAGATGAGGAGCAAACATAGCTCCGAAACGCGAAGATTTTTGTGTAGTGATACTATGCTTTTATAAACCATTGTAACAACCATTACAATATAAAGCTCTACATTGTATCGAGCACTCTTTGTAAAAGTAAATGCATAAAAAGTGGGTTTCAAACCTACGTGTTTCATAAGTTTCTTACAATATATATATATATATATATATATATATATATACACACAAAAATCTAAAGCGAGCCAAAACCTACCGCGGTTTCACACTACGGATCGTCAGCCTTTGCCCTGACGATCCGTAGTGTGAAACCGCGGTAGGTTTTGACTCGCTTTAGATTTTTGTGTGTCTTTGCTCTACTTTTGTATATTTTCTTTTGTACTTTGTATCGAGCACTTTTTCTTGTGGTTGGTTCCGTTTGGGTTTTTTTTTCTTTGCTGCGGAGTATTGAATGTTTTGTTCTTGTTCCGCGGGTTTCTTTTTTTCTCCCCATTTATCCGACGCCTTAGTGCACCGGATTGTAACGGAATTAGGTTCTGTTTGTTAGTGGTTTTTTTGAAGGTTTATTTTAGTATAAATTTACAGCCTACATACTTACAGAGTCTATTTAGTTATTATTTTATATATATATATATATATATAAGAAAAATTAAGACAGACACTTTATTTCATGGTAAATCGGAAATGTGGGCCTATTTCAGGCGAACCATCGTCAGCTTCCGCCTTTATTTTACAAAGGATTTTACACGAATTCTTCTATACACTCACTGTATTTTTTTTTAATCGTATCACCCCGAGCAAGGCGTTAATGCCACTGATGTGCAGGGGGCTACGTAATAGTGAAAAGATCAGAAAAGAAAAAGCCGGAAACCATATCCTAAACAGGGAACAAGGGATGAGCCTCTTAACCTGTTCAATAGACATGGGTGGAGTGTGAACCGGGCAATAGATAGATCTATTTACTCCAATTGTGCTGATATATATATATATATATATATATATTTTTTTTTTTCTATAAATAATCATTTACAAATAATTTCATTCGTTTGTGAATAAGTCCTGAAAATATCATTGATACCCGAAAATAATCTGATTTTTCAAATTAATGTATTTAACCGAAAAGAAAACGCTAAAAGTTCTTTAGTCATATTTAGTTCACCACCGAAAATAATTTTTAAAAAAAACGTAATTTCGAGCGTGTTAGAAAGAATTAAAAAAATTTAAAAATAATTAAAAAATACTTCGGTCTTTCTTCTTAATAATAAATATTTTGACGATAAAACTTAGTTTTTAGTAGGTTTGGTGATCTTTTTTACATCATGCTATGCTGTTTTTTTTTTCAGCGAATTAGTATAGTTACCTACTTTTTATTCATGGGTTTTCAATCGTCCATTCCCCCTTCTTCTCCTGAATCTTTTAACCGAACTTCTCTTCAACGCGCCTTCCACCTCAGGCACACCAGTGCCATGTTTCGTTTCATTCTTCCCAAACTGCTTGTCACTTGATCACATTAGTCCTCCCTCCTCTCCCTATCTCTCTCTCTCTCCCTCTCCCTTTTCCTTTTCCTATCTCTCTCTCCCTCTCCCTTTCCCTATCTCTTTCTCTCTCTCTCCCCTCTCTCTTTTCTTCTCTCTCTCTCTCTCTCTCTCAATTCATTTTTTTCGTTTGAAACCCCTAGTTTCTCTCATCGTCTTCTTTCTTCTCCACTACCCTCCTCTTTTTTCTTCCCTGTCTGCCCCGTCATCTGTCTGTCTGTATGTCCCACTAGCTACAGCCAACGTTTGATGTTTCCGATCCTAACCCTAACCACTCGGAGACACCTTTGCTCGACTAGACCCTAAACATTTCTCCCGTCCCCCAACCAACACACCCACAGACATAATTATGATAGATCACTCTATAACATCACCAATGTCAGTCGTTGATTCCCTACCCGCCACCCCCCATAGACTTCCATCCATCTCTGCTTACTGACGTCATCGGCGCCTCCTACCTTCCTTTCTAACGACTGAAACCCAACTCTCTACCCACTACCCTGATCCTGAGAGATAATCCTGATAGATTAAACACATAACACTTTTGCTAGTTAATTTTCCATCTTTTATGTCGAATCTGAATGTCATAAGATATTTTATTCTCTTTTCTTGAGGCATTTACGATAATCGAAAAAGACACATTGACTTTTGCTGTTGAAGGCAAATTATAATGAAATGTTTGCAAGAGAAAATCTTCCCCATCCATAGCTTCAGTTAATGCCATTAAATACTTATACATTTCAATGTACATGTATTCATCCAGCACACACACACACACACACACACACACACACACACACACACACACACACACATATATATATATATATATATATATATATATATATATATATATATATACTAGCAGTATAGCCCGGCGTTGCTCGGGTGTAATGAAAGCTTCAAAACTAATCCATGGTCATGGAGTTCAGACTCTTTGGACATTGGCACGAAAGACTAAAAAGCAATAACTGTTTCCAAATAAAGCGAAACCGTAGACTGAAAGAAAAATGAATGGATGTAAGTCAAATTTTCATTTCCTGGTATCGATATCAAATAAGATTTTTCGTCGTAAACTGAATTTTAAAGGCTAAATAAGTCCTCTAAGTAAATGGTATCATGGCTTAGACTAAGAACTACAATAATACCTACTTAGAGTCAAACCCAAAGCAAAAACTAAAATAAAAGGCAAAAAAAAAATACAGATATACAGGCAGATAAACAGACACAAACACAAATATCTTGTCTTTTATATATATATATATATATATATATATATATATATATATATATATATATATATATTATCGATTTTCTGCACTATTGTAAGAACTGCAACGTTGAAACTTCTGAACATCGTTTCTTATGGCTTTTTTATGAGCGTATCAAATTTGATTAAAATCGGACCACTCCTTCTATAGCCCAACTTTTTCGATTATCAATTTTCGATATTTATCGGGGATACCTCGACTCAAATCCTAGCTAAGAACACTCGCAGACACTTATAGTACAACTGTGTAAATTTTCAAGAAAATCGGTTCAGCCGTTTTGGAGTCTATAGGTAATGGATACACACACACAGACACACACACACAGAGACAAAGTTTCATTTATAAATAAGTATATATATATATATATATATATATAGCATAATGATGATCCACGTATACTGTCTTAATGTATAGGAAAAACTACTAAAAAGTTGTAAGTTTAAAAATGTATTTTTTTGACAATATTTATTTATTTCTATTATTATATATATATATTTGATATTTCAAACCGGCCTCGGCCTTTCATCAGAAACAAATGATTTTAAAATTTAAACTAGAAGCGTTCGTCGTGAGAAGCGTCTGTCGCGAGATGTTTACATCAAGTGATGTAGAAACCGATAGAGATTTTTAAATATTTTTAAACGTAAAACTAACTGTAATAATACTTTTAAATGTTATTTTAAAGAAAATTTAAGTGTATCTAAAAAAAATGTTTAAGTATTGAAATATTTATAAAGATTCAAAATACCTAAGTCCCTATTTAACCATAGCCTATATGTATTTAATTTGAAAATGCAATATCAAATATATATATATATAATAGAAATAAATAAATAGTGTCAAAAAATACATTTTTAAACTTACAACATTTTAATAGTTTTTCCTATATATATATATATATATATATATATATATATTTAATCATATCACCCCGTACAAGGCGGTAAGGCCACTGATGTGCAGGGGGCTACGTAAGAGTGAATAGATTGGAAAAGAGAAAGCCGGAAACCACGTCCTAAACATATATATATATATATATATATATATATATATACTAAAACTTGCTGACAAATTTTTATAAGGGCTCATTTTCTCATCAAGTTGATGTGGCTAATCTGTCTTTTCTGCAATTATTTTAATGACGACTGCTCTGATAAACTGTTTACCCTGGCACGACCGCATGTATTTAATTCTGCTACTAGATTAGCATTAAGGTCCCACCTTTTAATCGTAGAACTAGTTAAATGTCACTATCTCTTCTACTCTAACAGTTTCATTACTCGCACTTCACGTATCTGGAACTTGCTTCCGTTTGCATGCTTCCGTGAAAGTTACAATCTCCAAAAGTTTAAATGCAACGTCATTTGACATCTTTTATATAATTTGCTCCGCATCCATTTGTATCTTTTCTTCGACATCCCCAGTACTTTTTTTTTTTCACTGTAACCTACTGCACACCAAAGACATTTCTACCTTGCTTATTCTAAAAGATGAAAAAATTAAACCAAGATGGAAATGTACTAAACACTTGTCGAGAGCAGGGCCGTAGCTGATGTTAAAAAACACCGGGCACAGAGAAAATTGCCCGGATTTATTTGACAATGTGATGACGTCATCAGTGTCATCCGTTTCCAGAAACTATGATTTTTGCGGATTTTTTCGGCTATTCCAATGGAAATTAGACACAGAACGTGAACGAAAGCAGGAAATCGGGTTCAAACTTTTTCAGTATAACAACTATTTTCTCCCAAAATTAATAAATAAACAGATTTTTACTGCGTTCATTCGGATGTTTTCTTCGTTTTTCTTCCTTTCTTTCTTTCTTCGTGAATTGTTTAGTTTGATTTCTGACGAAGACATTTTTCCTGACCCGGATTTTCACTATGATTGCACGGATTGGCCCGGACCCGTACCCGATATGCCCGGTAGTCAGATACGGCCATGGTCGAGAGCACACTTGTTATACACAACTTCAACTACAAAAAAGCTTGTAAAAATAATGGAATCTTTTATATATCTAAACTTATTTATAAATAGAACTTTGTCTCTATGTGTGTGTCGTTTGTGTGTGTGTGTGTCCGTTACCTATAGACTCCGAAACGGCTGAACCGATTTTCTTGAAAATGTACACAGTTGTACGATAAGCGTCTGCGAGTGTTCTTAGCTAGGCCTTATTCTGTTACACCATGCAACACTCGTTCCATCATCCACCTGATTACGACCTTTAAATATGTTATCCGTTGCTTTCCCCTGTCTCTTTTTCCCATTTATCTGGCCTGTTAGTATCAGATACTCCAAGCCCTCCTTCCTCATTGCATGTCCCAGGAACTTCAGCTGTCTCTTCCTGATGCTCAGTACTAATTTCCTTTTTTGAAACAGAAGTCCTCTTTGAGAAAGGACGAAATTTCAAAGAAAATATCTTCTGTTTACTGGATATGTGATGCTTTCTCTTTTGCTAGTTAGGAGTAACTAGGGGAATTGATTTTTTTTTTACATGATTATTTCTTTGAACTTATACTAAGTATATACTTAATATTTATGTTCTTTCTTCAACACCCCCCTTTTTTATACAGGATAAAAGAAATAACCTGCAAAAGGTGGAGGAACTCTTGATGAGTCAACGGCCAGCTAACTAGAGGTCTCCAAAAATCACCGTAGAGAAGGCAACAGGATACCACTCCACTATCTATTTATCCTGCGTAAAATCATGTCTATACAACACATTAGGTTGCTTTCATTTGTTGACTTACGGTAAACGTTTAGCTTTGCAACTAGTATTATATTTTTTACCATTCATTCGGATTCTTCTACAGATTTTTATCGATATCTCTATGTATTAGTTGCGACCGGCAATAATTATTGGGCTGCCCGATTGTTTAAAAGATGATGTATTTCATACTATTTTTTAGTATTTATTGCCAAGTGAATAATTGTAAATGAAAATGAAAATAGAATGGTTCCTTTGTTATTATTACTTTGCAAATTTACAATTTACCCATCGCATCCTGTAGATTTTCTATATATATATATATACACACTACCGGCCATAATTAATAGCCCCCCACCGCCAGTTTTAAAAAAAGGATGCATTTCATACTATTTTTTAGTATTTATTGCCAAGTGAATAATTGTCAAGGAAAATAGAACGGTTCTTTTGTTAATACTGCGCAATAATATGTGCATCAAATGAATTTATAAATATTTAATAATTACCTATATTGCAGTTTCATCAATGAAAGAATGAAGAAAATTTAGGTTGATTCGGACGAGTTCATCTTTGCTTCTTTGCCTTGTAAAATTTTGTAAAGTGACAATAAAAAAAGAACCATTCTATTTTCATTTAGAATTATCCACTTGGCAATCAATAATAAAAATAGTATGAAAAACATAATTTCTTTTAAAAAACTATATATATATATATATATATATATATATATATATATACACACTCTAATGGATGCGATGGCTAAATTGTCGCTATTTGCCATGTAAAATTTTGCAAAGTAATAATAACAAAAGAACCATTCTATTTTCATTTAGAATTATCCACTTGGCAATAAATATTAAAAAATAGTATGAAATACATCATTTCTTTAAAAAGAAAACTGAGGTTTCCGAACAATTATGGCCGGTAGTGTATATATATATATATATATATATATATATATATATATATATATATATATATATATGAATAGAGAGGGTGAGGTAAAGAGAGAGAGCTGTAGATATTCACAAGCACGAGATCACAAGGTACTACGAAATTAATTCCTCATATTTAATTCCACGTAAATACAAATAGAATCAAGGAATGAAAGAACGAAGCAAGTCTTTGGCTACAAAACACTTCTTGCTCATTTTTTTTACTCACCAGTATCGATTATTTTGTCAATGTTCTCTTCGTATAAACATAAGTGGTTTAAACTAATGGATATATATTCCACGGTGGAATATTTACTTTCCCTTTTTAAAAAAGTCAAAAAGTGCTCAATACAGCAAAAATCAAGCAGGTACAGAAGTTTAAAAATCTGGGAAATGTCATAACAGAAGACGGAAAGTTCGGCACAGAGATCCGAAGGCGAATTGGCATGGCGAAGGACGCGTTCCAGAAGCTGAGTAAAGTATTAAGAGACAGGAAACTTTCAATAGAAACAAAGAAGAGAGTACTGGATTGCTATGTGATGTCAGTTCTTCAATATGGCAGTGTATGCTGGACAATATCATCAAATATATATATATATATATGTGTATCTGTGTGTGTGTTATATATGTTATATATATATATGTTATTTATATATATGTTATATATATATATATGTGTGTGTGTATCTGTGTGTGTGTTATATATGTTATATATATATATATGTTATTTATATATATGTTATATATATATATATATATATATATATATATATATATATATATATATATTGCAACATAACGCTCTACGTTTGTATCGAGCACTCTTTATAAAAGTAAATGCATGAACAGCAGGTTAAAAAACCTACGAGTTCCACAACTTTGTTACAATATATATATATATATATATATATATATATATATATATATATATATAATAGTGACAATCCACGTATACTGTCTTAATATGTATAGTAAAAATTACTGAAAAGTTGTAAGTTAAAAATGTATTTTTGACAGTATTTATTTGACAGTATGAATAATAGAAATAAATAAATACGGTCAAAAAATATATTTTTAACTTACAACTTTTCAGTAAATTTTCATATATATATATATATATATATATATATATATATATATATATATCCGAGTGAATAAGGAGTGATGAAAAATTTACAATGTTCAAAACATTAATTTAAAACCGTGCTTGATATGCAATATAGAGCTGTGAATATTTATTATAAATTATAGTTTAGAACATGTACAAATTATTATCCACTACAAAGTGTACATTTTGTTTTGACATTAAATGACAATGTCTCATCAGTAACGCGTCCTTCGTCATGCCAATTCGCTTTCGGATCTCTGTGTCGCACTTTCCGTCTTCTGGTAGAACACTTCTCAGATGTTTAAACTTCTGTACCTGCTTCCCACACTACCTGATGAGACATTGTCATTTCAATGTCGAAACAAAATTTACACTTTGTAGTGGATAATAATTTGTTCATGTTCTGAACTATAATTTATAATATATATATATATATATATATATATATAGAGAGAGAGAGAGAGAGAGAGAGGGAGTGAGAGCGTGAGAGAAAGAAAGAGAGAGAATTCATACAAATGTAAAATTAAATTTGTGAGGTAATTACTATACATAATACACGTTTAGGCGATCATGTCTTGAAAGAAACATGGCTGAAGATTTTCACTCAGTATGTTGCCATTGTTTTCTGAGTTAGAATTGCTGATAGGATTATAGTAAACAGTTTGAAATAATTTTAGAGTGTGAGTGAATGAGTCAGTTAAGTGCTATACGTGATACACGTTTGGGCGAAATTCCCTATATATATATATATATATATATATATATATATATATGTGTGTGTGTGTGTGTGTGTGTGTGTGTGTGTGTGTGTGTGTGTGTGTGTATTCATAATTGTCACTTTGCATGCCTCTGAGAACTTAACTAATATTTTGGCTTTTTCCTTTCTCTTTTTCATTTAAAATTTTCCTACTCAAAATTCTTCCGCTTTCTATGTCTCGACTTTATCACTTACCAAAATGGGGCAATTTCCGACATGTTGGAAACTCTTTTCTGGAATTCCAGTCTTTAAGAACTTAAGTGAACTGTCTGATTCTTCTAACTATCGTCCTACTAGACTTCTACCTCTTTTGACATAGCACTAGTGGCCTTTAATCAACTCTGAATTATGGTCGGATACAACCGATGTAACAAATTAGTTTTGTAATAATAAAGAAAAAAGCAACTATTCTTTTATCCAATACGATACTGAAGAGTACTATCGTTTAGTATCAAAGAAACTATTTGTTACGGCATTAGAATTTGCAACTGTTTATTCGTATTTATCGGAGGACGAGGGAAATACAATAATGAATGCAAAAAAATCTGTTCTCATTCATAAGAAAGAAGAGTGTAGAAATATTAATTCCAAGGAAAATAATTTTGATATAAGTAAGGAATGATTAGACTCGGCCGAGTCTTCAAATCTGGTTGGCTTATTTGTGCTATACAATCTTACAACCCATAAAGATATAAATACAAAAGATATTATATTATACAGAGATGATAACCTTAAGAATGCCACAAATTTTAAAATAGATCAAACATCTCAATTCGCAGGGTCTTCTTTCAAACAAGCAATAAGGCCTTTTGTTCTCGAGATCAACAGCTGATGAATTTAACTATTATTACTGATAAGAATTGTGAAGCTCTTTATTTATAATTCAACCATATAATTTGAGGATTAAAAAAAAAAGTTTAAATTTTTTAATTTAAACTTTTTTTTTAATCCTCAAATTATATGGTTATATGTGTTTATGTATTTACTCGATTATCTTTGTAATTATTTACAACTAGCAGCATAGCCCGGCGTTGCTCGGGTGTAATGAAAGCCTTAAAACTAATCCATGGTCCTGGAGCTCAGACTCTTTGGACGTTGACACGAAAGACTAAAAAGCAATAGTTGTTTCCAGTTAAAGCGAAACCGTAGACTGAAAGAAAAATGAATGGATGTAAGTCAAATTTTGATTTCCTGGTATTGATATCAAATAAGTATTCTTCGTTGTAAACTGAATTGTAAAGGCTAAATAAGTCATCTGTGTAAATGGTATCATGGCTGAGGCTAAGAACTACAATTATACCTACTTAGAGCCAAATCCGAAGCAAAAACTGAAATAAAAGGGCTGAAAAAATACAGACATACAGGCAGATAAACAGACACACACACAAACATCTTGACTTTGATATATATATATATATATATATATATATATATATATATATATATATATTTCAAAAGTAAACAACATCAACAATGAACATACAGAAAAAACAATAAAATTAAGATTTTCAAAAAAATCAAATACACGTTAATTATAAGCAAGATGAATTTTCCTTTAGAAGCATTATAAAGAAATACATAACCTTCGTCGACTAGAACAAGAAAATCAAGCTAATTATCGCTTATAAAAATGTAAAATAGGTCAAAGCAATGTTACTTATGTATTCCCGTCCGTCTTAAAGAAATGATTTTCTGATCAAACTAAATTAATGAACTTGGATATACAAATCAAGCTTATCACGAAAACACACACTGCATCATTTTGACCATTGCTCAATTAGAATCCATTTAAACACAAATAGAGACCAATCAAACCTGAAAATTATGAAAGCATTATTATTTTTATTTTTTTTTTTTAATCATATCACCCCAAGCAAGGCGAAAACGCCACTGATGCGCAGGGGCTACGTGAGAAGGAAAAGATTGGAAAAGAGATAAACCGGAAACCACATCCTAACCAGGAAACAAGGGATGAGCCTCTTCACCTGTTCAATAGACGTGGGTGGAATGTGAACCGGGCGATAGTTTATAAAACAATAAAGAAAAAGTCAACATAGAACATAAAAAAATGAGCTTACCATATTTAAAAAGTAAAAACTAACATTCCCAACATACAAAAAAATCCATTATAACGGTTAAAAGAATAGCCAAAAATGCTTGAATATGCAGAACTTTTGAACACTTTACGTCTAAAAGAGAAAACACTTGTAAGACAACAACAGCTGAAGAGGCTCACCCCTTGTTCCCTGTTTAGGATGTGGTTTCCGGCTTTCTCTTTTCCAATCTTTTCACTCCTTTTCCTTTTTTTTTTTCAATTGGAGTAGATAGACTAAACTATTGCCCGGTTCACACTCCACCCATATTTATTGAACAAGTGAAGAGGCTCACCTCTTGTTCCCTGCTTAGGATGTGGTTTCCGGCTTTCTCTTTTTCAATCTTTTCACTCTTACGTAGCCCCCTGCACATCAGTGGCGTTACCGCCTTGCTCGGGGTGATATGATTAAAAAAAAAAAAAACAAGAAAAATTGAATTAAAAGGACCCTGTCAGTCATTAATCTTGGAATTATTTTAAAATTTTGTTCTCATCTTGATTGATATAGATGTTATAACCAAGATTATTGAAAATTACTCATTTCAGAAATAAATACAAATCCTTTCAGACATCTTTAATGAAACATGTATAAAAGAATTGTTGCCCAAATACGTGTGCATGTGTGTGTGTGAGTATGTATGTGTGCGTGTGTGTGTGAATGTGTGCGTATGTGCGTTTGTGTATGTGTGTGAATGTGTGCGTATGTGCGTATTTTTTTTAATCATATCACCCCGAGCAAGGCGGTAACGCCACTGATGTGCAGGGGCTACATAGTAGTGAAAAGATTGGAAAAGAAAAAACCGGAAACCGCATTCTAAACAGGAAACAAGGGATGAGCCTCTACACCTGTTCAATAGATATGGGTGGAGTGTGAACCGGGCGATAGTTTAGTCTATCTACTCCAATTGAAAAAGAAAAGTGAGAAGATTGGAAATGAGAAAACCGGAAACCGCATCCTAAACAGGAAACAAGGGATGAGCCTCTTAACCTGTGTAATAGACGTGGGTGGAGTGTGAACCGGGCGATAGTTTAGTCTATCTACTCCAATTTTTAAAAAAAGTGAGAAGATTTGAAAAGAGAAAACCGGAAACCGCATTCTAAACCGGAAACAAGGGATGAGCCTCTTCATCTGTTCAATAGACGAGGGTGGAGTTTGAACCGGGCGATAGTTTAGTCTATCTACTCCAATGTACGTGTGTGAATGTGTGCGTATGTGCGTGTGTCTTTCTAAATCTAATATATTTCGATTTTATTAAAGTTTCATGAGAGAATGAAATATGGATTACAGTTTGATTTAAAAAATTTTTTTTTTTTTGTCACTGGTTAAGCAGACCCCTCATGGGCATCTCTCGTGTGAAGCAGCGTTCGTGTGAATAATTCTTGTGTGTATGTGTATCATAATTTCAGTTTTTCTTTGCGTGATTAAAACCGATCGCACATATGCACGCTGCTTAACAAGACGGATGCACGTGAAATCTGCATAAGCAATAGAAGTTAAACTTCACCTTCTTTCTCTCTCCTCCCCTCTCTCTCTCTCTCTCTCTCTCTCTCTCTGTATATATATATATATATATGTATATATATATTATTAATCCAAGATGATAATCAGGTAGGTAAATCCCAAAAACCCGATCCCACTTTTTCCTTTTTCTTTTTTCTTTTTTTCTTTTTTTGTCTCCCCCCCCTATCACTTCTATTCCCCTGACGTGGCTAAATTTCAACTGTTAGACTCTCAACTCAGATAAGGGAGCGGGGATGTCTTCTAATATGAGACATAGATATCTGTCTGCTTCCCCGTGTACTTCCTTAAATTCAAAAATTATTAATCCCACCCCATTTTATTTTCCTGTGGATGGATGTTTTGTTTTTTTTTTGTTTTTTGTTTTTAGTCTTATACCGGTATAAAATCTTTTGTCATCTGAATTTGATTAAATAAAATTTTCATTTCGCCGTTGCTGAAGAAGTGAGGATTTCCTCGTAGAAATGACTATTCAACGGATTTAAACATCAAAATTTTTATTTTATACACACGCACACACACACACACACACACACACACACACGCACACATACATATATATATATATATACTACCCACCATAATTATTAGACCACCCCAGTTTTTTAACATGTTTACATTTGTTGACATTACGATATATTTCAGAGCAGAGATGGTTATTACGATGAATTCGAAAATTGTGTTATAGGCTTAATTTGACTTCGTTTAGACTGATCGTCATTCGTTGTCGAGTGGTCTAAGACGCACCAGATCACTTGGTGGCTCCCCCTATGTGGATAGAGGTCGCAAGTTCGGATCTTGCGGAATGACACACATTTTCGTAATAAAAATTTATTGTAAATAATCAGGCCGGGAGAAATAAATATATAATACTGTTTGATTATAAACAGAATATCTACTTAATACGAGTGTCAATCAAAATAATGTTATATATATATATATAGATAGATAGATTAAATGGAAATACACATCATGGTTTTTGCCATGAGAAGCTTTATGTTTACTGGATATATGCGTTTGAGTCCACATTACCTATTTTACGGCACTGAAATTAATGTCTAATTAATTGAGAAGAGAATACAATTGTGATTCTTATCAAAAAAATATATATTTAAGCGTTTCAATCTCCAGTCCGGTAGACATTAACTTCATTTTTTAAAAATCAGGCGTATCTGATCAAACACGTGACCTCGTTAATAGTAATAATACACCCATGTGTGTGCGTGTGTGTGTGTGTGTGTGTGCGTGTGTGTGTGTGAGTGCATATATATATTTACACACACACATACACATATACACAGTCTTGTACAATCACACACATATATAAATGTATATGAGGTGCATGCGTTTCCGTGTTTTGTAAACACACACACTTGTAATACCTGCACTTGTGCGAACACACACACACACCGGCAAAAAATTTTGTACCAAATGGAACGAATATTGTGTGGTCTGATGAAATAAGCTAATTTATCTTATTGAAATGAATTATAATTTATAACCAATTAAAATGGCGTGTTGAGTTTTCCTTCATATATATATATGAATTAATTGTACATTGCGACACGGAAATTTCTATGTTTCGAGATAGATTCTCATCATCAGGCAATCTTTGATGTTGGCTTGCAGATAATTTACATTTAATTAACAAATACCATTGGTTTGTTGTGTATGTATGTGGGAAGATCTCTGATTGGATAAAAGAAACACACATGTAAAGTTTATATCTTCCTACATACATACACAGCAAAGCGAAGGATTTTGTTATTTAAATGTAAATCAATTGTACAATCAACATCAAACATTGCTTGATGATCAGAATCTATCTCGAAACATAGACATTTCGGTGTCGCAATGTACAATTAATTCATAACTTTATAATTATATTAAGCTCTATAATATTCATTATATTGAGCACTGTTTATAATAAAATAAATGCCGGGGCACTCAAGATAGTAAAACATTGAGTCCTCTTCACCTGGAATTATATATTGTTGGGACGCCCGCGCCTATTCGGCTATGATGGACTATTCCATTACTATGTAAAGTTATGGTGGCATCTACGTGAGAGAGGGTGCCGAGTAGCCGATCGACAAGTCAGTCGTAGACTTCCGGTGACGACCCGGAAGTAACCATTGCTCATACTACGTCTTACGACGGTTGAGACGATTAACCTTTATTCTTGTATTGGATACTAATAACCTTTGTAAATACTATTTTCACGGAATACAACAATTAACCTATTCCTGTTGTTGAGTTATTTATTCTTACTCACGACATAACAAATATATATATATATATATATATATATATATATATATATATATATATATATATATATTGTAATAGTTGTTACAATGGTGAATAAAATCGTAGTATCACTACACAAAAATTTTCGCGTTTCGAAGCTACCTATTAGGTGCTTCTTATCGGGTGACGAAGTTGAAATGAAAATAACAACCACATCCAAACAAGATAAATAAATAAGAAACCTGATGAGAAGCACCTAATAGGTAGCTTCGAAACGCGAAAATTTTTGTGTAGTGATACTACGAATTTATAAACCATTGTAACAACCATTACAATAAAACGCTCTACGTATGTATCGAGCACTCTTTATAAAAGTAAATGCATGAACAGCAGGTTAAAAATCTACAAGTTCCACGACTTTGTTACAATGTATATATATATATATATATATATATATATATATATATATGTGTGTATTAGTCATCCACATACAAGCCCGTTTCGCTGTATCACAGCTCATCAGTGTAGCTAAACATATCTACTTGCATCTGGTCGGGATCGGAACTCGACCGATTTGGTCTCTACTCCCTAAACCATCGGCGCATGGGGTCAGAGAAGGGAAATTTTAACGTCTTGTATGTAAGCAGTATATACAGACGCCAGTCACCGAGAGAACTCAATTCATTTCTGAAGAGTCACACATTAAAGCCGAAGTGGAAACTGTTTTTAAAATTTTCTTCTCCAGAGAGCTCAATCGTAATGAGAACATAATATATTAGTTATCCACATACAAGCCCGTTTCGCTGTATCACAGCTCATCAGTGTGGCTAGACATATCTTGCTTCTATATATATATATATATATATATATATATATATATATATATATAAGTTGTTGGTTGTACAAAGACGTATAAAGGCAAGAAATAAAGTAAATTTAATACTTACAGGCATTTTCTAAAGATGAAAAATAAGACAACGAAAAATTACTGATAGGTTTTACTCGCCCAAGCCGCATCAGGGTCGACTGGGAATTTATTTCATCTTTTTATAAATATTTAAAATGAAGAGGAAAGGTTATGGAAAAGAGGCGAAAAAATATGTGTGTGTGTGTGTGTGTGTGTGTGTGTGTGTGTGTGTGTGTGTGTGAGAGAGAGAGAGAGCGTTCGTTCGTCTCTATCGTGGACATGATGAGGACAATCTTCCTTTTCATTCATTACCTCTCGTGAATGCTTGTGTGCGTGTGTACGGTCGGTTAAATCAAGGAACATGGAATTACGAAATCTAAAAAGACTCAAAAAAAAAAATAAATAAATAAAATAAAACAAACAAACAAACAAAAAAAAACCTAAAATAAAACAAAACGGGGAAAGAAAGTCAGAAACAATTTCGGGGTAACAGATGTCGCCATGTCGAAATTTCTGCTCGGCTTGTAAAACAAACAACACTCGAAGCGGAAAGAAAAATGTCGCATCCCTGAAATCAAAGAGAGCTGGCCCGCTTTGGGAAAGGGCAGCCTAATAATAACAACTCAAGTGTTTTGCTTTCGACGTTGTTTCGTGTCCGTCGTGCCTGCTTCCTTACCGGCGACTTGGTGGTCAGGTGGTGCGCGGGGCTACTGTTGCATCTGGGCAGGACATCTGGAACGTCTGTAGAAGAATATATTCTCCCATATTGGGCACTAGTTAAAATTAGTAGTACTATTTTGTATCATTCTCAATGTACAAGCAGAATATAAAACTTTAAGTAAAGGCTTCGATAAATACAATATGGTGTCAAGATATTTATCGAATTTGGTTATAAATAATGGATAATGATATATGAATAGACATAGATAGATAGATAATGAACGGAGATAGATAGATAGATAGATAGATAGATAGATAGATAGATAAAAGACATAGATAGATAGATAGATAGATAGATAGATAGATAGATAGATAGATACTACATAAAACATTCAACCACGACTACATGACCAGACGCATATGAAAAGCTTTTCCAATTTTTCATACTTCCATCTCCTAAAATTGTTCTTAAAAATATATATATAGAGAGAGAGAGAGAGAAGGAGAGAGAGAGGAGAGAGGAAGGGAGAGATGCAGAGACAGAGACAGAGAAATAGTCATTATTAGTATTATAATAATAACTCAAAAGCTTTCAAGTTTCGGTGCAAAGTGCACCATCATCAGGCAGTGAAGTATTGTACAGTTATTTCATATTTCGTATATTCAAGTAGAAATATTTCTGCTAAAATTAATATTTCAAATAATTGAAATATTTATTTCAATAGAAGCATTTCATTTATTTTTTAGTTGCAGTCTATTAATATTTTAATAAATATAGCTCTATAAATGCTTTCCAGCTGCATTGAGCACTTTATAAAAAGTTAAAATTATGAAATCCAAAATTATTTATAAATATGTGTGTGTGTGTGTGTGTGTGTGTGTGTGTGTGTGTGTGTGTGTGTGTACTTGGGTGTGTCTGTGTGTGTCTTTGTGTGTGTGTCCGTCACCTATAGACTCCGAAACCGCTGAACAGATTTTCTTGAAAATTTACACAGTTGTACTATAAGCGTCTGCGAGTGTTCGTAGCTAGGTTTTGTGTCGAGGTACCCCTGATAAATATCGCAAACCGATAATCGAAAAAATCGTGTGATAGAAGGAGTGGTCCGATTTTAATCAAATTTGATACACTCATAGACAAAGACATAAGAAACGATATTCAGAAGTTTCAAGGTTGCAGTTCTTACAATAGTGCAGAAAATCGATAATATATATATATATATATATAAAAGGCAAGATGTTTGTGTGTGTGTATGTCTGTTTATCTGTCTATATGTCCTTTATACAAATCCCTAATTTTTATCCGATTCTCACCAAACTTCACACAAATATTTTTAAAGCTGAGTTTGAGCTCCAGGACCATGGATTAGTTTTAAAGCTTTCATTACACCCGAGCAATGACGGGCTATACTTCTAGTGGTGGAATAAATATCCATTAGTTTATACTATTAATATCATATATACAGTGGAACCTGTTGTATGCGACCATTCCTACTGCAATTAAAGTGTGGTCGCATACAGGAGGTGGTCGCTCACTAAAGGCTCATAGTCATGACTTATTTACGCCAAAAACGTATATTCCACTCATCAAAATGTACATATTAGAATTTTACCATGTAATCTATGTAATAAATAAATGAGAACATAAGAAAATGGCCTAACTTTAAAGAAATGTATTCAGTATAAGTCACTTTTTTTAAAAAAACGTATTTACAACGGTCCGCAAGAAACCAAAATATTTATTCACAAAAAATATTTATTAAGTGAACTTAAAAAAAAGTAAACGGTTTCATTTTTTTTTTTTAAGGTGAGTGATAACAAAAGAGAATCTACGATAATCAGTCAATCAAGTGCCATACGTGATACACGCTTGGGCGATCATGTCTCGAGAGAGACATGACTGACTGGGCAGAAGATTATCCTGCAGTAGGTTGCCATTGCTTTCTGCGGTAGACTGGTTGCCGACCAAAGCTATAGAACCCAATCTGTCCTGATATTTAACCCATAACTGGAAGGAGGAGACGGATTAATACCTTTCCCAAGGGTATTTGCGCGTAAGTGAATACAATGGATTGAACTGGAATTCGAACTCGGCTCCCCGGTTTCTCATTCCGAGCCGATATCCACTGTACCACAACGCACATCCTCTGCGATAATACATGGAAAAAAACATACAAAAAACTGACATCGATCGTGGGTGGGGGTAGAGAAACAGAGAGATAGAGATAGATATACCAAGATAGAAATAGAGTAGATAGATACACAAAAAAATAAAGGAACGAAAGAGATAGACATTTGAGAACTGGACATAATTGTGATTTTCCCAATCCCTGAATTTATCCAAGTCAGTACAGAGACTGCGATAAATCTCTTGAACATGTCAAATGCAATACATGTTGTACAATATAGCCGATGTTTGACCGTGGGGTGAACTGTACATTTCAACAAGAAATAACAGGTTGATAGAACACTACAATAACAAAACAATGAGGAAGGGTTCCTGTCTTAGATCAAATCAGAATGAAATAGATTACTCGTTTAGTTTCTCCTAATTTAGAAGTTCGCGGTGTACGACCAAAATGGATTTTTTTTTAAAGCGGTCGCTTGATCAGTGATTTTCACTCTTTGATGTTAGTCGCTGGTCGCATGCTGGAGGTGGTCGCTCACTAAGGGTCAGTTAACATTAGCAAATCGTCCGTGTATAAAAAGAACGGTCGTTAACAATAGGTGGTCGCTGACGAAAGGATCGCATACGACGGGTTCCACTGTGTGTATATATATATTCTAAACATATATGTTTAATCATGAGCCATTCTAGACGAATGGATGTTATTGTGTTGCCGTCTTAATAACCTCTCTGAAGATGGCTCATGTGAGCCGAAAGCTTAGAACCAAATTAATAAAAAATTATCCAGATGTTGACGAATTTTTGTCTTTATTTTCAACTGAAATTAAAGCCAAAATACGACATTTAGAACGGCTCATGATTAAACATAATAGGCATTCATTGTCTCTTATATTTAACAGTATATGTTTAGAAAATTATTTGCTGCCTCGATACACTAAATATATATATTCCATTTTTATACGAGTCATTTCGCTACCCAGATTTCTACCATGAGTGGTGTCTTCAGCCGATTTCTGATAACTGATTTGACCGTTTATCGTTTTTCTTTTTAAGAACACTTTTTTTTATTGTAAAAACAGCCAAGCCTTACAACGGTGGACAAATATGTCGACTGTGCCAAGAAGAAAAATTGGAAATTATGATATTCCCAAATAAAGAAGAACTGTTAAATGAAAGAACTGAAATTATGACTAAAAATTAAGCGTTTAAAAATGTAAAAATTACGCGTTCATAAATTCCCTGCCACGTGAACGTTCAAATAAAACACCGTTACAAGAACGTTCTTAAAAAGAAAAACGGTAAGAGGTAAAATCAGTTATTAAAAATCGCCTGAAGACACCACTCATGGTAGAGACCTGGGTAGCGAAATAACTCGTTTAATTGTATCGGACACTTTTCAGTACAAATGTGTACTGGTTTAACCCTATTATGACCAAAAACTAAGTATAAAACTATATATATATATATTGTTTAATTACTTAGTTTCTGGTCATAATAAGATTAGACCAGTGCACATTTGTATTAAAATGTGTTCAATACAGTTATATTGTTGAACATTTTAATATTTTCCATTTCTAAACGAGTTATTACGCGACCTAATTTTCTACCATGAGTGTTGTCTTCAGACGATTTGCAAATCGCCTGGAGACATCACTCATGGTAGAAACCTAGGTCGCGTAATAACTCGTTTACAATCCTGGGTAAAAAGCAATGGACTGTCTAACCGTACTGATGAGCTGTGATACAGTGAAACAGATCTTTCTGCGGATGACTATATATATATATATATATGGACTGAAGATTGGGTTTAGCATGAAACAGACTGTCGCCTCTCGTTGTTGACTTTAATATTCACTAATATATCTACATACGCTTTATCGTTAATATTGAGGCGTTTAGTCCATAAACATAGCATATTCTAAAATTATATATAAAAGAAAGATTGCTGCCGAAATATACACTAATTAAATTACACGACCTGGCAGTCAGCAAGGAACGTAGCTTCACCACATTCCAGAAAAAAAAAACTCGTGGCACGAAAACTGACAATAGCTAAAGAAAAGATACTGAATTTTAAATCACCAGAAATTAATAAAATCTTCTTTGCCGGTTGTTTTTAACAAAATATATTTTTTAAAAAAAAGTTTGATGCTACAATACACAGTAATATTATCTCCCCACTTAAGACAAAATGTGGCACAAGGCTTTTTTAAAGTGGAGCATCTGGGCCGTATATCCCGGCCCAAAATTGTCTAATTTTCCCCAGACAAGATTCTACTCTTCGGCGGTGACTTGACTGGGTTATTACTCCCCTCTTGAAGGCAGAGAACCCGACAAGGTAATGCACGACACAGAACGTGTATATATATATATATATATATATATATATATATATATATATTGAGGAAATTCTATAATAAGGTGGAAAAACTACACAAGCTTGCGGACGAGTGATGTTGGGTAATTTAGAATTTTATTTTTTATATCCCACCAATTTTATTTACAGTCTCATTCTTTTTCTTTCTATCACTTTTGTTAGTAGGTATATATATATATATATATATATATATATATATATATGTTTGTATGTATGTATATATATGTTTGTATGTATATATATATATATATATATATATACAAACTATATATATATATAGTCTCTTTCTTTTTCTTTCTATCATTTTTGTTAGTAGGTATATATATATATATATATATATATATATATATATATATATATATATATTATTAATCCAAGAGGATAATCAGGTAGGTAAATCCCAAAAACCCGATCCCACTTTTTCCTATTTCTTTTTCCTTTTTTCTTTTTTCGTCTCCCCCCCTATCACTTCTATTCCCCTGACATAGCTAAATTTCAACTGTTAAACTCTCAACTCAGATAAGGGAGCGGGGATGTCTTCTAATATGAGACATAGGTATCTGTCTGCTTCCCCGTTTACTTCCTTAAATTCAAAAATTATTAATCCCACCCCATTTTATTTTCCTGTGGATGGATGTTTTTTTTTTCGTTTTTTGTTTTTTTGGTCTTCTACCGGTAGAAAATCTTTTGTCATTTAAATTTGATTAAATAAAATTTTCGTTACGCCGTTGCTGAAGAAGTGAGGATTTCCTCGGAGAAATGACTAGTCAACGGATTTAAACATCGAAATTTTTATTTTATACACACACACGTCATTTAAACAATTTCATTAAATTCAAACAACAAGGTATACATGTTTTATTTTTTCTTTGGGATTTCCAACTTTCGAATAAGTTATTGCACACTCGGATGAAGATAATAAATAACCGGATAAAAACTCATGTTTTTTTTTTCTGTTTTTGTTCAGGTCCTTTCGAAAGTCTTGGGCATTATCAAGAACTAAAATAATAGCCCTGTTAATGTATTCTACTGTAACAAGATATATATATACTCTTACCATCAATAATGATAAAGAAGCCATTAAAACATCATTTGTCGTTGCATATTATTTACTAATTGAAATTAATATCTTAGTTTCATTATTTATTATAAAATCATTTTAAACATCTTATCTCGTAATTACCAGCACCTCCAGACCTAATTACGAATACTCGTCTGGAGAAAACTGTCAGTAGTTTGTAATTTTGTTTGAGTGAATTATTTTCTTCATCTTTGTGTAAATATTTTAGATTTACTAGTAAGTGAAAATTACAATAAAAATTAATTTTTTTCTTATTTTTATCGTCAACGGAGAGGAGAATAATTAAGTAACACTAAAATAATGTGTTTTTGGGATTTATATTTTCGAATTTAAAGCAAAAATATCTCTCCCTCTTTAAAAAAAAAAAATACAAAAATAAAAAATTATCCCATTCATGTAAAATTTTTAGAATTTATTTATTAGTGTATATTGTATAAGTGAATAAGTTATTTTATTATAAACAATTAAAAATATTTTTGCAAGAGGTCTTTCACTCCCTTTTTCGATACATTGTAAATACTTTTAAAATTCGGAAGAGTAATGATAAATATTTCTCATAATTTATAAACAAAATCCCCGAGGATATTGCGCACTAACTGATATTGGACAATAACAAAGAAGATAATTTTGATTTTTTTTTTCTGAAATCTTGCAAAAAAAATTCACTAAAATTCAAAATATAAAATTTTTAGAAAGTTGTTTATATATTTTATTTTCGTTCTTATTTGAGAAGGAAAGACGACAAAGAATAATTATTTTTGAAAAATTTACGAGTCAATTTTTATACCATTTTGAAGTTGTTCCTGTTGATGATGACCAGAGATGTTTTTGATGGACGGACCTGAAACAGACTACCACCACGTTTAATTTCGTTGTTTTTCTTTTTTTTTCTTTTTTTCTTTTTTTTCTTTTTTTTTCTTTTCTTTTTTTTTTTTACTTTTTTCAACGCAGTCCTATCGATTGCTACTTAAATTTTCAGATTATCAAAAAATAATTTGAAAAATTACAATATTTAAACAAATTTGCGTGGGGTGGGGTCAGTTTCTCATACAACATTATAGTAAATCGATCCTCCATTTTCCATCCACTAGCGTTGGGGGTGGCTTTGTTTATGTTAATTTTATTATTTCTCTTTTCTTTTTCTTTTTTTTTTTTTTACTTTTTTCAGCGCAGTTCTATCAGTTGTTGCTTAAAATTGGAAATTTACAATATTTTTTACAAAATTAGTGGGGGTCAGTTTCTCATACAACGTTATAGTAAATCGATCCTCCATTTTCAATTCACTATAAGGTTGTATGAGAAACTGTCACCCACCAAATCGTTTAAATATTTAAATTTTTGCCAATTTTTTTTTTCATTCGTAAAGTTTAAGGTGTAAAAAATAATATGACACTGAAAAAGTTCCAAAAATTTGATAACGAACACATATACTTCTTCTTCTATGTGCCCTGTCCCTTCAGGACGTAGGTGATAATGGCCCTCCACGTCTCCCTATCCCTTGTGGTCCTCAGCATGTTTGTTCCCGTTACTCCTGGTAACACCTGTTCCGTCATCCACCCGACTAGGCCCTGCAAATATGTTATCCGCTGCCTTCCTCTGTCTCTCTTTCCTTCTATCTGTCCAGTCAGTATCAGGTTCTCCAGGCTCTCCTTCCTCATTTCGTGTCCCAGGAACTTCAGTTGTCTCTTCCTGATGCTCGGTACCGGCGACTGGTTTCAAAATGGATAACGTTGTGTGAGAATATGACCCCCACCATCCTAAAAATGTTTAAATATTGAAAATTTTCAAATATTTTTTTGTCAGCCGTAAAGCTAAGGGGGTAATTGATAGGACTACTCTGAAAAAAAAAAAAAAAAAAAAAAAAAAAAACGAAAAACAACAAAGTTAAATGTGGTGGTAGTCTGCTTCAGGACCGTCAAATAAAGTAATGAAAAGTAATGATGTGTTAGAAGAATTGAAAATATAACGTTTAATGTCAGATTTGCATAAAAAAATATTTCCAAAAATTTAATTATAATTTATTATTTTAACAATTCTCAATTTCTTTTTATGTGTGGAAGATCAAGTATTGTAAAAAGAATTAAATATGGTGTCTTGAGGTGTTCTAGAATATTTTATGATATTGCTAGCTAAAAGAGTTCGAGAAGCCCTTATCAATTTACCACGGTTTGCTATTTTTATCTTTTTATAGCAGCACATTTGTAAAATAATTTTTATTAAAATAAATAAATAGATAATATTTAATTTATTTCAATATTTCATGAAATCAAGCAGTACAAAATGTAGTTAGAGTATAAATACCAAATATGTAGAAAAAAAATTAGAGAATCAAAAATAAAAATAAATGCGATGTATAAAAATATTGCATTTACTTACATTAAAAATGTTGGTAAATTTTCGTTGCAAGTCCCGACGCTTTTCCCCTTCAAACTTATCCAAAACTAGCAGTATAGCCCGGCGTTGCTCGGATGTAATGAATGCTTTAACACTAATCCATGGTCCTGGATACTCTTTGAATGTTGGCACGAAAGGCTAAAAAGCAATAGTTGTTTCCAGTTAAAGTGAAACCATAGACTGAAAGAAAAATGAATGAATGTAAGTCAAATTTTGATTTCCTGGTGTCGATATCAAATAAGCTAAATAAGTCCTCTGAGTAAATGGTATCATGGCTGAGACTAAGAACTACAATTATACCTACTTAGAGCCAAACCCGAAGCAAAAACTAAAATAAAAGTGATGAAAAAATACAGACATATAGGCAGATAAACAGACACACGCACAGACATCTTGCCTTTTATATATATATTATCGATTTTCTGCACTATTGTAAGAACTGCAACCTTGAAACTTCTGAATATCGTTTCTTATGTCTTTGTCTATGAGTGTATCAAATTTGATTAAAATCGAACCACTCCTTCTATAATCCGATTTTTTCGATTATCGATATTTATCGGGTGTACCTTGACACAAAACCTAGCTAAAAACACTCGCAGACGCTTATAGTACAACTGTGTAAATTTTCAAGAAAATCGTTTCAGGCGTTTCGGAATCTATAGGTAACAGATACACACACACAGACAGACACACACACAGACAAAGTTCCATTTATAAATAAGTTTAGATTTAGATAG
Source organism: Ascarosepion bandense (assembly GCA_037127315.1). NCBI lineage: Eukaryota > Metazoa > Mollusca > Cephalopoda > Sepiida > Sepiidae > Ascarosepion > Ascarosepion bandense. The sequence goes on along the minus strand of JBBBDQ010000926.1, from coordinate 3,760,831 downwards.
CATTATCTCTGTGCAAATGCAAATGCTGAACTCAAATCAACTGTTAATTATTAAAGAAACTTACCTTTTTTATCTAAATGTCTATTAAAAAACGAACTATATCTTGCACTTTTTCTCTCCCGTAACTCTCACGAAAAATGTAATTAACTTCAGAATGACATACTGCGTATGTGAACGAATTTTGGCAGATTTTTGGTCGATTTTTCTTCATTTACTGATTCTTCCGGCGATGTACTTCTAGTAATGAAAGTAATGCGTTATTGTATTTCTACGCTTATTACTTCCAAACAGGAAGTACATCGCCGGAAGTTTCAGTAAAGGAAGAAAATCGACCAAAATTCAATAGAAAATTGCTGCCTACGTAGAACGTCATTCTGTAGTTAATTCTATGATTTGTGAGAGTTACGGGAGGAAAACCGTGCGAGATATAGTTCGTTTTTTTTATGGACTTTCAAAGCAAAAAAGTTAAGTTTCTTCAATAACTAATTGTTGATTTGAGTTCAGCATATACATTTGCACAGAAATAATGCTATTTTGGATAAATTTGAAGGGGGGAAAGCCGTCGGCACCTGAAACGAACAATTACCACTTGAATATTTCATGAAATCAAATAGTACAAAATGTAGTTAGAGTATAAATGGCAAATATATAGAAAAATAAAAAAAAACATATATACCAAATATGTAGAAAAACGTTAAAGAATCAATGGCAAGCATGTCGAAAAATAAAATAAATGCGATGTATAAAAATATTGCATTTACTTACATTATAATTTTTTTATTCCTATTAAAAAAAAATATTCTACTAAAAATAATTTTATTTATAGAATAAAAACTACATTGCCATTGGTTATAGAAAGTTAAAAATAAGTATATTTAAAGCTAAACGAAACTAGTTTCTGTCTTTTGAGAGATCGTATTTAATTAAATTTGCGGCGGGTTTTTCTAAAATCGGGGTGTGATGGAGCTAACTTCAGAATGTTTGATCTATGAACTTGTTGACTGTTGAAATATAATTTTCTGCGTTCAAAGGTGTTTTCGCTATATTTTAAGCGTACAGTAAGTAATATCTTTGCACAATTTTGTTGATTAATCCTTAACTATTATAATATTAGGATTTGATTTTTTAAATATTTTCAATTTTTCTTAAATGCTTTGTCATCATTTTCTTAATAAGAATAGCAAATCGATGGTAAACTGACAATAAGAATGATTTTAAAATGTCTTAAATGTCACACACACACACAGACAATAAATAAATAAATAAATAAATAAACAGATAAAAATAAAAATAAACATATCAAAGAACATATTTCTTACTGGCTACAAATTTTAAATATTTTAAATTTTTCTTAAATGCTTTGTCATCATTTTCTTAATAAGAATAGCAAATCGATGGTAAACTGACAATAAGAATGATTTTAAAATGTCTTAAATGTCACACACACACACAGACAATAAATAAATAAATAAATAAACAGATAAAAATAAAAATAAACATATCAAAGAACATATTTCTTACTGGCTACAAATTTTAAATATTTTCAATTTTTCTTAAATGCTTTGTCATCATTTTCTTAATAAGAATAGCAAATCGATGGTAAACTGACAATAAGAATGATTTTAAAATGTCTTAAATGTCACACACACAGTCAATAAATAAGTAAATAAACAGATAAAAATAAAAATAAACATATCAAAGAACATGTTTCTTACTGGCTACAAATGAAAATAATGAACTTCTTAACAGAAGTACTTTTAAAACTTAGATAAACCACATATTAAAACTGACTGACAACATCAGACCAGAAAAAGGTCCCAACTGTAAATCACAAACATATATATATATATATATATATATATATATATATATATATACCATAAACACACACGCACAAACACACACACGCATACACATACATACACATGCGGTAACACACACACACACACACACACACACACATATATATATATATATATATATATATATATATATATATATATATATATATATATATACACACACAAGCACTCGCTACAATTAATGACAGCAGCAGAAGCCAGGAATGACCATTCCTTGAAAGGCACGGACTCACTCGCACAGACACACAATCCTCTGCCATTCTGAAGATGAGATTTTGATCTCGAAATATTAATATATAATAAATAGGTAATACCATGAAAACTTCTTTACCTTCCTTTATTTTACTAAACGCATTGTGACAGCCTTCAAGACCAAAACATACACTGAATATACACAATGCTTCAAGCAAATTACAAAACTTTACTTTATAAAATTGTTAAAAATTATTTAAATTCACTTTGTTGTGCATGCGAGAAAAAATCTTGAACGATTTCCTGCTTAAATTGCTTAAATTTAGATTTTTGATAAAAATTATTTGATTTCTTCTTTACTAAGTTATTGAAATCAAAGTGGAAACTCAAAGGTATGTCGAAATATACACACAGAATAGATATTGCGTCTACTCTTAACTACAAATATACGATTGGTTAAACGAAATAAAGCTTAGGGGTGAGTCATGGTATTCAAAATTTCGTTTGAGATTTGTCAGCTGGGTATTAATTTTTGCCTGATTATAACACGCGCACACACACACGCACACACACACACACACACACACACACACACATATATATATATATATATATAGAGAGAGAGAGAGAGAGAGATTAGAAAAGAAAATAGGGTTTTTCCAACCAGAGAAATTGGTATAGAATAAAAAGTGTGAGAAGCCATGAACGTTTAGTTTAAAGTGCATATTTATTGTTGTATAAACATATTATACATATTATGATATTTTAAGTGTCCATAATGGTATTTGTGACGCTACACGTGTTTCGAGTCTAAGATTGACTCTCTTCAGGCGAATAAATTCGTGGTTTTACATATCGAGTTCCTTCTGTTTCTGAGGGCCAAATTCTTGTTTATATATAGGTTAAGGGGAAAATAAAAATAAAAATAAAAATAAAGAATAGAATAAAGAATAGAGAAATATATCAAATCAGTGAAGTAAAAAATAAAAAATAAAGTAAATTCAATAAATTAAATCAAATGTTGGCGTGTTGAATAGTCTGTGTTTTCTCACATCAGCACGTGATGTATATATAATATATGATTATATAATAATGATAAAGATATATATACAAATTTATTTTTATTGTTATAATTATGTTGTCATTTTTCATCATATTTCGATTTCTGCTATGGTCGCACTACCTACCAAGTCTGCGGAAAGACCTAAGGCAGGTCGTGGTGTGTTGTTAGGGCTCCATTTCATGTTTTTCCTATCTCCCTTAACATCCTTAGCGTTACATAGACAAAGTTATCTTTTGCGTGTGGGCGGTAATTAACAAGACAATTTTTTGTGTATCTCTTAAGCTGGAGTTTCCAGGGATTTTTTCAATGTGTTTTCTTACTCCATTTTTTATCATTCCAAGAGCACCTACTCTCATTTGCACGATTCTTGTTTTCAATTTATATATTTTTTCGATTTTAATTTCCAGGTCCTTATATTTTGACAGTTTTTCGAATTCCTTGGTTGCTATGTTACAATCCGCTGGACAAGCCATATCAATTAATAAGCAATTTTTTTTTTTTAACAATAATGTCCGGCCTATATGCTTCAATTGTCTGTCTCTGTAGATGGTGTAATCCCATAGAATGGTGACATCTTCTATTTCTGTTATTATTATTACGGAGATCTGAAGGCGAATTGGCATGGCAAAGGACGCGTTCCAGAAGATGAGCAAAATACTAACACACAGAAAAATCTCAATAGAAACGAAGAAAAGAGTTCTAGACTGCTACGTGATGTCAGTTCTTCAATACGGCTGTGAATGCTGGACAATATCATCGAAAATGAGGACAAAACTGGAAGCGGCCGAAATGTGGTTCTACAGAAGGATGCTACGGATATCGTGGACTGAGCATACAAGCAACGACGAGGTGTTAGAAAGAATGGCAACAACAAGAAAATTGATGGTGAGCATCAGGAAGAGACAACTGAAGTTCCTGGGACATGCAATGAGGAAGGAGAGCCTGGAGAACCTGATACTGACTGGACAGATAGAAGGAAGGAGAGACAGAGGAAGGCAGCGGATAACATATTTGCAGGGACTGATAAGGTGGATGACGGAACGGGGGTTGCCAGGAGCAACAGGAGCAAACATACTAAGAGACACAAGGGATAGGGAGATGTGGAGAGCCATGATCGCCTACGTCCTGATTGGACAGGGCACATAGAAGAAGAAGTAGTAGTAGTAGTAGTAGTAGTAGTGGTAGTAGTAGTAGTAAAGCCAACTAGCATTTTGTGTCGATGAAGTTCACTGATTGACTTTACCAAATGACGAATAATCCAAGGATGAAATTCCGTTAGAAATAGTTCGAAGTTCATTTCGGAAAAAGTATGTTCCAAGCATTTGACTTTCTTAAAACTCCATCTCGATAAGCAGAAACAAATGGTGAGTTTTCCAGAGCTTGTAAGTGTTGGGACGTAGGCCAATTTCCGAAGATATTTTCTCCTTGTCTAAGAGAGATTATTTAAATTTTGAAAAGTCAATCAATAAAATTAATCGACACAAAATTCCTCTTGTCTTTAATAATATTTGGCTAAAAAACTTATAAATACACACACACGCGCATATATATATATATATATATATATATATATATATATTAACCATCATACACAATCGCTCCTACCCACCATTAGCATGGAACAGGCTAGCCTCCCTGAGAGTAAAACACTACGCCTCCTTGGCCTCACAATCTCAGCGGACCTCAAGTGGAATGGCTATATCGAATCTATTGCTAAATCCGCTGCTATGAAAGTCGGTTCTCTGTGCAGGGCCAGGAAGTTTTTCCCGTCTGAGTTCATCTTGCACATATATAAATCTACCATCCGCCCTTGTATTGAATACTGCTGCCACATCTGTTCGGGTGTCCCTGCTATTCAACTCTGGGTTCTTGACAAAATCCAATGGAAAATCTGTAATGTAATCGATACCGAATTGGCAGTTCGGCTGCAGTCGCTATCTCACCGGCCTGACGTTGCTTTCTCGTGCCTCTTCTATAAATACTTTCACTGCTTCTGCTCCAATGAACTTAGATCACTGGTGCCTCCTAGTTCTGAATTTACACGAGCTATTAGATTAGCAACTAGGTCCCACAATTTTACAATGAAATTGATAAAATGTAACCGCAATTTCTACTCTAACAGCTGTTTTTTCACGCACTTTCCACCTGTAGAATTCTCTTCCATATACTTGCTTCCTAGACAGCTACAATCTCCAGGAATTTAAATGTAAGGTCAACAGACATCTCCTATATGTTTAATACGCATCCATTCTCTCATGCACTTTTTTCATCTATTCTAACCCCATCCTCGGTATTCTTATCAGTCTATTACCCTCCTCCTGACATTTCCTGTAACTAACCCCTCTTTCTCATCACTTTCCCTATGTAACCCCCTACGCAACAGTGGCGGTAGAATGCCTTGCTTGGGCTGAGATGATTTGCATATATATATTGAACAGATGAAGAGGCTAATCCCTTGTTTCCTGTTTAGGATGCGGTTTCCGGTTTTTTCTCTTTTCCAATCTTCTCACTTTTTTTTTTCAATTGGAGTAGATAGACTTAACTATCGCCCGGTTCACACTCCGCCCACGTCTATTGAACAGGTGAAGAGCCTCATCCCTTGTTTCCTGTTTAGGATGCGGTTTCCGGTTTTCTCTTTTCCAATCTTTTCACTCCTCTGTAGCCCCCTGCACATCAGTGGCATTACCGCCTTGCTCGGGGTGATAGGATTTAATATATATATATATATATATATATATATATATATATCAGACGATTACAAAGTAACACCACATTTTAAAATACTTATAATTTATTTATTACGAATATTTCTGCAAGAAACGGATATGAGTGGAAAGCATTTACCATCAAGTTTTATTTAAAATTAGATATAGTTACCAGGTTTCTCTCCCATCTTCTCAAGCCGCTCAGGAACCGTTTTAACTGATTTCATGAAGAACTCTTGGATTTTAGAAGACATAACTTCTTTTATTCTCTCTTCAAGCTCTTCCAAAGTCTTGGTATGGCATAATAGACTTGCTTCTGAAACCAAACCTAAAGAAGAAAAGTCACAGGTTGTTTAGTCAGAAATCTTAGCTGGCCACCCATACATAAAATAGGGAGTTTTTCAAATCACCTTCTGGAAAAAGTATATATATATATATATATATATATATATATATATATATATAAATTCATTGAGTGTTGTATGATTTTTTTTTGTCTCAGGAGCGGCTGCTTGGCTGCAAATTATCTGTTACCCATGGACTTGTAGAATATTCAAAAGATTTCTGAAGATTATATTACTCTAATAAAAATTTAACATTGAGTTCTTTTGAATTTGTCTTTATCGGAATTTACCTGACAAAATTATCGAATATTTTACATTTTATATATATATATATATATATATATATATATATATATATATATATATATATAATGTATATGGAATTTACCTTCCTGCTTTCTCCGCTTGGATTAAAATATATATATATATATATATATATTAATCCAAGCGGAGAAAGCAGGAAGGTAAATTCCAAAAACCCGATCCTAATTAATATTAAAATTTTATTCTAATATTAAAAAATGATACAGGAAGAGAGCTCCATGTAATAAAATATTACAGAGCAAATATAAATTAAAATAGGATTAATTCAAGGATGTTGAATGACCATTTCGATATGAAAATCCCCACAGGGGAATAACACATCACCTCAGCAACAAAAAAATCCTTTCAGAAACTGGAGAAAAATCAGTCTAATAATCATTTTTAAATAGATTTGCAAAGAAATTAAAAAAAAAGAAAGAAAAAGAAAAAGATGAAATAAAATAAAATCAAATAAACAAGAAAAGAAAAATTGACATCGTCTGGGTTCGCAAAAAAAGGAAAGAGAATTGTAACGTAAAAGGAACAGACGTCGTGTTATATAAAAAATGGTACTTCGTTTGTGTGTATGCGTGTCTATGTGTGTCCGTTACCTATAGACTTCGAAACAGCTGAACCGATTTCCTTGAAAATTTACACAGTTGTACTATAAGCGTTTGCAAGTGTTCTCAGCTAAGTTTTGTGTCGAGGTACCCCCGATAAATATCGAAAATCGATAATCGAAAAAATCGGGTTATAGAAGGAGTGGTCCGATTTTAATCAAATTTGATACACTCATAGACAAAGACATAAGAAACGATATTCAGAAGTTTCAAGGTTGCAGTTCTTACAATAGTGCAGAAAATCGATCATACACACACACACACAGACACACACACACACACACACACACACACACACACACACATATATATATATATATATATATATATATATATATATATATATATATAAAAGGCAATCGATATATATATATTTATATTTTTTTATTAAAACACTTTAATCCAAAACGGAAAAGTAGGAAGGTAAATCCCAAGAACCTGGTCCTAATTAATATTAAATTTGATACATTCATAGACAAAGACATAAGAAACGACATTCAGAAGTTTCAAGGTTTCAGTTTTTACAATAGTGCAGAAAATCGATAATATATATCTAATAATTCTATCTATCTAAACTTATTTATAAATGGAACTTTGTTTGTGTGTGTGTGTGTGTGTGTGTGTGTGTGTGTGTGTGTGTGTGTGTCCGTTACCTATAGAGTCCGAAACGGCTGAACCGATTTTCTTGAAAATTTACACAGTTGTACTATAAGCGTCTGCGAATGTTCTTAGCTAGGTTTTGTGTCGAGGTATCCCCGATTAATATCGAAAATCGATAATCGAAAAACTAGGATTATAGAAGGAATGGTCCGATTTTAATCAAATTTGATACACTCATAGACAAAGACATAAGAAACTTTTTTCAGAAGTTTCAAGGTTGCAGTTCTTACAATAGTTCAGAAAATCGATAATATATATATAAGGCAAGATGTTTGTATGTGTGTCTGTTTATCTGCCTGTATGTCTGTATTTTTTTTTTCATCCCTTTTATTTTAGTTTTTGCTTCGGATTTGGCTCTAAGTTGCTTTCAAAATTCATTTTACGACGAAAAAACTTATTTGATATCGATACCAGGAAATCAAAGTTTGCCTTACATCCATTCATTTTTCTTTCAGTCTACGGTTTCGCTTTAACTGGAAACAATTATTGCTTTTTAGTCTTTCATGCCAACGTCCAAAGAGTCTGAGCTCCAGGACCATGGATTAATTTTAAAGCTTTCATTACACCAGAGCAACGCTGGGTTATACTGCTAGTATATATAAAAGCAAGATGTTTGTGTGTGTCTGTTTATCTGCCTGTATGTCTCTATTTTTTTTTCAGCCATTTTATTGTAGTTTTTGCTTCGGGTTTGTCTCTAAGTAGGTATAATTGTAGTTCTTAGTCTCAGCCATGATGCCATTTAATCAGAGGACTTATTTAGCCTTCAAAATTCAGTTTACGCGGAAAAAAACTTATTTGATATCGATACCAGAAAGGGTGTGCGTTGTGGCGCAGTGGATATCGGCTCGGAACGAGAAATCGGGTAGCCGAGTTCGAATTCCAGCTGAATTCATTGTTTTCACTTACGCGCAAATACCCTTGGGAAAGGTATTAATCCGTCTCTACCGCCAGTTATGGGTTAAATAACAGGACAGATTGGGTTCTATAGCCTTGGACGGCAATCAATCTACTGCAGAAAGCAATGGCAACCTACTGCGGGATAATCTTCTGCCCAGTCAGTCATGTCTCTTTCGAGACATGATCGCCCAAGCGTGTATCACGTATGTCACTTGACTGACTGACTGACCACCCGAGCAATGCCGGGCTATACTGCTAGTATATTTATATAGATATTTCTCTCGTCCCTCCACCCCTGTATATATATATATATTTTTTTTTTTTTTTTAATCATATCACCCCAAGCAAGGCGGTAACGCCACCGATGCGCAGGGGCTACGTAAGAGTAAGATTGGAAAAGAGAGAACCGGAAACCACATCCTAAAGAGGGAACAAGTGATGAGCCTCTACACCTGTTCAATAGACGTGGGTGGAGTGTGAACCGGGCGATAGTTCAGTCTATCTACTCCAATCGAAAATTGTGTGTGTGTGTGTGTGTGTGTGTGTGTGTGTGTGTGTACCTGCGAACAAATGTAATTGAAAAGAACCGGCGCGGTCTCTCCGTTTCAGGTTTGATTGTATTTTTCCAATGTTTACATAAGTTGTTGAGTATTTTCCTTGAAATTGTGGTTAAACTGTCCTAAGATCATATTGTTTTTTTTGTGTCCATATGATTTCGTCTTTTGCAGTCGTTATCAAGTATAGTAATTAGGATTTCTCTGTCAGCATCGCGGCATTCTTTGAGAAGATAGACATTCGAAATTACTTGGTGTGACATCATGTGCAACAGCTATTGGAAACGAGGTCACACAGAACAAATGCAATATATATTTATTTATATAATATATTTTATTATTTAATTGATTAATCTTAATTTATTTTTGTAATTCTAACATAGTATGTACGCACTTGAATTATATTATATGTACCTCAAGCTATATCTCTTGTGAATGACATTTTATCTACTGTGCGTTGTTTATTTTGTAAAACAATAGCTTCAAGAATTTCGGTTTTTTTTAATTGGGTGCTGTAGAGTATTTCGCTGTTACCTAAAAATATTTATCTAAAGTTAATCGTTATATTTTGGGCGTTCCGACGTTCCCGTTGGTGTGTAACTTGACAATCTGCAAGAGAGTGTGATGTTTGTGTGTTCAAAGTCATTTTTTTGATTATTCATATTAGAGATTCAATTTTGAAGGGGTGCTTGAGAATTCATAGACAACATTATTATTACTTAGTGGCTATTTATAAAGCCAGGAATTCTAATCAAAGTAATGTCTTCTTTATCATCTGATTCTATAAGGAACTTAATCAAACTCTAACCAAATTAATCTCTTCTTCGGACCTGGTATCCTATAGAGAACTTAACAACTCTAAACGAACCCTACTCAAAGAAACCTCTTCTTCGGACAAATTATTCTATAGGGAATTTAACAACTTTAAACAAACCTTAATCAAAGTAATACCTTTTGGACATATTATACTATAAGGAACTTAACTTTAAACGAACCCTAACCAAAGTAATCTCTTTTTGAATATATTATTCTATAGGGAACTTAACAACTCTAAACGAACCCTAACCAAAGTAATATCTTTTTCGGGCATATTGTTCTATAGGGAACATAACAAATTTAAACGAACCCTAACCAAAGTAATATCATTTGCGGATATATTATTCTATAGGGAACTTAACAACTCTAAACGAACCCTAACCAAAGTAATATCTTTTTCGGGCATATTATTCTATAGGGAACATAACAAATTTAAACGAACCCTAACCAAAGTAATATCATTTGCGGATATATTATTCTATAGGGAACTTAAAAACTTTAAACGAACCCTAACCAAAGTTATATATTCTTCGAACATATTATTCTATAGGGAACTTAACAAATTTAAACAAACCTTAATCAAAGTAATACCTTTTGGACATATTATACTATAAGGAACTTAACTTTAAACGAACCCTAACCAAAGTAATCTCTTTTTGGATATATTATTCTATAGGGACCTTAACAACATTAATCAAGGCCTAACCAAAGTAATCTCTTTTTCGGACATAATTATTCTATAGAAAACATAACAACTTAAAAAACCCTAACCAAAGTAATATCTTTTTCGGATATATTATTCTATAGGGAATTTAACAACATTAAACGAACCCTAACCAAAGTAATATCTTTTTCGGACATAATTATTCTATAGGAAACATAATAACTTTAAAAAACCCTAACCAAAGTAATATCTTTTTCGGACATATTATTCTACAGAGACTTTAACAACTTTAAACGAACCCTAACCAAAGTAATATTTTTTTCGGACATATTAATCTTTAAGGAACTTAATAATTTTAAACGAACCCTAACCAAATGTTTATTTTTGCTCGCGTAAAGAAGGGTTCTGGTATCGATTTTAACTAGATTTTCATAAAGCTAATTTTAGTTGTTCGTAAATGAGGTGGTTATTTTATTTTTTTAATCGTTTCACCCCAAGCAAATCGGCACCACCACCGATGTGCAGGGGGCTACATAAGAGTAAAAGTTTAGACAGGAGGAGAGTAAAGTGAAAGACGGACTAGTTACAGGGGGTGCCAGAGAAAGGGCAAGAGAAGGATGGGAACACAGGTGTGAAGACAGTTGCGAATGTAGTGAGAAAGGAAAAGAACAAGATATACAGGGTGATGTAGAAAGAACTGGAGTCAAGTGGTTAAGAGATGGGAATTGACATTGCATTTAAATTTCTGGAGGTTTTAGCCGCCAGGAAAGCAAGTATATGGAAGGGAGTTCCATAGGCGGGAAATGCGAGAAAGGTAGCTGATGAAGTAGAATTGTCGACTGCATTTGGTTGATCTAACTGTAAAAGGGTGGGACCTTGTTGCCTGTCTAGTTGCACGGAAAATTATTGTTGATTAGAGCTTGTTTAATGTCGCTAAGATACTTATAGAATAATTTGTCTAAAGAAGTGATTACTTTGATTAGGGTTTGTTTAATGTTGTTAGGTTCCTTATACAATGGATAACTCCACTCATTTTCGAAATCTAAATTTCAAAATTAAATTTTAAAAATAAAATAAAAAAATAAATAAAAATAGAAACTTTTAATTAAAATCTGACGAAATCAACGTTCTCACTATAAGCGAACATTTAAAAAAATATATTAAAACCCCACCGTTTTGGCATTAAATAACCCACAGAGGTTGATATACCGTTAAAGAAAACTCACTAGTTACACCATTAATTGTCGAAATTTGTCTGATAGTTTTACCAATCATGTTACTGTTGAGTATTTCATGCTGACCTTCTGCAAATTACGGATATTCATTAATGTAAAGAAGAAATTCATAGATCTGTCAAGAGTTTTTGTTTTTCTTGATTCATGGCTCATTTCCTTTTTTTCTTGCTTGCTATCTTTTGCAATGATCATTCTACCAATTTCTTCTTCAAATTCTTCATGCAGCCTCTTCTTCTCATGTCTGCCGCATATCAGTGCCAACTGCAAGTCATGATTGAACTTCTCAACATCAAGATCATCGATGAATTTCCTGACTTTATTCCAGTTGGCCTTGGCGATATCACTTATGCTGGATGCATAAGCTTTAGGCGAAAGCTTCTTTCGTTCACAAAATTCACCGATGATGATTTCAGCTAGCATGGTGTGCCGCCTCACTGATGTCAACACCGACTTAGAAGAAGCTTTACTGTGGTGAATGACTTTTCATAAAGCCTCCACTTTTAAACAGGTAGTTATCATATTTCGAAACAAAAGTTCATTTGTAGTGATAAGAGAATCAGTAGAGACTCGATATATTTCATTTTCAGTGGACTTCCGAAGAAGTCCATTTGATAGGAAAAAAAAACATCTATGGGGATCTCAGTTTGTACCTTCAGTTTTTCCGTGACCCTTTTGACGATGTTCATAGTGCAAATGGGGTTTTTTGGGGTATTGACATCGGTAAAAAAGATACTCATCCAAGGCCCTGATAACAACTTCCTCATGGTTCTCAGCACTTCCATCTCTACGATAGCGGCTTCTTTTGTAAATAGCAACTGCAATTTTGCTATGGTCTATTTTGTAGAGTAAAATCCCATGACAATTTTTTTGCACTTTTCGAAAATGGGAAAGTAAGTTGCTCCTTGATAAAAAAAAAAAAATTTATATGCAACCAGTTTCCTCGGAATCTAGGAATTACAGAAAATAGAATCCCTTGTTGACGAAAAAAAGCCTTCATTGTGATAACATAGCCTAATTTATCACTATATCTGGGGAAATTCATGGCTACAATAATTCACCATCCTAGGCACTCAAATTTGATTTTCCCATTGTGCAGATCTCACAATTCTATTAGTTCTTTACTAGTATTTGATGCGATTGCTTTGAAAGGAAGAAAATTGCAATACAGTTCTTTTATGTTAATCAGCCACTTCCATTTCTATTAAAGAAATTGCTGAATGATTGACAGGATCCCATTCTGTTAAGCAACATTTAATTTTCAAAACAATGTTTTTGTAACTGCCATCAATACTTTGGCCAGTAGAGAGTTAGCCAGCTTGAACTAACTTGTTGATGAAGTCACAAATATGTTGTTTGTAGTCATTTGCAGTCCCTTAAAGAAGACGTTCCAAAGGCACAAGGTAAGTGGATGTTGGCGTCACGAAATCACACAGTTCACGTTGATCCCATCTTTTGTCTTCGAATCGAAAACTAAAGTGCAGTTTTTTGCATTTAGCACTGCATCAAAAGTCTTGACATCTGAAAGGAAACCAAGCTCTCGAATCATTCTGTAGACAGTTAAAGAACTGCTATTCAAAAGATAGTGTTCCATGGAGAATGTTTGCGAAATGGTTTTCACCAGTTCATTAACACGAGAAACAGGAACTCTATTAAAGAGACAGTCATAATAAGGTTTCCTGATAAGGAACTGATTTAAACTATTTTGTCTGTTCTTGTTTTTAGTGTGAAGTTCTCTTATTTTATTTATTATTTATTTTAAATATTTTTTTCATAAGAATATGTTTTTATTTCTTTGAGCCAACAGTTTCTGAAGTAACAATATCTTGGATTTAGATGAAGGAGTGGCAGATGAACACTGAGTTGAATTTGTAGAAGATAGGCTTTTAGCTGCAGCAGAGAGGGGTTTTATGACAGCCCAGAGTGTTGCAGTTGCAGCAGAAAGGTTTTCAGGGGAAATGTTTGTATCTACATACGACAGCATTGTAGTTAGTTCAGACAGGGTTGCAGCGCGTGCATCAGTCAAGGTTGCAGTTGCATCTGGCAGAGTTTCAGTTGCATCATGCATGTTTGAAGTTGCAACTGGAGTAGAGGTCAAACAGGCAATAGACGATGTGGTGGTAGCAGCAACAGAATGGACCGCCTGTTTGCATATGTTTTTAAATTCAACAAAATGTTTTCCCTGATACCATCTTTTAAGCATTTCAAAAATTTCACGTGCTGAATTTAGCGTAATTGCAAGGAAACCATTTTCTATAATCTTCTTGATGGCCCAATCGGATATCCTCTGTAATGAACCATATTTGTTTTGAAATTTCGCAAAAATATGGTCACAGAATTGGTTGACCTCTTTGTACACTGCTGTACTGAATTAAAATTTCTTCAATCATAGTGTTATAGTGGAATATCCTGCCATCCCCGAGAATGGAATGCTCTAGTCTATAAAGGACGGTGACAAGCGGTACAAAGCAGAAATAACGTCTTAGGCATTCGCCTGAATGCTCTATGACACCGTCAGCACTCTGCCTTCGGGTAGAGGGCGCTCTCTGCTTCCGAGCAGAGAGTACAAACCCAGTTGTGTTTCCGCCAAAGGGTAGAATCACGACTGGGGAAAAATAGATAGAGATTTTTTGGCCCGTCTATATGGCCGGGAATACCCACTATAAAATGGCCATGTGTCACATCTGGCCTTGCGTGGGAAGGCTAGTAAATACAAAAAATGTCTTAGGCGAAGTCATTCTCTAGTTGATAGTTTATTCCGCTCCTACTCGTTGATTGCTTATCTGTATCTTATTGTTAATTGTACAGTAGTACAGTAAATCCGTTATATCGTATTCCTGTGTCGAGTACCATTCTTCCACTAATCGTTACACTGATGTTCCTTTCCGGGATATATCACAATATCAAAAATTTACAATAAAAAACTTGATGCCAAAATACCTTTTATCATAAAAAAACTACTGAAAAAAACAACAATCTTGCTGCCAAAAATCATCGTAACTCATCCGTACGACGATGCAGAAATATTCAAAATTATAACCATATACATCACCAATAAACTAAACACCAATTGCAGAACACCAAAGAGTCACTATAATCTTTTATTGATACAACTTTGGCTTTGGGAATTGTTTGGGGAAATCATCATGTTATAGTGGAACATCCTGCCATCCCCGAGAATGGAATGCTCTAGACTATAAATGACGATGACAAGCGAGGAGAGCATACGTCTTAGGCGAAGGCATTCTCTACTTGATAGTTTATCTGTATCTTATTGTTAATTGCACAGTAGTACAATAAATCCGTTATATCGTATTCCTGTGTCGAGTACCATTCTTCCACTGATCTTTACACTGATATTCCTTTCCGGGATATATCATATAGTTACCTAAAAAAATTAAAATAAACTGTTTTATTTTAATGAAATTTTGACTTATTCACAACTTAATAAAATTATTTTTTAAATATTTTAAAAGTTTTTTGTAAAAATAATTAAATGCTACTCCTTCCACACTTAGTTTTAAAAACTCAATCGTAATAGTAAGTAATAAATAATAAACTTTATTTATTTTTATTCAGTTTAGTCATGTGGAGCATAAACTTTTCAATTCTTTCAATACAAAAATGGATCAAACAAAATTTTCAATGGCAGAAAAATAAATTTCAGTGAATAATTTCTGTTTGAAATATATCAGTGTATTTTGCTGCTTAATTAAACTTAATCGCTTATTTTGTTCATTGGCATTTGTCTATAAAAAGATATATACTTATAGATAAAAAAACAAAAAAAAAAATAAATCCCCCAACCAAATTTAATTAGAAAAAAATGTTATTGTAAAAAACTTACCGATAAACAAATTGATACTAAAATGAAAGAGTTTTTTTTTTAATTCATTTATCACAAATTCGGACTCTAGGTATCACAAATTCGGACTTTAGGTATCACAAGTTTGACTTTAGGTATCAGAAGTTCGAACTTTAGGTATCACAAATTCGGACTTTAGGTATCACAAATTCGCAATAATTATTCCTTTTAGAATTTTTTCTTTTTGGTTGTTAGTTCTTGAAAATTTGCTTGCTCGTTTGTCAAATACACAGAACACAAAAAAAATTGAATTAGAACTTTTTTAATGGTTAGTCAGGTACTTCCCAAATATTAGATAAAAAAGTTACCATACACAATAATCCTCAAATAATAATAACGATGTGGTGGTAGCAGCAACAGAATGGGCCACCTGTTTGCATATGTTTTTAAATTCAACAAAATGTTTTCCCTGATGCCATCTTTTAAGAATTTCAAAAATTTTATGTGCTGAATATAGCGTTATTGCAGGGAAACCATTTTCTATAATCTTCTTGGTAGCCCATGCTGATATCCTCTGTAATGAACCATATTTGTTTTGAAATTTTGCAAAAAAATATGGTTACAGAATTGGTTGACCTCTTTGTACACTGCTGTACTGGATAACAAGCAAAAAAGATAAATTCGAAAATGAATAACTTTTCCGAATTTGTGATACCTAAAGTTTGAAAAAAAAAATGAACTTAAAAAAAAATGAAAAATCTTTCCTTTTAGCATCAATTTATTTATCTGTAAGTTTTTGACAACAAATTTGCTTCCCAAATATTAGATAAAAAAAATTACCATACATGATAATCCTCAAAATTTAATAATATTATCATGAAAATATTTAAGTTCAATTATGAAATATTTTTCAATTTTATTGTGCAATACATTTTTATTTTAACCTTATCATATAACTTATGATAAATCATTAGTCAACGCACCGACAGTCACAATGAATTAAAAAACTGAGGATTCAAGAATTGAAAAATAAAACTTATTCTAAATTTTCAAAGTATGGCTTGCAAATGGCGTTGAATTTCGAAACGTACTAATAAAACACTGGAGTGAAAGGAAAAATACGGAAACAGCTAAAGGATATTATGAGTTCTTTTTTTCTGTAAGGGAACAATCCTTGCAACTTAACTTTTTTCATCACTATGTACCCTACGTAACATCGTATTTAATGAAAATGAGTATTATAACCCACTAAAAAAAAAATTAATTATTTTAAAATTTGATGGCTAGACGATTTTTTATTAAACTTTTCAATTTTCGATTAGAAAATATATTCTTTCCTTAATAACATAGTTACCTAAAGTCTACAAGTCTTTGAAATATTTCATAAATATTTTTGAAACTTTATTATAATTAAAAAAGATGAAAACAATTCTTTTAAAATTTTATTATTAATCGAAAAAGATTTCTTGAGATTATAATGTGCTTAATTTATAATATGTGCTAAAGCAATTAAAAGCTTATCGAATTAAATGATGTCATAGTTTTATTGCATTTTTTTAATTTTACAATTCGGAGCAGATTTTCGTTAAAAGAAGCTAAATGGTTTTAAAAATAATACATGATGTACATTACCCAAAGACTCCTGTGATTAACTAATAAAATCATTTTTGCCTACAGATTTTAATTTCTTGAAATTTCATGAATTTACGGGGAGAGTCGGGTAACAGATCTAAGAAAATAGTTTTACAAATTTTCTAAAAATAATAATTTAAAAAATAATTGAATTCATTTGTGAATAAGTTCTGAAAGTTTCATTAAAACCGACAATTATTTTATTTTTGCAAGAATTTCAAATTTATGTGTTGTCACAGAAAAAAATAATTGAGTTATGTAATATTACATTTTTCATTGTAAACTCTCGTAACGATTTCGCTCCCTGCTAACGAAAATAAAAATTAGATTTTACCTAAATTTCAAACGTGTTATAAAGGATTAAAAAGTTTTGAAAAATGATTAAAAACATACTTTGATCTTTCCTCTTAATAATAACATAAACATTTTGATGGAGAAAGTTCTTTTTTATTAAGTTTGGGACCTTTTTTCTTCATACTATGCTGTTTTTTCAGCGATTAAGTAGAGGTTATCGTCTCGGGGAGCCGAGTTCGAATTCCAGCTAAATCCATTGTATTCAATTACGCGCAAATACTCTTGGGAAAGGTATTAATCCGTCTCTTCCTTCCAGTTATTGGTTAAATAACAGTACAGATTGGGTTCTATAGCGTTGGCTGGCAACCAGTCTACTGCAGAAAGCAATGACAACCTACTGCGGGATAATCTTCTGCCCAGTCAGTCATGTCTCTTTTGAGACATGAACGCCCAAAGCGTGTATCAAGTATGGCACATAACTGACTGACTGAATATAATATTTGGAAACATAATTAAAACTTCCACTGGGCATAAAGTGGGGATCAGTTTATTACTTCATAACAATATAAAACTGATCCCCCACTTATTACTACTTAATAATATAGTACATCTCTTCCACCTCTAGCTATGAGTCAAATAACAGGACAGATTTGGTTCTATAGCCTTGGTCGGCAACCAGTCTACCGCAGAAAGCAATGGCAACCTACTGCGGGATAATTTTCTGCCCAGTCAGTCATGTCTCTTTCGAGACATGATCGCCCAAGCGCGTATCACGTATGCCACTTAACTGACTGACTTATTATACAATAAAATGTCCGAAAAAGTGATTACTTTCATTAGGTTTTACTTAATGTTGTTAAGGCGCTTATATAATAAGATGTTCAAAGAGTCGAATTACTTAGATTAGGGTTCGAGTAATATTGTTAAGTTCCTTATTGAATAATATACCCGAAGAAAAGATTACTTTTGATAAGGGTATATTTAAGGTTGTTAAAGTCCTTAATGAATAATACGTTCGAAGTAGAGATTACTTGATTAGGGTTTCTTTAATGTTGTTAAATTCTTCATAGAATAATTTGTTTGAAGAAGTGATTAATTGGATTAATTGGATTAGGGTTTGTTTAATGTTGTTAATATCTTTATAGAGTAATATGTTCAAAGAAGAGATTATTTTAATTAGAGTTTGGTTAACGTTGTTTAGTTTATTTTTTAGATTCTTTACAGGATAATATGTCCGAAGAAGAGATTAGTTTTATATGGTTAGTTTAACGCTGTTAATTTCCTTATAGATTAATATGCCCCAAAATATATATTACTTTGGTTAAAGTTTGTTTAACGTTGTTAACTACTTCATAAAAAAATATGTCCGAAGAAGATAGTACATTTATTAGGATGTGTTTAATGTTGTTAACCCTCTAGGGCCATTCGTATCATATTTGATACAGTATTTCCCTATAAGGAAACATTTGGTATTTCCCTATAAGGAAACATTTGGTATTCATTGACTGAGCAGTCAGTACTGCTTTCATTTGAAATTTATAAAATATTTCTCTTAAAAAATTTTTCAGGAAAATATTTCTTTCAAGGCTTGTTTTCATACTGTATCAAATATGATACGAATGGCCCTAGAGGGTTAATAATATAATATGATTAAGGCTTCTACTTGTCATAAAGTGGGGGATCAGTTCTATATTGTTATGAAGTAATAAACAGATCCCCCACTAATTACTACTTAACCCTCTTGGGCCATTCGTATCATATTTGATACAGTATTTCCCTATAAGAAAACATTTGGTATTTCCCTATAAGGAAACATTTGGTATTCATTGACTGAGCAGTCAGTACTGCTTTCATTTGAAATTTATAAAATATTTCTCTTAAAAAATTTTTCAGGAAAATATTTCTTTCAAGGCTTGTTTTCATACTGTATCAAATATGATACGAATGGCCCTAGAGGGTTAATACTATAATATGATTAAGGCTTCTACTTGTCATAAAGTGGGGGATCAGTTCTATATTGTTATGAAGTAATAAACAGATCCCCCACTAATATGATACGAATGGCCCTAGAGGGTTAAGATACTTATAAAACCAGATGACGAATATTTTTGCTTAGAGTTTGTTTAATGATGTTAAGCTCCTTTTAGAATAATAAATCCGAACAAAGAATTACTTTGATTAGTATTTGTTTAACGTTGTTAAGTTACTCATAGAATAAAATGTTTTAAGAAGAGTTTACTTTGACCCATGTTTGTTTAATGCTGTGAGGTTCCTTATTGAATAATATGTCTGAAAAAGAGATTGTTTAATTTTGTTAAGTTACTTATGTCCAAAGAAGTGATTACTTTGATTTAGGTTTATTTTTCGTTTATATAGTCAATATATATATATATATATATATATATATATATATATATATATATATATTCTCATAGGATAATATGATAACGGAGAAAAGATTACTTTGATTAGGGTTTATTTAGCTTTATAGAATACATCCGCCCGTGCATTGAATACTGCTGCCATATCTGGTCGGCTGCCCCTGCTATTCTCCTCGGGCTTCTCGATAAGGTTCAGAGGAGGGTCTGTAATGTGATAGCTACCGACTTGGCAGACCGCCTGCAGTCTCTCTCCCACCGGCGCGACGTGGCTTCCCTGTATCTCTTCTATAAATACTTTCACGGCTTCTGCTCCGATGAACTTATATCACTGCTGCCCCCTAGGTACGAATTTGCACGAGCAACTAGATTAGCAACTAGATCCCACCCTTTTACAGTGAAACCGATAAAATGCAACCGCAACTTCTACTCCAACAGTTTCTTTCCTCGCACTTCCCGACTGTGGAATTCCCTTCCACACGATTGCTTCCCCGACGGCTACAATCTCCAGGAGTTTAAATGTAAGGTCAATAGACACCTCCTAACACACTAACCTGCTCCCATTCTATAAAACACTCTTCCCATCTGCCCAACCCTCATCCTCGGTATCCTTACTCATCTATCACCTTCCTCCTGACATTCCCTATGTCTAACCACTCCTTCTCTTTACCTTCCCCTATGTAGCCCCATGCGCAATAGTGGCAGTGGAATGCCTTGCTTGGGGTAAAATGATTAAAAAATAATAATAATAATACATCCGAAAAAGATACTACTTACTTTGGGGTTTGTTTACTGTTTTAAGATCCCTGTAGAATAATATATCTGAAGAAAAGAATAGGTTGTATTTTTTTTTTTAATCATTTCACCCCGAGCAAGGCGGAAACGCCACTGATGTGCAGGGGGCTACATAAATGTAAAAAGATTAATTAGAAAAGAGTGAGGAGTACAAACTAGTTAGAAAGGAACAATAGAAAGCTGAGAAAGCAGGTGCGATGACAGATACATAGGTGGAAAGAAAGGGAAGGTTATACAGGGGAGGGGAGAGAGCTAGAGGCCAGTGGTTAGTAGATGAGTATTGACTTTGCATTTAAATTTCTGGAGGTTGTAGCCGTCAGGAAAGCAAGAATACGGGAGCGAGTTCCACAGGCGGGAAGTGCGAGAGAGGAAGCTGCAGGAGTAGAATTGTCGTCTGCATTTGGCTAACCTGACTGTGAATGATAGAAAAAATATTCATAGAAGAGATTACATTGATTAGACATTGTTTGACGTTGTTAATTTCCTTATTGAATATGTCCGAATAAGAGATTTGTTTCGTTAGTGTTTTAGAATAGGATAATATGTCCATAGAAGAGATTACTTTGATGTGACATTGTTTAACGTTGTTGACTTATAGAATGCTATGTCCGAATAGGAGATTAGTTTTATTAGTGTTTTAGAATAGAATAATATGTCCGTAGAAAAGATTACTTTGATTTAGCATCCTTTAACGTTGTTAATTTCCTGATAGAATGATATGTCCGAATGAGAGATTTGTTTGATTAGTGTTTTAGAATAGAATAATATGTTCGTATTAGAGATTACATTGATTTTACTTTGTTTAAAGTTTTTAATTTCTTTATAAAATGAAATGTCTAAATCAGGGATTTGTTTGATTAGTGTTTTAGAATAGAATAATATGTCCGTAGAAGATATTACTTTAATATGGCTTTGTTTAACATTGTTAATTTTCTAATAGAATGATATATCCGAATAAGAGATTAGTTTGATTCGTGTTTTAGAATAGATTAATATGAGCCAAGGAGAGATTTCTTTAATTTGGCTTTGTTTATCATTAGTAATTTCTTTATAGAATGATATATCCGAATAAGAGATTACTTTGATTCGTGTTTTAGAATAGATTAATATGAGCCAAGGAGAGATTTCTTTAATTTGGCTTTGTTTATCATTAGTAATTTCCTTATAGAATGATATATCCGAATAAGAGATTAGTTTGATTCGTGTTTTAGAATAGATTAATATGAGCCAAGGAGAGATTTCTTTAATTTGGCTTTGTTTATCATTAGTAATTTCCTTATAGAATGATATATCCGAATAAGAGATTAGTTTGATTCGTGTTTTAGAATAGATTAATATGAGCCAAGGAGAGATTTCTTTAATTTGGCTTTGTTTATCATTAGTAATTTCCTTATAGAATGATATATCCGAATAAGAGATTAGTTTGATTCGTGTTTTAGAATAGATTAATATGAGCCAAGGAGAGATTTCTTTAATTTGGCTTTGTTTATCATTAGTAATTTCCTTATAGAATGATATATCCGAATAAGAGATTAGTTTGATTCGTGTTTTAGAATAGATTAATATGAGCCAAGGAGAGATTTCTTTAATTTGGCTTTGTTTATCATTAGTAATTTCCTTATAGAATGATATATCCGAATAAGAGATTAGTTTGATTCGTGTTTTAGAATAGATTAATATGAGCCAAGGAGAGATTTCTTTAATTTGGCTTTGTTTATCATTAGTAATTTCCTTATAGAATGATATATCCGAATAAGAGATTAGTTTGATTCGTGTTTTAGAATAGATTAATATGAGCCAAGGAGAGATTTCTTTAATTTGGCTTTGTTTATCATTAGTAATTTCCTTATAGAATGATATATCCGAATAAGAGATTAGTTTGATTCGTGTTTTAGAATAGATTAATATGAGCCAAGGAGAGATTTCTTTAATTTGGCTTTGTTTATCATTAGTAATTTCCTTATAGAATGATATATCCGAATAAGAGATTAGCTTGATTAGTCTTTTCGAATAGAGTTATATGACCGTAGAAGAGATTTCATTGATTTTGCTTTGTTTTGTGGTGATACCGACCGAACAAAAGCGATGAACCGGATGTGTGCTCTCTCACAACTAAAAGGTAAATGAATAAAAATCGTCGTGCGCATCCGAATTCACGCAGATGTTCCGGTTGAAAAATAAAAATTAATCAAATATCAACTTACTATTTCGCGAGCCTTTGCGAATTTTATTTATCAGCCAATGGGAAGCCCGGAACCAAATACAAGGATGAAATTCGAAACTAGCTGCGTTTTGATCCAAAATGCCGATATAAAAAGCGAAGACAAAAAAGCTTAGCCAGATAGAAGGACGACAGGATAGAGTCACCTGCCTCACCTTGACTTTAGTCACGCGGCTACTATGCTGACCTCTTTCCACCTCCCTGTCTCATAAGTACTATTCTGACCTCTTACTTTCTCCGTGTTCTCAAAAGTACTTATCAACCTCTTCAAAGACATTCCTCAAAGTACTTACTGACTCACTGACCTGAGAAGCGACAACTTGAAAATGAACATTAATCACACTACTAAGCCTTTTACCTTTTCAGCATTATATCTCTTTCAGCTTATTATTTAGCCATGAACTCTCTAACTTCCGTTGGACCTTTATTTCAAGTATTAATTTATTTGTAAAACATTAATTGAAATGTATCTTTTAGTTAATGCTCAAAACAAAGTTGATATTATTTTCCAGATTTACTTATATACACTACGAAGTTTCAGCTTATATATCCTTAAAGCTATTGATAATGAAGGTGTGTCTGGTGTTCTGAAACAAACAAATGTGCTGCAAACATTTAATAAATATATTCGGCAGATATAATAGGCCATAAAAACATTTGATTAACACAGTATCCCATAGACCTGAACTTTTTCCAATCCTCTTACTCTTTTCTTTTTTTTTTCTTAATTGGAGTAGATAGACTAAACTATTGCCCGGTTCACACTCCACCCACGTCTTTTAAACAGGTGAAGAGGCTCATCCCTTGTTTCCTGTTTAGGATGTGGTTTCTGGCTTTCTTTCTTCCAATCTTTTCACTTTTTTTTCCCTCAATTGGAGTAGATAGACTAAACTATCGCCCGGTTCACACTCCACCCACGTCTCTTGAACGGGTGAAGAGGCTCATCCCTTGTTTCCTGTTTAGGATGTGGTTTCCGGCTTTCCCTTTTCCATTCTTTTTACTCTTAAGTAGCCTCCTGCGCATCAGTGGCGTTACTGCCTTGCTTGGGGTGATATGATTAAAAAAAATATATATATAAATGTTATTTTATACTCTATTTGCCTTTCTTGAATTTATAATCATTTTATGAATTATAGTGGGCTATCTTCCCACAAGGTCAAATTCCGTTAACCTGCTACGGAATCCTACTACAGCTAGAAAAAGAATAAGAGATACCCGCTATAGTTTAACGTTGGTCCTTTCTATATAGAATGATATGTCCGAATAAGAGATTAGTTTGATTAGTGTTTTAGAAGAGAATAATATTCCGTGGAAGAAATTACGTTGATTTGACTTTGTTTAACGTTGTTAATTTCCTTAAAAAAATATATGTCCGAATAAGAGATTTTTTTTTTAATCATATCACCCCAAGCAAGGAGATAACGCCACTGATGCGCAGGGGGCGACGTAAGAGTAAAAAGAATGGAACAGAGAAAGCCGGAAACCACATCCTAAACAAGGGAACAAGGGATGAGCCTCTTCACCTGTTCAATAGACGTGGGTGGAGTGTGAACCGGGCGATAGTTTAGTCTATCTACTCCAATTGAAGAGATTAACAACAATAAAAAAAAACAATTATAACAATATACAGTAATAAATGTTCTGTGACAAAAAGAAAATGCCTTCTCACCATACAGAATTTAGCTACTTCAGCATACGATTTTCTTCCTTACTAAGTCAAGAACTTTTATCTCTTCCTTTAAAAGGCAACAATTCATAGTTTCTCTTTGGCAAATGCAAATTGTCAGCATCTCGGTACTATTATTAAATAAATCTTATGAAACAATAATAAAGTAGAAACAATTGTACTTACATTTTTATACATGTTTTGTGTCTAGTAATACTTTTTTCTTTTCGAGTATCAAGATTCATTGGGATTTGTTTCTAAGGGCAGAGTCTCCAAATCCTACCCTGTTATTAAACCCATAACCAGAGGTAAGGGATGGATTAATACCTCTCCCAAGGGTACCAGTGCTTAAGTGAATGCAGGGTATTCAACTGGAATTGAACTAGGCTCAACGATTTCTCTTTCCGAGCCGATATCCACTGCACCACAACGCACAGCCGTCACTATACGCTTACAGCACCTGGTATTCCCAAGCGGTCACCCATCTAAGTACTGACCAGGATCAACGTTGCTTAACTTCGGTGATCAAGCGAGAACCGGTGTATTCAACGTGATATAGCCGTAAGATCAAATTATTTTTTAAGAATAAAAGTATACCTTTTGTAAGTTTAAATAGAAATTTATTGATAGAACATATTAACATAAATTCGTAGAAGTTTATGTTTAATGAGAAACAGTAGTAAAGAGTTAAGGGTATCAAGAGTTTGTAGTAGTAATTTGTGTGGCTGTAGGCAGGAAAGTACGTATGCATATATATATATGAGCGTTTTTGTTGGGTAGGAATGTCATTGAAGTATTCGCTTAGTCTTGAAGGGTTTCGTCCGGTTATCAAGTATAAGAAAACGCAGACGGGTGGACCGTGAGAATAAAGAGGTGAGAATGTGAGAGGTGAGAGAGCAAGAAGGAGATAATAATAATAATAATAATAATAATAATAATAATAATAATAATGATCGCTTGACGTTTGTCAAGGGTACGTGTTAATTATTTTCGTCTTTCTCTCTGGCGACAGTCGAGCTTGCTCCGTCTTTTATTTCGATTGTGAGGCTCGAAAAGGTCATTTGGGAATTCACTCCCGGATGTGATTCTGGCTTTTCCATTGGACGACAAAGAAACTTTGCATCGGTTTGCGAAATGGGTCCGAGAAAGAATTTGTTTCTGATTATTAAAGATTAATTGAATTATGTTTTTAGATGTTTCCTGGTTTTCTATTCGCCGATAAACATTTCGCATCGAGGTGAGAAATTTCGCGGGTTTTATGTGTGCTAAGCAAAAGTTTTGTAAATTCGTTTATTTCTAAAAAAACCAACGAGTCATTTGAATTTTTAATCTAGATCTTGTTTTGTTCACTACACTGTTTTTATATCATTAATTTTGTATCTGTGGTGTCATTCAATTTTGTATTTATGTAGAAATGAGTTTCTGCTAGAGTTGGTAAAATTATGATTATTTACATCGGTTAATGTGCCAAGGAATGGGATTTATTTTTTATGCTGAATTCGTCAGTCAACAGAGTCATTCTCAAAGGTTCCTTCATTTTTTAAAATTTCCTCTAAGCTGTTTGCTAATATGGTTATGTCGTCGATATAGCGTGCGTGCGTATATTTTGGCATGGCTTTGTGAATTTATTGAAGACTTTGTTTCCTACGTGACACATGGGGAGTCACTCCACGGCCCGAATCAATCGCTACACCGTCAATACATACATACTGCCACGGTACTTGTGTTGTGCAAGATAATAAATGTTTTCGCAGAATATTTGGTCTAAACTTGTTGTATACGTTCTGTAAGACAATGTCGATAGTACGTTTGACTGGGACATTAGCGTAGGTACATCCACTCATTTGCTAAAAACAAAAAAAACAAAACTAAAAAACAAAACAAAACAAGCAACAAAAAAACAGCATAGTATGATATTACAATGGCTCAAACATAATAAAAAAAAAAGTTTTATCATCAAACTGTTTATGTTATTATTAAGAGGAAAGATCTTTTAATACTTTCTAACACGTTCGAAACTTAGTTTAATTCTTTTTTCTTTTCTTTTTTTTTTTTGTCGGCGATTCACCCGATATTTACCAGAGGTTACTACCATTGCAAAGGTAACATTACGCAAGTTGTTTTTTTTAGCGTTGAAAGACAGATTAAATTGGAAATTGTCTGATTTTAACATAAAGAACTTATTCACAAATGAATGAAGTTATTTATTCAATTATTATTTTTAGAAAAATGTTCTTGGTAAATATATATATATATATATTTTGGCTTCGGATTTGTCTCTAACTAGGTATAATTATAGTTCTTAGTCTCAGCCATGGTACCATTTACTCAGAGGACTTATTTAGCCTTTAAAATTCAGTTTACGACGAAAAAGACTTATTTGATACCGATACTAGGAAATAAAAATTTGACTTACATTCATTCATTTTTCTTTCAGTCTACGGTTTCGCGTTAACTGGAAACAACTATTGCTTTTTAGTCTTTCGTGCCAACGTCCAAAGAGTCTGAGCTCCAGGACCATAGATTAGTTTTAAAGCTTTCATTACACTCGAGCAACGCCGGGCTGTACTGCTAGTATATATATATATATATATATATATATATATATATATATATTACATCTGTTATCCTTCCTCCTAGAACTTCTAGAAATTCAGCATGGATCTCAATTTTTTTAATTTGTTAGTTAGATGGAGAAATCTTTGGGAAATGTAAATCATCTATTTTTTTTTATTTTTTTTTACGAGACGACTTTTCTGAAAATCTATTCCAAATAGTAAAATAAAAAATGCATTAAAACTACTCCATTTTTAAATTTAGATAAGCTTTTAATTGATTTCATAAATAATATATATTAAGGGTATCATATTCTAAAAACAAAAATTTCGATGAATAATGAATATTTAAAAGAATTGTTTTCATTTTTTTCTTTGCTAATTATGATGATTCAAAAAAAATTCTTCCTCTCACTGAGTGGCCTCGATTTTTAATTTATTATGTTACGACTATATTTACAAAGGCAGGTAATCTTTAGGAATCTATTGTGTATTTTCTTTTCAATCTCAGAATGGAACCAAATCTCTTTATAGTCCCAAAAAGAATGAAACCATTTTGATAAGTTAATAGAAAACATTTATTGCTTCTTCTTCTTTTTTTATGTGCCATGTCCTTTCAGAACGTAGGCGATCATGGCTTTCCACATCTCCCTGTTCCTGGTGGCTCTTAGCACGCTTTTTCATGTTGCACCATGCAACTCTCGTTCCGTATTCCTCCTGATCAGGTCCTTCAAATATGTTATCCGTTGCTTTCCTCTGTCTCTTTTATTCTCTATCTGGCCTGTTAGTATCAGGTTCTCCAAGCTCTCCTTCCTTGTTGCATGTCTCAGGAACTTTAGCTGTCTCTTCCTGATGCTCAGTATTAATTTTCTTTTCGTTTCCATCTTTTTCAAAACCTCATCATTGTTTACATGCTTGATCCATGATATTCGCAGCATCCTTCTGCAGAACCACATTTCGGCTGCTTCAAGTTTTTCCTTCATCTTCGAAGATATTGTCCAACGTTCACTGCTATATTGAAGAACAGACATCACATAGCAATCTAGTACTCTCTTCTATGTTTCTAGGGAAATTGTCCTGTTTCTTAATACTTTACTCAACTTCTGGAATGCTTCCTTCGCCAAGCCAATTCGCCTTCGGATCTCAGCGTCGCACTTTCGGTTTTCTGTTATAACACTGCCCAGGTACCCTAGTGTTTAAAAAAAAAAATGATGTATTTCATACTATTTTTCCAAGTGGATAATTCTAAATGAAAATAGAATAGTTCCTTTGTTCTTATTACTTTGCAGGGCAAATAGCGGCAATTTACCCATCGCAACCCTGTAGATTATATATATATATATATATATATATATATATATATATATATATACTACAGGCCATAATTATTAGGCCAACCCAGTTTTTTAAAAAGAAATTCATACTATTTTTAGTATTTATTGCCAAGTGGATAATTCTAAATGAAAAGAGAATCGTTCTTTTGCTATTATTACTTTGCAAAATGTTACAAGAAAAATAGCGACAATTTACCCATCGCACCACGTAGATTATATATATATATATAATGGTTCTTTTGTTATTATTACTTCGCAAAATTTTACAAGGCAACGAAGCAAAGATGAACTCGTCGGAATCACACTAAATTTTCTGTGTTCTTTTATTGATGAAACTGCAATATAGGTAATTATTAAATATTCATAAATTAATTTAATGAACATGTTATTGTGCAGTATCAACAAAAGAACCATTTTTCTTTCGCCATGCCAATTCGCCTTCAGATCTCAGTGTCGCACTTTCCGTCTTCTGTTGGAACACTTCCTATGTATTCTAGAGTCCCTCGCCTGTAATTGCCATTTTGGCCTGCCCTTTTTGCTGATGACCATGCATTCGGTTTTGCAATTTATTTGTCGTCCTTTCTTGTCACTCTCTTTAGTCACCTTCAGGAGGTCTTGTCGTTTTCTTTCTGTGTCTGCTATCATCACTGTATCATCTGCGTACCTTATATTGTTTAAATTGTGGCTTCCGATGACGAATCCTGGGATAACTTCTAGAGTTCTCAGAATGGTCTCTCTGTATAAGTTGAACAGATCCGGTGAAAAGACGCATCCTTGTCTTAGGCTCCTTCCAATCTTAGTATAATTGCTGAATTCGTTACCTGTCCGTATATTAAGATATCTTAAAAAAGAAATTTCTGTTCTCATCATATTTCTATTCAGAATTATGATATATTTTTAATCTAGTCTCATCAGACATGTTGTGGTTTCTTAGCCACATTCGAACAGAATCACTACAATCTTCAAGATTCAATGGAAGAAGACCTTATCAAATTTATGCAGATTTGCCACATTTTTAACTTGAAGATGATTTCTTTTGTCAAAATAAACTATTTTCATCACATAAAACCCTTTTTTAACCTCCTCAGAACTTACTTCCATCAATGGTATTATTAGTTATATTTTCAGCTATTATATATCGGCTATTAATATATAAGATTACTTTCGGATAGCCAAACAGCCGGTCCGCTAAGCTTTCATAATTTTAAGAATCATTTTGCTCGAATTCGTGCGAACCAATAGACATTACACTGCCTTTATAAAATTCGGACTTTCCTAAAATCTTACATAGTACACAACTAAAATTACTAGCTTCAATTCGTCGTTGTTTTTTTTGTTTTTTTTGTTAATTCTACTGATTAACTTTTAAATCATAAACATTTACTTTTCCTGATTATGATTATCGAGGTTCTTATCAATGTCCCATTGCTTCATTTGAAACTTACTCTCCTGCTAAAGAAATATATACCAGACTAGTATTTGTCTATATTTCTGAGATTATGTAGTATTTACAGTATTTACACTATTCGGACCATTGTCCTCATCTTTGTTGCCATTTCTACGACGTTTCGGCCGTTGTATGTTCCGGCCTTCTTCAGGTGCTAGAAATTTCGAACCGAACCCTTTATTACAATCAATACCAGGCTACAGCAGCGGTGAACAAGTAACCTGCAGGGTTAGAGAGAGATAACTCATGACTTCCTATCGTGGCATTACTACTACACAAAGAATTAGAATAATATACTTTAGTGACTGTAATAAAACAAATATACATATATACCAGAGCTGTGTTGTATCTACTCTCCTCTGCGGATCTGAGTGCTGGAGAATGACTATGGCGGATCTCGCCAAACTTCGATCCTTTCACACCATATACCTCCGACGAATACTGAGAATATTTTGGCCAGAGAAGATCTCCAATGAAGTCCTGTTGAAGAAATGCAAGCAAGTGAACATTGCCACCATCATTACAAGAAGGCGGTGGAGGTGGATTGGGCATGTGCTCCGGAAAAATCCACAGTCAATCACAAGAACAGCACTGCACTGGACCCCAGATAGCAGAAGAAAGAGGGGGAAAACCAAGAAGGACATAGAGAAGTATGGTGGAGAATGAGATGAAAGCCATGCAGTACTCTTGGGGTTCATTGTCTAGTCTGGTTCAAGATAGGCGGAGGTGGAGAAGCTTTGTTGCTGCCATACACACCATTAAAATAATAATAAGTAATAAAGAGTTCGATTCGAAATTCCTAGCACCTGAAGAAGGCCGGAGCGTACAACGGCCGAAACGTTGTACCAATGGCAACTTCGATGAGGACAATATCTGACAGTATGGCATTTTGGTTTTCCTTTCCTGTATAAGCATACACTTGACAATTTTCTTTTTCTTTTCTAAAACAACTTCCCCGTGGTAGTAGACGTTAGTTTTTTGTTTTTGTTTTGTTTTTTTCAGTGCATAATAATATCGGCGCATGTGCGCTGTGGTGCAGTGGATATGGTCTCGGAACGACTAAGCATGTTCACGTATGTTCATGTTATTTAGCGATGCGCCTACTTAAGTTTTTCTCTTATCGCAATTCCAAGCATGGATACTCGGCGTTCCGCGACTCAAGTCTCTTACGTTTGTTACACAACCTTACGATATGATTCTGCTGTTTGACAGATTCGCGTTTAGCGTCAAATTGTTAAAAAAGCAAAATTGTCGTAATTTAAGCAAGTTCGATAGGTTTAGACATTTCAGTAATCGTATATTTAATATGAAATTGTTTAAGTTATTTAGAAATCTGAAAAATAAAATGCAAACTAGTGCTACTCAAAATGTGGTAAACGTACCGTCGCCGGTACGCGAGCCATCGTCTGTCAGTACGCGGAGATTTTCCAGAAAAGAAAGAAATAATAGTAATATTCTGGCAGTCTCTCTATGAGAGACTGCCAGATTATTTGACTCGTTTTCGTTTTCTTTTTTTCTAAATTTTCATTTTAGTTTTATATTATTATGGCTACATTGTTCATTTACTCACTCATGTTAAAAGTTATTGATATCCAACTAACGAATACGATATAATGAACAGCAAAAGAGTGAACTGAATAAACATCAGACTTTGTTCCATTCATATATCCATGATATATACATATCATATATTTTAGATACAACTTGAATTAATTAAAATTAATATATTTTTACTGCTTGTCTATTTTTTCAGAAGATAAATGCTTTTTATACAATTGATATTGCTTACAAAGTATTAATATTAACTTTAAATATATTTTCTGGATTTTTAAATATATATACCCTCGAAACCAGTGGCCATAACTAATATAGCACAAATATGTTACCGGTCAATGGCACACTGGGAAGAATTGTTACGTCAATGATGACTGCCCTTAGAATGAACAAGATATCATGTCCTCATGTTTATTACAGATAGTACATATCTAAAAAAAAAAAAAATCGGAGTTCACAGTCCCCCTCTTTTCTTACTCAGCTGGATTGGCTTGCTTTGCTTGCTGGTCCCTGGCACATTGAAAAAAAACAAACAAAAAAAAAAAAACTACCGGTCCGCCACATCAGATAGTTTGAGAAGCACTGATTTAGACAACATATCAAATAAAGCGTTAACATTTTGAATTGTATTAATTCAAGTCGTTTTCTTTTTTACAAAAAAAAGGGGGGGGGGCGTTTCGTTTGTTTTAGGCATAAACTGTTTTATTTAACCTTACTACAGTCATTGCAT
The DNA here is from genome assembly GCA_037127315.1 of Ascarosepion bandense. NCBI lineage: Eukaryota > Metazoa > Mollusca > Cephalopoda > Sepiida > Sepiidae > Ascarosepion > Ascarosepion bandense. Next base: position 3,728,508 of record JBBBDQ010000926.1, on the reverse strand, counting down.
TCACTTACGCGCAAATACCCTTGGGATCCGTCTCTTCCTTCCAGTTATGGGTTAAATAACAAGACAGATTGGGTTCTATAGCTATAGCCTTGGTCGGCAATCAGTCTACCGCAAAAAGTAATGGCAACCTACTGCGGGATAATCTTCTGCCCAGTCAGTCATGTCTCTTTGGAGACATGATCGCCCAAGCGTGTATCACGTATTAACTGATTGACTGACAGTCGCCGCATATTTTTGAAAATGGATCATCCCCTGAATGGGGGGGGGGGATATCGCCTCCCTCGGTAACAAAACTGCAACTGCGATAAACCGCGTGCTACACATCCTCATCAGGTAGTGAGAGGGTGTAAAAAAACAGATGTTGCCAACTAGAAATTAAGAGTAATCTTAAAATCTTGCGTTAAAACACCCGAAGTGTCTAATGCGGGATTAAACAAACAAATAAATCCATTATTAAACAAAACAAGTAATTTTTCAATTACTTTTACGAGGAAAAGCTAAAAAATGAATATTAAAAATAAATTTTCAGTTGAATTTATAGGATTCACTTACGCGCAAAAACCCTTGGAAAAGGTATAAATTCGCCTCTCCCCACCAGTTATGGATTAAATAATAGGGCAGATTGGGTTCTATAGCCTTGGCTGGCAACCAGTCTACCGCAGAAAGCAATGGCAACTTACTGCGGGATAATCTTCTGCCCAGTCAGTCATGTCTCTTTCGAAACATGATCGCCCAAAGCGTGTATCACGTATGGCACTTAACTGACTGACTGAATATAATAGTTGAAAATCATGATTAAGGCGTCTACTGGGCATAAAGTGGGGGATCAGTTTTATATTGTTATGAAGTAATAAATTGATCTTTCACTAATTACTACTTAATAATAGAATACATCACTTGCCCCTCTAGATATGAGTCAAATAATAGGATAGAATTGGCAACTAGTCTACCACAGAAAGCAATGGCAACCTACTGCGGGATAATCTTTTGCCCAGTCAGTCATGTCTCTTTCGAGACATGATCACCCAAGCGTGTATCACGTATGGCACTAAACTGACTGGGCTTACGGCCATACCACGTTGAATACACCGGTTCCCGCTCGATCACCGAACTTAAGCAAAGTTGAGCCTGGTCAGTACTTAGATGGGTGACCGCTTGGAAATGCCAGGTGCTGTAAACGTTTAGTGACGGATGTGCGTTGAGGTTCAGTGGATATCGGCTCAGAAAGAGAAATCGGTGAGCCGAGTTCGAATGCCATGTTGAATATCTTGCATTCACTTAAGCACTGGTACCCTTTTGAAAGGTATTAATCCGTCACTTCCCTCCAGTTATGGGTTAAATGGGACTTAGAGACCCTGCTTTTATAAGCAAATCCCAATGAATCTTGATACTCGAAAAGAAAAAGCATTACTAGACATGAAACTTATTTAAAAAAAAAAACAATAAATTGTTGAAAGAAAAATGTATTACCAGCAATAAATAAATGAAATTTAGTTGGCAATAAATGACCCGGTGAGGTGTTGATGTGCAATAAAAACAAAACAACCAATCAACAACCAACAACAGTAATTATATTATTGCATTATATTTAATAATATGATACAATTATAATTTTTAATATAATGCAATAATTGTTACAGCGCTCACTGCTGGTCACACTTTAATTTGGTAGATTTCAAGTGTCCTCAGGTTTTTGTTATGATCTTATATAGGAGAAGCTTTCGTGGGATATTTTTTTTCTGCGTGACAAATGGAAGAATGTTGGCACCAAATAAAAAATCCGTCGAGTATTATTTCATGTGTAAAATTTTTTTTTTTAATCATTTCACCCCAAGCAAGGCATTCCACTGCCACTATAGCGCATGGGGCTACATAGGGGACGGTAAAGAGAAATAGTGGTTAGATAGAGGAAATATAGGAAATGTCAGGAGGGTGAGAGATGGGTAAGGGTACCAAGGCTGAGGGTTGGGTAGATGGGAAGTGTTTGAAAGAATGGATGCGAGTTAGTGTGTTAGGAGGTGTCTATTGACCTTACATTTAAACACCTGGAGATTGTAGCCGTCGGGGATGAAATCATGTGGAAGGGAATTCCACAGTCGCGAAGTGCGAGAAGAGAAACTGTTGGAGTAGAAGTTACGGCTGCATTTTATCGGTTTCACTGTAAAAGGGTGGCATGTAGTTGCTAATCTAGTATCTCGTGCAAATTCGTACCTAGGGGGGCACCAGTAATCTAAGTTCATCGGAGCAGAAACCGTGAAAGTATTTATAGAAGAGACACAGGGAAGCCACGTCGCGCCGGTGAGAGAGAGAGAGACTGCAGTCGGTATTGATCACATTACAGACTCTCCGTTGTACTTTGTCAAGAAGCCCGAGGAGAATAGCAGGGGCACCCGACCAGATGTGGCAGCAGTATTCAATACACGAGCGGATGGTAGATTTATATATGTGCAGGATAGATTCAGACGGGAAAAACTTTCGGGCCCTGCACAGAGAACCGACTTTCATAGCAGCGGATTTAGCAATGGATTCGACGTAGTCATTCCACTTGAGGTCTGCTGAGAGTATGAGACCAAGGAGGCGTTGTGTTTTACTCTCTGGGAGGCAAGCTTGAATCAAAGTGTAAACATATATGCTGTAACAGATCTCATTTGGAACTTGCACAATGTTTAAATGGTACGGAATGTTTCTGATGTGAATCAACGTACCATGCCTGGGGATCGATATGTGTGTATAGTTTTGAAAGAAAAATAAATAACAATGGCTTATGGCGATTAGAGTTCGATTTTAAGAATTCTGTTCACGGTTTTCTCATTGCTTGAAAACGTCGGCATTTCTTGTAACGTACACATGATTCACCTCAACATTTTCGCAAAATAAGATAACGTTTTGTTCCATCAAGTAAATATGAACAGTTTCGTGGGAGATTTCTTAATGTGCATATAGAGGCTTAAGATTCCAATTATAGCAAGAAGACCAGACATTTCCATTGCCTATTTCTACTAACAGAATTTAGTTTGCTTCTGTACTTCTGTTGTCTTTTATATGAAGAGAGATACGAGCACGTTGCCCTCAATTGGTTGGTTTTGTTTTGTGACATATCAACGTCACCATGAGTTATTTTCAGCCAAAATCTTACACCCGAGCAACCACGGGCTATACTGCTCGTAACTGAATAAATCAGTCAGCTTAAATTGCTCAATGTAATAAAGTAGATTCATTTGGTTTTCTGAATTTCCTTGAGGTTGCTGTTATTTTTCATTAGATTTTCTTTCACTCTATTTCTGTTGTCTTCAAACCTCATATAGTATGATTTTTACGAGGTGTGAAGCAGGAGAAATGCAATGAGAGAGGGACTAATGAGAAATAATAATGACAATATCTAAGAAGTTCGGCAAACCTAATGAATATCTTTTATTACACTGAGCAACTCAATGAAAGCACCAAATATATATTGGAGTAGATAGACTGAACTATCGCCCGGTTCACACTCCACCCACGTCTATTGAACAGGTGTAGAGGCTCATCCTTTGTTCCCTGTTTAGGATGTCGTTTCCGGCTTTCTCTTTTCCAATCTTTTCACTTTCCTTTTTTGTTCATTTTTTCAATTGGAGTAGATAGACTGAACTATCGCCCGGTTCAAACTCCACCCACGTCTATTGAACAGGTGTAGAGGCTCATCCCTTGTTCCCTGTTTAGCATGTGGTTTCCGGCTTTCTCTTTTCCAATCTTTTCACTTTCTTTTTTTGCTTACTTTTTTTTTTTTCAATTGGAGTAGATAGACTGAACTATCGCCCGGTTCACACTCTACCCACGTCTATTGAGCAGGTGTAGAGGCTCATCCCTTGTTCCCTGTTTAGGATGTGGTTTCCGGCTTTCTCTTTTCCAATCTATTCACTCTTACGTAACCCTCTGCACGCCAGTGGCCTTACCGACTTGCTCGGAGCGATATGATTAAAAAAAAAAATCTAAAGATTTTGTACATAATTGCATGGTTTCAACTATAGATAAATAATGGCTGGTTCTGGGTATGACATTAAACTACATCCGGCAGCAAGGCCTCTGATTGGGTGGTTGTGAGGTGCATGGAACCACCTCTTAATTGCTGTTGTTCCCAAGTTCACCTTGATCCGAGGTGGTAACACCTGTTAGGGTCCCAGCTCTGGGCAAATAGTTAACCCCCAAAGTGGGGTCAAAACACTATGAAAGTATAAATATAGACTTTTTTAAAGAAATATATTGATAAAAATAGACTTTGTAGGAAAATATACATTTTTGAAGGAAAATAATTACCAACAATACATTTTTGAAGGAAAAACTTATTACCAAAACACATTATTGAAAGAAAAAATTTATTGCCATAATACATTTTTCAAGAAAAATATATTATCAGCAGTACATTTTTGAATACAAAATTAGAAGACATCTTCAGTTTTCTAAAATAAAAAATATTTTTATCAAAAGCTAACTAAATCAACCTTCTCACTATAACCGAACATTAAAGGAAAATACCTTAAAACCTTACCTTTTTGAAGCTAAATAACCCAGAGAGTTTGATATGCCGTTAAACAAAACTCACACTCAAACTCAGACTATGGCTTGTATTTTTACAATTAATGTATATTGCTGGTAATTCTTGTAAAAATGTATTGCTGATATTGTTACTAGAAAAATGTATTTTTGTACTATCCTAGTGTTTTGAGTTTTTCGGTGATAGAGAAGTTGATATTTTCTCATTTCTGGGATCCTAACAGGTGCAACTATCTTGGGTCAAGGTGGACCTGGGAACGGTAGCAATTAAGAGGTGGTTCCATGCTGCTGAAAACCTCCAATCGCGAATCAGAAGCTTTGCTGCCGGATGCAGTTTGTCGTCATACCCAGGACTAACTCGTAATTGGAGATGGTTTAACACATGAATAAAGATCAATCTCAAATCTGCTAATGAGAAATTCCCCCATTCCTATGGGACATTTTGTAGTCACAAAAGAAATATATGGTATGATGGAATTAATCCAGATCAAACTTTTAATTATCCATTTCTCAAATTGGGAGATATCAAAATTATATGCTTCTTGTGTCATGTCGCGATGACAGCAACATTTTTTTTAGTCAAGTGCTATACGTTATACTCGCTTTCGGCGATCATGTCTCAAAAAGACATGACTGACTAGGCAGAAGATTATCCAGCAGTAGTTTGCCTTTGCTTTCGGCAGTAGACTGGTTGCTATCCAAGGCTATAGAACCCAATCTGTCCTGTTATTTAATCCATAACTGGAGGGAAGAGACGGATTAATACCTTTCTTAAGGGTATTTGTGCGTAAGTGAATGCGAAGAATTCAACTAGGTTAGTCGGTAGAATGCAGCACATATGGCGTTAGCTGATATTCCTTTCATACTTTTACGTTATACACTTACCCACTCAGTTTTGGAGATCGATTTTGGTCTTGCAGGCGAGATTCCTGTTCAGCTAGACACGTTTGAAAGCCTTCCATATACTAAAGAGCAAGGCGAACGCGACTCTGAATCTCCTTTGTCAAATTGTGACTTAGTAAGCACGGAGCCGAGATATATGAAAATGTTGACACTTCCTGAGATCTGCATTCCCTACATGAAGACCGGGTGAGGAAGAAGCAGTAGTTTCGTGTTTTTCTTTGTATTAATCTTGTGCATTATATATATATATATAACGGATACTGGGTCGAAGACCGATTTAATTTGCGATTTCTTGAACGATTCCACGTGTCCCACTAAGGATACTTAGGTTATACTAGAAGGATAAGATAGAGTGTGTTGAAATTCTGAAACGTTCAAAGTCAATAACCATCAACTCTCTGCTGATAAATCGGCATTTAGGTTGGTCACATACCCTCTTTGTAATTATTTTGGTGAATTGGAATCAGGTGTACAAGATATAGACGAGCCATATCGTGAAGACCTGCAATTAGAAAAGTTGAATGGGGTTCAGTCCAGATAGCAACTTATATTCTAAGACTTTTTTCTGCCTGGATTCTATGGTGTGAACAACGTCTGTGCAGACGCCTTGCTAACTGGACCGATCCCCAGCTAACTTTTCTCTCTTTTCTCTAGTGTCACCCAAGTTTGAATTCCAGTCGAATTCGTTGCATTTACTTACGCGCAAATACACTTAGGAAAGGTGCAGTAGATATCGGCTCGAAAGGAGAAATAGGAGAGCAGAGTTCGAATTCCAGCTGAATTCGATGCATTCACTTACGCGCAAATACCCTTTGAAAAGGCGCAGTGGATATCGGCTCAGAACGAGAAATAGGAGAGCAGAGTTCGAAATCCTATTTAATTCGTTGCATTCACTTACGCGCAAATACCCTTGCGAAAGGTGCAGTAGATATCGGCTCGGAACGAGAAATAGGAGAGCAGAGTTCGAATTCCAGTCGAATTCGTTACATCCACTTACGCGCAAATACTCTTACAGTCTCGAAATAGGCATGATTGACCAGGCAGAAAATATTTCATGTAATAGGTTACTATTACATTCTGCGGTAGACTGGTTGCCAGCCAAGGCTATAGAACCCAATCTGTCATGCTATTTAACCAATATATGGGGGAAGAATAAACGGATTAATACCTTTCCCAAAGTTATTTCCGAGTAAGTGAACGCAACGAATTCGACTGGAATTCGAAATTGGCTTTCCTATTTCTCGTTCTGAGCCGACACTAACTCGCACCCATTTTCTCAAACACTCTTCCTATGTACCTCCTTACTCGTCTATTTCCCTCCTTCTGATATTTCCTATATCTAATCGCTCTCTCAGCATCTTCCCCTATGTAACCTTCTGCGCCATAGTGGTAGTGGAATGCCTTGCTTGGGGTGAAATGATTAAAAAAAAAAATATCCACTGCACCAAAACACACATCCGCTAATATTTTACTGATAATATATCGACAAATAAGATCCATTGTTGGTGGTTTGTCTTTCTTTATGGTTCCTCCCGCCCATTAACATGAATCAGGCTTCTCTCCCAGAAAGTAAAACACTGCATCTCCTCTGGTTAACTCTCACATCAGACCCCAAGTGGAACAACTATATAGAATCCATAGCTAAATCCGTTGCTAAGAAAGTCGGTTCTCTGTGTAGGGCCAGGAAGTTTGTCCCGTCCGAAACAATCCTGAACATATACAAATCTACCATCCGCCCGTGCATTTAATCTGCTGCCATATCTGGTCGGGTGCTCCTGCTATCCACTTAGGTGTCCTCCACCAAATCCAACGGAGAATCTGTAGTGTGATCGATCCCGACTCGTCAGCTAGGATACAGTCGCTTTCTCACCGACGCAGTGTTGCTTCCCTGTATCTCTTCTACAAATACTTTCACGGCTTCTGCTCCGATGAACTTACCTCACTGGTACCGCCTATATATGAATTTTCTCCAGCCACAAATTAGCAACTAGGTCTCACCCTTTTACTGTGAAACCAATAAATTGTAAACGCAAATTCTACTCCAGCAGCTTCTTTTCTCGCACTTCCCGCCTGTGGAATTCCCTTCTGCGTACTTGCTTTCCCGACAACTATAATCTCCAAGAATTTAAATGTAAAGTCAATAGTCATCTCCTGTCTCACTAACTTATATCCTCTCTCTCATGCTTTTTTTCTTAGTACACCCCACTCTCATCGGTTTTCTCTTCCTTCTCCTACTCTCTTCCTGACAGCCCCTGCAACCTCTCACTCCTTCTCATAGCATTTATTCTATGTAACCTCCTGCACAACAGTGGCAGTAAAATGCCTTGCTTGAGGCGAAATGATTATTAAAAAAAGAAAAAGGCATCATCAATTATTATGTATTTACTTTTCTGTGGTAAAATCTTTCTTCATATATATATATATATATATATATAAGAGAGGGAGAGAGAGAGGGAGAGGGAGAGAGAAATCCTGGCTCTCGTTCCCTAAGAAGCCAAATGAACCAGTCGAGGTGTTGTTATAATTTGTTTTAAATCAAACTTGGTTTGATTTCTTTAAAACGTTTACCACTTTTCTTATTTCTAACACATTTTGAGCGGCTTATGGTGTGAAAGTTAATTTTCATATACTTGTTAGTATATACAAACACACACCCATATACTCACACGTGTGTAAGTGTAAGTGTGTGTGAGTGTGTCTCGTAGACTTGCCCGTCAATTTCGACAAATGAGTCCCGAAAAGATCAGTTTCAAACTGATTGTCTAGATCAGGGGTTTTCAAACTGTGGTCCGTGGATTAACTCATCACGTGAAATTCAAAGTCATCTAAATTTAATTTTGTTACATTTTGCATCAACATGCAGTATTAATTTATTTTATTTGAACACTTATGTCTAAAGTAAGCTTAAAACCAGTTTTTACTACGTTAATGCAAAACTATAAGCTATTTTTAGTAAAAATGTATGTACAAATTTCATAAGCGTTTATCGTGGAAATATAAAGGGGTCCGTAAGTCAAAAAGATTGAAAACCCCTGGTCTAGTCGACTCAAAATTAGGATTTAGTTACAGTGATGAAGACTTTCGTATAATTAGCCACACTTTTCAGAACTGATGAAGAAATGGTCCAACAAGTCTGCAAACTGCCTTCATCAGGTTTCAAACGACCTTTTGATATTATATATCGAGTGGACATTGATTGCATAATTTAAAACCTGAGATTTCAGTTTCAAACTCTAGCGCTGAGTTAATGTAAGAAACTCAACTAATTCGCAGGAAAAACGGTAGAGCGCAATGAAAAAGGCCACAAACTAAACGAAAATAAAGTTTTATCGCCAAAATGTTAATGTTATTATTAAGAGAAAAGACGGTAGAATTTTTTAATAAGAAGAAAATCTGCTCTGAATTAAAAAATAATGAATCCAATTGAACAATGACATTACTTAATTAGAAAAGCTTTTAATTGTTTTTGTAAATAAGTAATATTAAAGACATTCTTTTCTGAAGAAATAAATCTTTCTGATGAATAATGAATTTTAACAAGAATTTTTTCTTTTTTTTTTTTTGCATTTTAATTAGAATAATTTATAATAGTTTAAAATCGTGTAAAATTCTGAATTGGGGTTTTTATTGGATGTGATATAATAATTAAGTGGAAACGAAATTTACGAGTCCAAAATTGCAAAGATTAATAAACGTAGTTACGCTATTTATTTTTAAAATAATTTTTAATTTATTTTATTTTTACCTTATTTTCATGTATGGTGACTAAAATAGCAATTATTATGAAAAGGTTACGTAATATAAGAGATTTTTTTCCTTCACTTAGATTTATGAAAATTGTCGTTTTTGGTCATGCGCAGAACCTGTCATCGCCTAATCAATCAAAAGTCCGTCAAACATTCGATCAGATGAACGTAACCAATCGTTAATAATTTGTTGTATATTACTTTTTTATGCTATAAGTAAGTAATTTTTTTTTTAAATCAGCTCAATTTAACTTTCAATTTTCTAATTTTACTAAAATAAAGTGTCAGAAATCTTTTGAAATATTTTAAAAATCTATGAAATTTTCTGTTTACAATTTTCTTCAAATTAAGAAAACGGCCGCTTTTAAGAAAATTTTAAGAAATCGAAATTAAATGTGACTTTCCAATCTATAGAATTTCTATCTTAAATACACCAGAATTTTTACCTAATGGAAATAATAAATTTAATCATTGAGCTTTTGATTAAATCTAAAATGAAATCTTCAAGAATCTTTTTTCATCTTAAAAATTTCATTTTAAAATAAGGTATCGAAAATTTATGCGATAATGTAGTCCAATATAAAATAGAGTTTCTGGGATGTTTCGGCCATTGAGTCTATTTTGCTGTTTGGTTAAAAAAAAAAAAAAAAAAGACAATCGTTTGTTTTTCAGTTAAACGTTTTAAAAAGAAATAGACTTTTAGTAGCAAAATTGTGAAAGTCAAAAATATTCTCCATCACTGCTGTTTTGTTTCGTATTTACACTTGTTGGTCGAATAAAGAAAAACATCTAAATGAAGTGAGATCTGGGTCTGATTCCATATTTCTAGGAAGGTGAGCCTCGTTACAATAAGATATATTAAAGGGAATTAATTTTAATGTTGTTGGCAGTCTTGTTTCTCTATATTTCCATGTCACTTTAGGACGTAGCTGGTCATACCTCTTTAAGGTTTTGTTTTCTATTTTTACTACCTGTGAAATGCAAATTGCCATTATTTCTTAGAAAAGACATTTATAATATCTCGCTACTTTCTCTGCAGTTCTGAATTAAGAGTTTTAGTTCTTCTAGACCAGTTACCAAGATGTGCGTTGTGGTCCAGTGGATATCGGCTCGGAACTAGAAATCGGGGAGCTGAGTTCGAATTCCAGTTGAATTCATTGCATTCACTTACGCACAAATACCCTTGGGAAAGATATTAATCCGTCTCTGCTCTCCAGTTATGGGTTAAATAACAGGACAGATTGGGTTCTATAGCCTTGGTCGGCAACCAGTCTACCGCAGAAAGCAATGGCAACTTACTGCGGGATAATCTTCTGCCCAGTCAGTCATGTCTCGAAAGAGACATGTTCGCCCAAGCGTTTATTATCTATGCAATGTAACCGACTGGATATAATAGTTGAAAACATGATTAAGGCTTCTAATGGGCGTAAAGTGGGGGATCAGTTTTATGTTGTTATGAAGTAATAAACTGATCCCCCACTAATTACTACTTAATAATATAATACATCTCTTCTCCCGCTAGCTATGAGTCAAATAGCAGGACAGATTGGGTTCTGTAGCCTTGTTCGGCAACCAGTCTACCGCAGAAAGCAATGACAACCTACTGCGGGATAATTTTCTGCCCAGTCAGTCATGTCTCTTTCTAGACATGATCGCCTAAGCATGTTTCACGTATGGCACTTAAGTAACTGACTGAGACCGGTTACCAATCAGTATTAAAGACTTCCGTCTGTATTACTATTTAATCCATAGCTGGGGGCTATTGACCTTTCTATCACATTTGCTCTTGTAAAATCATTAGTTCTGGAGACATGAATTTACTCGGGTGGTTTGTGGATTGTCGTGTCTGTTCAGTGATGCTCATGTCATCATTCTTGTTTCCATAGCAACTATCATCCGAGAGATCATCTTCACTGTCTGCAGAATAGGAAATAACGATTAGAGTGTGTACATTGAGAGGCGCCATCACCACAATCATCGCCGGCAGCGTCTGTGGAAAGACGGCGGTGGCGACAAGCAACAGCACCAGGAGACATAACCGCCGCCACCGCCAGTTCCCCACACCTCCCATACGCATCCTTACAGACAGTCCTGATGTAGGTGTAGGTGTGAGGACGATCGAAATGGAGGATGTACGAAAGGAAGACGTTTCAAGGTGGAAAAAGGACATGAAAAAAAGGGGGGAAGAAAGAAAGAAGGGAAACGAAAGAAAGAAAGAAAGAAAGAAATGGGATTAAAAGAAGAGTGACAGAAACTACAGGGAATTAAAAAAGAAAAGAAAAAACAAAGAAAGAAAGAAAGAAAGGAAGGAAGGAAGGAAGGAAGGAAGGAAGGAAGGAAGGAATGGGATTAAAAGAAGAGTGACAGAAACTACAGGGAATTAAAAAAGAAAAGAAAAAACAAAGAAAGAAAGAAAAAAGGAAGGAAGGAAGGAAGGAAGGAATGGGATTAAAAGAAGAGTGACAGAAACTACAGGGAATTAAAAAAGAAAAGAAAAAAGAAAGAAAGAAAGAAAGAAAGAAAGGAATGGGATTAAAAGAAGAGTGACAGAAACTACAGGGAATTAAAAAAGAAAGAAAGAAAGAAAGAAAGAAAGAATAAAAAAACGAAAATCAGCCCAGAAGATGATGATTCAGGGAATTATAAAAAACAAAGGAAAGAAAAAGGAGAGAAAAAGAGAAGAAAAGGAAAAGCGAGGGAAAGAAAAAAGGGAAGAAACAAAGGAAAAAGGGAAAGACAAAAAGAAGAAAAAGAAAGACAGAAGAAACAAAAGAAAAAACGGGTAAAGAAATCGGAGAAAGAGAAAAAAAAAAGGTAACAAGAAGGGAAGAAAAGGAAGAGAAAGAGAAGAAAAGAAAGTGAAAGGGAAGAAAAGTAAACAAAAAGGAAGAAAACGAAAGAAATTAAGAAAAGGAAAAAGAAAAAGAAAAAAGGAAGAAGTATAGAAAGACGAAAGGAGATAAAGTAAGTTAGTAACATGAATGAAAGTTTAAAAAGGAAAGAAATTAAAGTAACAAGGAAGAGGAAAAATAAATGAAAAAAGAAAAAAAGGAAAACAAATTGAAGAAGTATAGAAGCGAAATAAAATAAACAAATAATATGAATTTGAAGGAAATGTCTCTAAAAAGGCGAAAATATTTAAGTAAAAAGAAAGAAAAGAGAATAAAAGATATGAAAAAACGAATATAAATAAAAAAACGAAGAAAGTGGAAGGTAAACGTCAATCACTTAAGTGCCATACGTGATACGCGCTTGGGCGATCATGTCTCCAAAGAGACATGACTAACTGGGCAGAACATTATTCCGCAGTAGGTTACCATTGCATTCTGCGGTAGACTGGTTGCCGACCAAGGCTATAGAACCCAATCTGTCCTGTTATTTCACCCATAACTGGAAGGAAGAGACGGATTAATACCTTTCCCAAGGGTATTTGCGCGTAAGTGAATACAATGGATTCAACTGGAATTCGAACTCGGTTCCCCGGTTTTTCGTTGCGCGCCGATATCCACTGCACCACAACCGCACATCCGCACAAGGTAAACGTAAGAAGCGGAAAATAACGAAGTAAAATAAAGTAAATAGGTAAGAAGATGAATGAAAGTTTGAAGGAAACAGCTTGAAAAGGGGAAAGAAATGAAAGTAAAAAGGAATAGAAGAGAAGAAAAAGAATGAAAAATGGAAAAAAGAAGAAAAAAGAAACAATAATGATGAGAGAAATATAGACTTATTAATATAACATGCACAGAATTTTGAAGAAAATGTCTAAAAATTGTTGAAAAATTCGAGGCAGAATCTCGCTTACTTCCATTGGTTGACTGACTGACTGACTATCTATCTATCTATCTTTCTTTCTATCTATCTATCTATCTATCTATCTCAGTCTGTTCATCTATCTATCTATCTATCTATCTATCTATCTATCTATCTATCTATCTATCTATCTATCTATCTATCTATCTATCTATCTCAGTCTGTTCATCTATCTATCTATCTATCTATCTATCTATCTATCTATCTATCTATCTATCTATTTCATATCTATCTATATTTATCTATCTATCTATCTATCTATCTATCTATCTATCTATCTATCTATCTCAGTTTGTTCATATCTATCTATCTATCTATCTATCTATCTATCTATCTATCTATCTATCTATCTATTTGTTCATATCTATCTATCTATCTATCTATCTATCTATCTATCTATCTATCTATCTATCTCAGTTTGTTCATATCTATCTATCTATCTATCTATCTATCTATCTATCTCAGTCTGTTTATATCTATCTATCTATCTATCTATCTATCTCAGTCTGTTTATATCTATCTATCTATCTATCTATCTATCTATCTATCTATCTATCTATCTCAGTCTGTTCATATCTATCTATCTATCTATCTATCTATCTATCTATATATATATATATATATATATATATATATATATATCTATCTGTGTAAACCTGTTCATATCTATCTATCTATCTATCTATCTATCTATCTATCTATCTATCTATCTATCTTATACCAAAATCTCATGCAAAAAGAGAAAAGGGATGTTGCATTATGGGAAGATGTTAATCAAGCAGATAAAGGCCGAAATGTGGGTAATAGGGTACGAATTGTTAGACAGAGAGAAAGAGAGAAAGAGAGGGCGGAAGAGAGAGAGAGAGGGAGAGAGAGAGAGAGGGAGAGAGAGAGAGAGGGAGAAACTGATCTGGTGGGTCAGACACTTTGACCTTCTTGAGTGCTAAAATCCTTCGTCTTAGCGGATCCGCATCCCTCTTGCCTCTCCCCATGTACCCTCAAGCCCTAAAACCCCACCCATATAAGAGAAGGAGGGACAGGGAAAATAACGAACCGGCGCCTGGGATGAAGACGTTGCACTTCTCTGGCCTTCTTCTTCTTCTTCCATGTTTTTTTTTTAATTCCATGACTTTCTTGCTTATTTCATTTAACTGTCTGTTATTTTTGCTTTCTTTTTCTCGCAGAGAAATGAGCAAACATCGCTTTAGAAAAACGTGCTCGCCTGGGAGCCATCTTATTAAATACACATGTCATCTTCTTTTAATAATCTAGTGGGTTGCGTGGAAGAAAAGTAAAAACGAAAAAGAAAGAGAATGTGTCTGAGGAAAAAAAAAAAGGACATAGTGAATGAGAAAGAGAACGGGCAAAATCCCATAATAGAAGGATCAGGAAAAGACGATTGCAATTGAAAAGAAAGAAGTCGAAAAAGAAAGGACACAAATAGCCAAGGAAGATTCAAAGAAAAGCAGTAAGAACGACAGTTAAGAACTGATAGAAGACGATAGTGAAATGGGAGGGTAGAGGCGTTGATTGGAACTCGAGGAGGGGGGCTTTTGAGAGAGATTTTTTGGGCAAAATTCATATAAACGACGATTACTGCGAGACACTTGATATATCAAATATGGTCGAGTTATCGCTGGGTGTATACGTGCGTGTGTATATGGTTGTAAGTTTCCTAATTTTGGGAACGGCATGGTGGGGTACGAAGAAAAAGAGGGAAAAAATGAGTGGGTTGCAGGTCGGGTATGGTTCAGTTTTGCCGGGGACGGTGAGTGGTGAATAGCTCTCATTTCCGTTTCTCAAGATTTTGGTAAAGTGATATTTAGTAACAGTTCCGGGCTGACGAAAATTGACGAAAATATCCGAGTATGAACGATCACTATAGTGTTGTCGTCTTTTTTAAGAATTGGAGGCGTACGCTTTGGAAGCTTTCATATTTATACATTCATGAACACAGGCTGGTCTAGACGAACACGCCATATGACTTCAAGATAGATAGATAGATAGATAGATATGAACAGGTTGACACTGATAGATAGATAGATATGAACAGGTTTACACTGATAGATAGATAGATAGATAGATAGATAGATAGATAGATAGATAGATAGATAGATAGAACAGACTGAGATAGATAGATAGATGGATAGATAGATAGATAGATAGATAGATAGATAGATAGATAGATAGATAGATATGAACAGACTGAGATAGATAGATAGATAGATAGATAGATAGATAGATAGATAGATAGATAGATATGAACAGACTGAGATAGATAGATAGATAGATAGATAGATAGATAGATAGATAGATATGAACAAACTGAGATAGATAGATAGATAGATAGATAGATAGATAGATAGATAGATAGATATGAACAGACAGAGATAGATAGATAGATAGATAGATAGATAGTCAACCAATGGTAGTAAGCGAGTTAAACTTTTTTTCATGATAATAAAACTTTATTCTCTCACTTGTTCCCTGTTTCTGCATAAATATATTATTAATTTTTTTTTAATATTTATTATTAATATTCGAAGATCACAAAATATATTTTAAGTTTTATTGTAAGGCATATATTAGAATGTGTATCTGTATGCATATGCGTGTATTTAAGTGTCTCTTCGTGTATATGCATGTCTGTATGTGTGTGGGGGTGGTTGCGTGTGTTTTCTGTTGTCAGTTAAGATTCATTTTGGTAATGTGATATTTGAGAAGTGTTCCGACTTTGAAAATTTGCCGAAAATTGCCGAACATGTCCGACGTTGTACGAATAAGAGTGATCTTCACTGATCCAACAAAACAAAAAAAATCTTTCTTGGTTTGATCACTTTACTTTTGTTTCTTTTTTTTTTTTCATAACTACCTTTAGCCCTTCGTTTTCTCTTCTTTCAGTCAATACGATATGAAAGAAGTAAAACTTAGACTTTCGGGAAGCAAATCTAATCTCCAAAATTCATTAAACCGAGGCTGGCGGAATTTACCGACAATATGCGAAAAGTTGGAAAAGCAATTGCAGTTCTCCTGTTTCTTTCGTTCTTTTTCTCTTTTTTTTTCTTCTGTCCTTATTTCATTTCATACTTAAAGTTCGTTTTCTTTCCAACCTAACAAGAAGACGATCTTTTAAGGAGTGTGGATGTATTTTTATTTATTTTTTATTTATTTTTATGGGCGTGCTTTATTAATAATGAATTAGCAGCATTGGTGACGTTTCAGAAATCAACTTGCTGTTGCAATATGAAGTTCGGAAATTGAAAGCAGACGATTGGTTGCAATAGAGATTCTTTTTCATAGCTGTACACTCGCTTAAGTGTCAAGATTGACGAAGCAGAAGGTGAATGTGCAGAATCACGCATGGTTTCCAATATGTGCGCATTATTCTCCACTCATATTCCTTGTCCATCATATTAAATGAAACAGGGATATCATATATACATGTTTAAATGGTGTTCTTTTAATGTTTCACCCCAATCAAAGCAATAAAGCCACTAAGATGCAAGAGGAGTACTGAGTGTTAGTGATTATGTGAAAAAAGAAAAAAAGGAAAAATACTATCAAGGAGAGAAAACAATAAAATAACAAAAATTAAGAAGACAGATCAAACTTGACCGTAAGCAAGAAAACCGGAAGAGAGTTCTACAAGTGAGAAATGCAAGAGAAGGAACTGTTAGCCTAGAACTTACAGCTACATAAGCTGCAAATTGATGAGGGTGATTGAAAAGTAACTCCCTATTTTATGTATAAGTGACCAGCCAGAAGTCTAACGTTAACACCCTGTGACTTTTTCTTTGGGATTGGTTAAAGGAGTAAGTCTACTATACCAAATCAAGACTTCGGAAGAACTTTATTTTAAAATGGAGAGTGACCCTATATATATGGTGAAATGTTTTCGGACTTTTCCCGAATTCTTTTGCGACAAATCAAAGAAAAACCAATTTTCCAAATCCAAAGAGAAATATTCAAAAGCAAGATTTCATCAAATCAGACGACATATTCTACTATTCATGGTAGAAACCTGGGTAGCGAAAAAACTCGTTTAAAAATGGAATATATATATATATATAGCCATCCGTAGACAGATCGAAACCCGACCGAATTGACATGAATCAGAGAATCTACCTGTGGGCTATGAGCACTCGATAGAGGAAGAATTCACGAAGCAGGAGGTGAATGTGCAGAATCACACATGGTTTCCAATATGTGCGCATTATTCTCCACTCATATTCCTTGTCCATCATATTAAATGAAACAGGGATATCATATATGCATATTCAAATGGTGTTCTTTTAATGTTTCACCCCAATCAAAGCAATAAAGCCACTAAGATGCAAGACGTTTACTGAGTGATTACATGAAAAAAGAAAAAAGCAAAAGTACTATCAAGGAGAGAGAACAATAAAACAGTGACATTTTAATAGACACAAACAATAAAACTACCTACCCATATAGAAAAAAAAAACAACCAGCAAAAACACTTGCACTCTTAACTATAAGAGTGAATGCCCTAACTACTACAAAACAGCATTAATACACAACATTATTAACTGAACACAAATCAACTCCTCCGCAAAAAAGATAGTTTACTCCGAACTAAAAAATATTAAACAGACACTCATTAATAAAGACTTCCACATTGTAGATGAAGAAATAAGACGATATTTCAAAAACCTCAATACACATCAAACAAAATATGTTACTTCCACAAAAGCCCCAAACATATCAAACTCTTCTATTGAAACCAAATGCACGATAACTACAAACAGGATGAAAGATCATAAAAAATCTCATTCGTATTAATATATCCAAATAACAAATTAAAATTAATAATATATTATAAAAAATACAATGCTACTAATTTAATTATCTGTAATAACTTCTTTCCACTAACTGAGGTGTTACGTAAAACCAACATTATATATCAATTTAAATGTCCCTTGAGAGAATGTATCTCCGACAAAAAAATATATATATATTATTGGAGTAATCTATCGCCCGGTTCACACTCCACCCACGTCTATTGAACAGGTGAAGAGGCTCAGCCCTTGTTCCCTGTTTAGGATGTGGTTCCCGGCTTTCTCTTTTCCAATCTTTTCACTGCTTTATTTGTTTTTTGATTTTTTCAATTGGAGTAGATAGACTAATCTATCTCCCGGTTCACACTCCACCCACGTCTATTGAACAGGTGAAGAGGCTCATCCCTTGTTCCCTGTTTAGGATGTGGTTTCCGGCTTTCTCTTTTCCAATCTTTTCACTCCTTTATTTGTTTTTTGATTTTTTCAATTGGAGTAGATAGACTAATCTATCTCCCGGTTCACACTCCACCCACGTCTATTGAACAGGTGAAGAGGCTCATCCCTTGTTCCCTGTTTAGGATGTGGTTTCCGGCTTTCTCTTTTCCAATCTTTTCACTCCTTTATTTGTTTTTTGATTTTTTCAATTGGAGTAGATAGACTAATCTATCTCCCGGTTCACACTCCACCCACGTCTATTGAACAGGTGAAGAGGCTCAGCTCTTG
>JBBBDQ010000926.1:3647500-3705000 GCA_037127315.1 Ascarosepion bandense | reverse complement strand
CACAAATACATTTAGGAAAGTTATTAATCTGTCTTTTCCCTCCAGTTATGGGTTCAATAACAGAACAGATTGGGTTCTATAGCCTTGGTTGAAAACCAGTCTACCGTAGAAAGCAATGGCAACCTACTGCGGGATAATCTTCTGTCTAGTCAGTAATGTCTATTTGAGACATGATCGCCCAAGCGTGTATCACGTATGGCATTCAAATGACTGAGATTATGCTCCCACAACTATAATACATTAGGTCATAATGATATGACAAGATATTCTGCACGAAAATATCATTTTAGCAGTAACACGTACATAAATCACACACACACACACACACACACACACACACACACACACATATATATATATATATATATATATATATATTAATTATTTCACTCCAAGCAAGGCATCCCACCGTCACTGTTGCGCAGGGGGTTACATAGGGGAAAGTGATGAGAAAAAGAGGTTAGATATAGAAAATGTCAGAAGGAGGGTGATAGACGGGTAAGGATACCGAGTATGAGGGTTGGGTAGATGGAAAGAGTGTTTGAGAGAATGGATGCGAGTTAGTGTGTTAGGAGGTGACTATTGACCTTACATTTAAACGCCTGGAGATTGTAGCTATCGGGGAAGCAAGAGTATGGAAGAGAATTCCACAGGCGGGAAGTGCGAGAAAAGAAGCTGTTGGAATAGAAATTGTGTGTGTGTGTGTGTGTGTGTGTGTGTGTGTGTGTGTGTGTGTGTGTGTGTGTGTGTGTGAGAATGTACTTCAGAATAAACGTAAAGAGACCATTAGTATGTGTCGTCATAGAAATAAATTTAAATTGCAATAATTATCTTATTCTTCCATTTAGTCACATTTCTGAAATTCTCTAGCACGAAACATTCAAAACACACTTTGACAGCCTCAGTTTGATATTAAACATTTCTGAAATTCTCTGGCAAGAACATTCAAAACACACTTTGACAGCCTCAGTTTGATATTAAACATGTCTGAAATTCTCTGGCAAGAACATTCAAAACACACTTTGACAGCCTCAGTTTGATATTAAACATGTCTGAAATTCTCTGGCAAGAACATTCAAAACACACTTTGACAGCCTCAGTTTGATATTAAACATGTCTGAAATTCTCTGGCAAGAACATTCAAAACAAACTTTGACTGTCTCAGTTTGATATTAATCTTTTCTGAAATTCTCTGGAAAGGTCATTTTAAACACACATTGACTACCTCAGTTTGATATTAAACATTTCTGAAATTTTCTGGCAAGGACATTTATAGTTTTAAGCTTGGGATGTAACTAGGAAAACTCGGATTGAATTTTTCTCAGTTTTCTTTCATTTTTCTTCACGATAACACACGCACACACACATACAGGATGCGATGGATAAATCGTTGTCTTAATTACGCAAAAATAAATATAATACTGACATCTTATTTTAACGGATATATTTACCAAAATTACAAAAATATCTTGATACACTAAAGAGTAAATTTATTCAATGAAACTGCCATTGGCTTCAAACACGACCGCCAAACGACTTCTTTTCAACGGTCTCCTTGTTTAAGTTGGTGAATGCTGCCATAATCCTTGCCTTCTATTCATCTTTGGTGCTACAAGAAATTTTGTTGGTCTCTCGGTCAACTGCACCTCACACATAATAATCAAGAGGGTTGCAGTCTGGGGATTTAGGGGGTCAGATGTCAAGGGTGATGTGGTCACAGAAATTGTCTGACAGCAAGGACTGGGGTTTTCTGTTTTGTGTAGCAAGGTGCAGAGTCATTTTGCCAAACAAATGGTCTTTCAGCAGCCATCCACTTGGCCCAGGTAGCACTACCTCCGCAATGCACTTGATGTAGGGCCCTTGTGTTTTTCCATGTGGAAAAATGAATATCGTTTGCATTAGAGATCACTCCAAATGCCTACATAATCAGCATTAGACTCATCCAGCCCTTTCTGAAACTTCTGCACTCTCCTCAGACTGACACCAAAACACTCTGAAATGATCACATTCGTCTTCCGGTGCTAACGCCAAGCAGTACAATGTGCCATTTCCAAATGGTGGTGCTCTTTTTCTCATTGCCCAACTGACCCTACTATACTGTGCAGTAGACAAAATTAAAAGCAAACAACCCGCATACGTGAAATTGAAAATAAAAAATGGCAATAATTTACCCATCGCATCCTGTGTGTGTGTGTGTGTGTGTGTGTGTGTGTGTGTGTGTGTGTGTGTGTGTGTGTGTGTGTGTGTGTGTGTGTGTGTGTGTGTGTGTGTGTGTGTGTGTGTGTGTGTGTGTGTGTGTGTGTGTGTGTGTGTGTGTGTGTGTGTGTGTGTGTGTGTGTGTGTGTGTGTGTGTGTGTGTGTGTGTGTGTGTGTGTGTGTGTGTGTGTGTGTGTGTGTGTGATTTTTCAAGATATCAAACTGTAGCAAACATTATGTTCATCAAAATATTTATATTGGCGTCTTGAAATCTCTATAAAATGTTAGAAGCTAACCGCCCACAGGGCGTCGCAAAATGTGTGGTGCATTTATTGGCCAACATTTTTTCTTATTTGTGACCCGTTTTTATGCGAATTTGATTACCTATAATTCAGTAAATGTCTACCACATTTCGATAAACATTATCTGGAGCAATTATGACTAAGATCAAGTGATTGCGAGGTTAGCATCTGTGATTAATTTTCAGATGAATCCGAAAAATAATGACAAGATGAGAAAAAACTGTTGAGAGTTGTATTGCAATTTCCTAATTGTTATGTTCTGTAACTCGGACCAACATCGGGCTACGAGGTAGATATTGGAAATATCATAGAGAAAAGTTATATCAAATGCGTTCTTTAATGACAAGACGAAACATAGGGGTTTCAACTGCCACAGGTAAATAAGTGACAAGAGAAAAGGAAGGGTTTTCTCCGGTCGCTAGTTCTTTAAAGAAAAGTCGAAATGGAGGGGTTTCAACTGCCACAGGTAAATAAGTGACAAAAAAGGAAGGGTTTTCTCCGGTCGCTAGTGTTTTAAAGAAAATTCAAAATGGAGGGTTTCAACTACCACAGGTAAATGTGACAAGAGAAAAGGAAGGGTTTTCTCCGGTCGCTAATTTTTCTTAAAGAAAATTCAAAATGGAGGGGTTTCAACTGCAACAGGTAATTAAGTGACAAGAGAGAAAAGGAAGGGTTTTCTCCGATCTCTAGTTCATTAAAGAAAAGTCAAAATGGAGGGGTTTCAGCTGCCACAGGTAAGTAAGCGACAAGAAAAAAAGGAAGGGTTGTCTCCGGTTGCTAGTTTTTTAAAGAAAATTCAAAATGGAGGGGTTTCAAATGCCACAGGTAATTAAGTGACAAGAGAAAAGAAAGGGTTTTCTCTGGTCGCTGGTTCTTTATAGAAAATACAAAACGGAGGGGTTTTAACTGCCACGGGTAATTAAGTGACAAACGAAAAGGAAGGGTTTTCTCCGGTCACTGGTTCTTTATAGAAAATACAAAACGGAGGGGTTTTAACTGCCACGGGTAAATAAGTGACAAGCGAAAAGGAAGGGTTTTCTCCGGTCACTGGTTCTTTATAGAAAATACAAAACGGAGGGGTTTTAACTGCCACGGGTAAATAAGTGACAAGCGAAAAGGAAGGGTTTTCTCCGGTCACTGGTTCTTTATAGAAAATACAAAACGGAGGGGTTTTAACTGCCACGGGTAATTAAGTGACAAGCGAAAAGGAAGGGTTTTCTCCGGTCACTGGTTCTTTATAGGAAATACAAAACGGAGGGGTTTTAACTGCCACAAGGAATAAATTGACAAGATAAAAGAGAGGGTTTTTTTTACGGCCGTTGATTCTTTAAGGAAAATACAAAACGGAGGGGTTTTAACTACTGCAGAGAATAAAGTGACAAGATAAAAAATGGGTTTCTATGACCGCTGGTTCTTTAAGGAAAATACAAAACGGAGGGGTTTTAACTGCCACGTGTAAATAAGTGACAAGCGAAAAGGAAGGGTTTTCTCCGGTCACTGGTTCTTTATAGGAAATACAAAACGGAGGGGTTTTAACTGCCACGGGTAAATAAGTGACAAGCGAAAAGGAAGGGTTTTCTCCGGTCACTGGTTCTTTATAGAAAATACAAAACGGAGGGGTTTTAACTGCCACAAGGAATAAATTGACAAGATAAAAGAGAGGGTTTTTTTACGGACGTTGATTCTTTAAGGAAAATACAAAACGGAGGGGTTTTAACTACTGCAGAGAATAAAGTGACAAGATAAAAAATGGGTTTCTATGACCGCTGGTTTTTAAGGAAAATACAAAACGGAGCGGTTTTAACTACCCCAGAGAATAAAGTGACAAGATAAAAGGAAGGGGATTCTTTGGCCGTTGGTCCTTCAAGCAACATACAAAACGGAGAGGTTTTAACTGCCCCAGGTAATTAAGTGACAAGAGAAAAGGAAGGGTTTTCACCGGCCGCTAGTCCTTTAAGGAACATACAAAACGGAGGGGATTCCATTGTATAATTAAAGGACAAGATGAACGGAAGGTTTTCTCCGGTCACTAGTTCTTTTAAAAAAATACAAAACTCAGGAGTTTCAACTGCCACGGGTAATTAAATAACAAGATAAAACGAAGGGTTTATTCCGGCCTCTGATTCTTTAATGAAAGTACAAAACGAAGGGGTTTCAACTACCACAAGTGATTAAGTGAAAAGTGAAAAGAAGGGTTTTCTGATGCCACTGCTTCTTTAAGGAACATACAAAACGGAGGGGATTCAACTGCCACAGGTAATTATGTGACAAGAGAGAAGGAATGGTTTTCTCCGGCCGCTGGTTCTTTAAGGAAATTACAAAACGGAGAGTTTTCAACTGCCGCAGGTAATTAATGGAGAAGAGAAAAGAAAGGGTTTTATCTAGCCGCTGGTTCTTTAAGGAAAATACAAAACGAAGGGGTTTCAACTGCCGCAGGTAATTAAGTGACAAGATAAAAAGAAGGGTTTTCTTCGACCGTTGGTTCTTTAAGAAAAATACAAAATAGATTGGTTTAGGTACCTCCATTACGTCACAAAAATCCATCATAAAAAAAAGTTTAAAAAGGTTAAAAACCTAATAAAGGACATTTTTCTATCCAAAACGTTTATAATATTATGAAGAGGAAAGATCAAAGTAAATTTTAATTATTTTTTAAAATTTTTGAATCCCTTTTAACATTTTCGAAATTTTGTCAGAAAATTTTGTTTTTGATTTGGAGTTAGCGTGGTTAAAAATATTACGTCTATGTTATAATTGATTACGTCATTTTTTTTTCTTCACTCACTTTTTCGGTTTCCGAGCACATTAATTAGGAAATTCTCGCAAAAATAAAATATTTGTCGGATTTTAATGAAACTTTCAGTACTCATTAACAAATGAATAAAATTATTTTTGAAATTATTACCTTCTTAAAATTTTGATGAAAACAATTTTTTTTTAAGTCTGTTACCCCCCCCCCCTTCAAGTAAATTCATGAAATTTTAATGAATTTTAATTTTCTGGAATTTTTTGTTTCATTAGTTTAACGCAGAACTCATCGGGAAATATAAATCATGTATTTTTTTTATTTAAAATTATGATACACGATACCAAAATCTGCTCCGAAGAGAAATATAAAAAATGCAATAAAACTTTGATATAATTTTTTTTTATAAGCTTTTAATTGCTGGAATAAATAATAAAAATATAAGGACATTATAGTCTGAAAAAAAAATTTTTTTTGATTACTAATAAAATTATAAAAGAATTGTTTTCATTTTTTTATTTTTTTATTATAAATAATGTATAAAGTTTTAAAAATATTTTTAAAATCTTTTAAAGAACTGTATGTGTTTTTCCTTTTAGTTAAGAATTGATGATTATACTGTCTATAAAACAAAAAAAAATTAATAAAAAATTTTCACCAAAAATATTTTTAAACAGAAAAAAATGAATTAATTATTTGTGCAAATACGTTCAAAGTTATAAAGTACGATGTTCAAATCTTATAAAGTACGGTGTTCCATATGGGTCAAAATGATTCTATAAGTTAGCAAGCGTTCTGGCAAAACATAACGCAATTTCAATCTTACGTTTCTAAAATTTAACAGCCTGTTTGCAAGTAATTCCATCAACATTTAAAAGTATCTTTTTATTTTAAAATCTTTAATTTTTGAATAAATTGTGACCGTAGGTGCATTAAGTAATTCATGATAATTAAAAAAAAGATATGTAATTGAACACTACAGTACAGTTCAAGAAAATAAAAACATTTTCATAACTGAACTTCAAAAAATATTCACGATAAAAGTTTGTTTTAATTAAATTTGAAGAATTATCATAAATGGTAACTTTTTATACGTTTGGGAATTACCTAACTAACCATTATAAAAATTTCTACTTGAATTTTTTTTTTTGAGATTTTTAGACAAACTTGTCAAACATTTGTTCGCACTTTTGTCTAAAATACCCCCTCACGAAAAAAATAATTAACAAGTAAGTCTTCTGATTTTGTTATACCTAAATTTAAAAAAAAATGAAAAGACATTCATTTCAAAATTCAGAAAAATTTAAGATTGTGACAATTTTTTTTATTAAATTTGGGGAATTTTCTTTCTTTTCCCCCCACTTACATGTTCTTTCAATTTTTTTTTAAATGGACAAACCAAACGACAATGAAAAGTCTGGTTACATTTTATTTACACTTACCAAAATAAATTTGTTTTAAAATCTCATTGTTTCTTATTAAATTACAATTATTTTAAAAGAAATTTAAATTTTTAAAATTTTTATTTATTCAGAAAGCATATTCAAATGTCTGGCTATAAATCTAAACTAAAATTCTATAAAATATATAAGTGCTGAAATTGTTAAATTTGTAATTTCACTATTTGTTAAAAACCAAAAAAAAAAAATTTTTAATTTTTTAGCACGATTGGTCACCATACACTGCGTATCAATCAACATCCGGTAGCTGTCATCTTTCGTCACCTCTATGAGTTACATAACAAAAAAAAGGACTACCGTAATTAATTTTGTTTTTTTTTTGTAAATTTCTGGCAGTAAACAATTATTAATTGATTGAAAATAGATAAAGGTAAGTTTTAATATTAAAATTTGACTTTAATAACCTGTCAGCGCGTTTTTTTTTATTTTTTCAAGATTTTTAAAAACAGAAATTAGGCTACCGTTTAATTAACGAGTCATTCATTAAGAAATGGCGGTATATTTTAAAAAAAAATTAAAATTTTAGATTTAAATCAATATAATTTAGGTTAAAAATTACACCAGCATGTTTTGCTTACTAGAATTATTAAATTTAATCTCTTGGCTGTCAATTAAAGCTAATTTTAAAGCTTGAAGATAACTTATTTATTTTTAAAATTTCAATTTAATTTTAAGTGTAGGTAAAAAAATGGACTCCAGTGGAGGTACCTAGATTGGTTTCAACTCACATAGGTAATTAAGAGACAAGTGAAAAGAAGGGTTTTCACCTCTCGCTGGTTCTTTAAGGAAATTACAAAACGGTGGGGTTTTAACTGCCACAGGTAATTAATTGACAAGATAAAAGGAAGGGTTTTCTTCGACCGCTGGTTCTTTAAGGAAAATAATAAACGGAGGGGTTTCAACTGCCACAAGTAATTAAGAAAGGATTTTGTACTTCCGCTCGTTTTTCAGGAGAAAAAATCGTTGTTTTTATTTCCAATTCCTCTTTTGGGGCAAAGCTTCTTCTGCGGTCGATGTTTATATGGTGACAAAGCCAATTCGATTTTATCGACTCTGGTTCTTACTGAGGTCACAACGTTAAATGTTGGACTGCGGTTTATTATTGGCAGACATAACAAGCAAATGCGATCAAAATTAATGGGAATTTATCAAATGGGGATATATCAAATGGGAATATATCAAATGGGAATATATCAAATGGGGATATATCAAATGGGGATATATCAAATGGGAATATATCAAATGGGAATATGTCAAATGGGAATATATCAAATGGGAATATGTCAAATGGGAATATATCAAATGGGAATATGTCAAATGGGAATATGTCAAATGGGAATATATCAAATGGGGATATATCAAATGGGAATATATCAAATGGGAATATGTCAAATGGGGATATATCAAATTGGAATATGTCAAATGGGAATATATCAAATGGGAATATGTCAAATGGGAATATGTCAAATGGGAATATATCAAATGGGGATATATCAAATGGGAATATATCAAATGGGAATATATCAAATGGGAATATGTCAAATGGGAATATATCAAATGGGAATATGTCAAATGGGAATATATCAAATGGGAATATATCAAATGGGAATATATCAAATGGGAATATGTCAAATGGGAATATATCAAATGGGAATATGAAATGGGAATTCAAATGGGAATATATCAAATGGGGATATGTCAAATGGGAATATGTCAAATGGGAATATATCAAATGGGAATATGTCAAATGGGAATATATCAAATGGGAATATATCAAATGGGAATATTAAATGGGAATATGTCAAATGGGAATATGTCAAATGGGAATATGTCAAATGGGAATATGTCAAATGGGAATATATCAAATGGGAATATATCAAATGGGAATATATCAAATGGGAATATATCGAAATAATATCAAATGGGAATATATCAAATGGGAATATATCAAATGGGAATATATCAAATGGGAATATATCAAATGGGGATATATCAAATGGGGATCTAAATCAAATGGGAATATATCAAATGGGAATATGTCAAATGGGAATATATCAAATGGGAATATGTCAAATGGGAATATATCAAATGGGGATATATCAAATTGGAATATGTCAAATGGGAATATATCAAATGGGAATATATCAAATGGGGATATATCAAATGGGAATATGTCAAATGGGAATATATCAAATGGGAATATGTCAAATGGGAATATATCAAATGAGGATATATCAAATTGGAATATAACAAATGGGAATATGTCAAATGGGAATATATCAAATGGGAATATATCAAATGGGAATATATCAAATGGGGATATAGCAAATTGGAATATATCAAATGGGGATATATCAAATTGGAATATATCAAATGGGAATATATCAAATGGGAATATATCAAATGGGAATATATCAAATGGGGATATATCAAATGGGAATATATCAAATAGGAATATGTCAAATGGGAATATATCAAATGGGAATATATCAAATAGGGATATATCAAATGGGGATATATCAGATTGGAATATATCAAATGGGAATATGTCAAATGGGAGTATATCAAATGGGAATATATCAAATTGGAATATATCAAATGGGAATATGTCAAATGGGAATATATCAAATGGGAATATATCAATTTGGAATATATCAAATGGGAATATGACAAATGGGAATATATCAAATGGGGATATATCAAATTGGAATATATCAAATGGGAATATGTCAAATGGGAATATATCAAATGGGAATATATCAAATGGGGATATATCAAATGGGGATATATCAAATTGGAATATATCAAATGGGAATATGTCAAATGGGACTATATCAAATGGGAATATATCAAATTGGAATATATCAAATGGGAATATATCAAATGGGAATATATCAAATGGGAATATATCAAATGGGGATATATCAAATTGGAATATATCAAATGGGAATATGTCAAATGGGAATATATCAAATGGGAATATATCAAATTGGAATATGTCAAATGGGAATATGTCAAACGGGAATATATCAAATGGGAATATATCAAATGGGAATATGTCAAATGGGAATATATCAAATGGGAATATATCAAATGGGGATATATCAAATGGGAATATATCAAATGGGAATATGTCAAATGGGAGTATATCAAATGGGAATATATCAAATTGGAATATATCAAATGGGAATATGTCAAATGGGAATATATCAAATGGGAATATATCAAATTGGAATATATCAAATGGGAATATGTCAAATGGGAATATATCAAATGGGGATATATCAAATTGGAATATATCAAATGGGAATATGTCAAATGGGAATATATCAAATGGGAATATATCAAATGGGGATATATCAAATGGGAATATATCAAATGGGAATATGTCAAATGGGACTATATCAAATGGGAATATATCAAATTGGAATATGTCAAATGGGAATATATCAAATGGCAATATATCAAATGGGAATATATCAAATGGGAATATATCAAATGGGGATATATCAAATTGGAATATATCAAATGGGAATATGTCAAATGGGAATATATCTAATGGGAATATATCAAATGGGAATATATCAAATTGGAATATATCAAATGGGAATATGTCAAATGGGAGTATATCAAATGGGAATATATCAAATGGGAATATATCAAATGGGAATATATCAAATGGGAATATATCAAATTGGAATATATCAAATGGGAGTATATCAAATGGGAATATATCTAATGGGAATATATCAAATGGGAATATATCAAATTGGAATATATCAAATGGGAATATGTCAAATGGGAGTATATCAAATGGGAATATATCTAATGGGAATATATCAAATGGGAATATATCAAATTGGAATATATCAAATGGGAATATGTCAAATGGGAGTATATCAAATGGGAATATATCAAATGGGAATATATCAAATGGGAATATATCAAATTGGAATATATCAAATGGGAGTATATCAAATGGGAATATATCTAATGGGAATATATCAAATGGGAATATATCAAATTGGAATATATCAAATGGGAATATGTCAAATGGGAGTATATCAAATGGGAATATATCAAATGGGAGTATATCAAATGGGAATATATCAAATGGGAATATATCAAATGGGAATATATCAAACCATTAATGGGAATATATCAAAATCACTCTGTAACTGTGAAACCTGGTCTGTTGCGGACAAAACAATGCCTATTTTTAATAGACGCTTGTTGCACTAGAGAAAGCAAAGATGTTTCTTTTGATTATTTTAAGCCAGGAGAAATAGAAGTTTTTCTGCCACACACACACACACACACACACACACACACACACACATATATATATATATATATATATATATGTATATATGCACCGCACCGCTCATTCGATAATGAATTGGAACACTCTAGCTATTGGGCGTGTTTATACGCGCTAAACAGCCTGTCTTCTTCTACTGGACGCTCGTGGCCTTGGGGTAGAACTGACTGACGCCAATTCGGTCGGGTTTCAATCCTGGGTTAGGAAGCGACTGGAGTCTAAGCCGTACTGATGAGCTGTAATACAGCGAAACAGATCTGTCTGCGGATGACTATAGTGTATATATATATATGTATGTCCTATCTAATCACCTACGCTCTCACACCCTGCAAGAATGGTAGACTTTAAAAAACAGTAGCTACTCTAGCAAATACGGATCGTTCATTCAGCAATGCATAAGAACACTCTCAGATATTGGGCATGTATAATGATAATATACGCGCTAAAAGTCTACATCCTTCTACCGAGCGCCCATATTTCAGAGGTAGAATCGCCGACTGACGCCAATCCTGGGTTAAAAGCAATCGGAGTCTAACCGTACTGATGAACTGTGATACAGCGAAACAGATCTGTCTGCGGATGACTATATATTTATATTGGAAGCAATATTTCATGTAAACTTATTTCATTAACAACGACCATCACGGAAGATTTTATTTAATTTTTACAACATTCATTTTTTTTTTCTGCTGGAGATGAGAAATGCAAAAATATCCCATAATTTTCGACTTTCTAAGCGCTTTCAGCCATTTCACTGGCCATTTTGGAAGGATGTTATTTTTCCGTTGTTGTTGTTATGATTTCATGTTTGACTGTAATGTAATTTTTCTTTATCTCCAACAAAAAGGAAATATGTAAAAATACTGGAAAATCTGATTAAAAAATTAATAAAATCTTATTTGTGGGTTAGTTTTAACCAAACATTATATATATATATATATATATATATATATATATATATATATTGATATGGGCTCACACCCGAATATATATATATATATATTCGTGTGTGGCCATATCAAAAAGCTCAGTGAGTGGAACGTCTTTTTATTAGCCTTAACTAGCAGTCTGTCTAGAAGAAAGTCTACTTATTTAAAACTGCGGACGGCCTTATACGATGAATAATTATATTATGAATATAATGAATAAGAATGGACTGCGGCTCGATTGCGAGCTTCTTAGTCAGTGTTTCCCAACCTTTTTTGGTCATGACCCACCTAATCACCTCTAGAATCCTGATGTCCCCCCTCCCATATTTTGATACATAATTCTCACATAAAATGTGAACACCGTTTTAGGTGATGCTTAAAACACCAATACTATGATTTTAGCTTTTATTTTAAACTTAAAATTTAAAGTTTGTTTAGGGCTCAAACTGCCTTAAAGACTTAAACAAACTTAAAAACAAAATGGCATCCATGAAAAACAAAAAATAATTAAAAGACAATTAAAGTTCTGAGCAAGAAATTACCAAAAAATAAAGTATTAGGGATTGTCTTATATATATATATATTTTTTTTTATGTTTATATGAAACAAATAAAGTTTCAAGGCATGTAAATCATGGTCAGAAGCAGATTTGGGCCCCACTGAGAACTAAAGAGATGTGCGGGCGTTTTAATGAATAGCAACTCGGAATTATCCTTGAAAAGCCGACGTCAAATTTCAGGCCAGATCGTAACATTCATTTGTCACTTCTCCTTTCCAAACATAAACTGCACACTCTAGCCATGATTGTCAACCAGTTTGATAAAAAGGTAACTCTGAAATAAAAACCATAATGCCCAACCAGCAGCATTAAATATGAGAAGCAATATAAAGTGTATATATATATATATATATATATATATATATATATATATACAAAGACAGAAAATCTAAGCAAGAGCCAACAACCTACCACGGTACTAGATTAGCAACTAGATTAGCAACTAAGTCCCTAAGCAAGAGCCAACAACCTACCACGGTACTAGATTAGCAACTAGATTAGCAACTAAGTCCCTAAGCAAGAGCCAACAACCTACCACGGTACTAGATTAGCAACTAGATTAGCAACTAAGTCCCTAAGCAAGAGCCAACAACCTACCACGGTACTAGATTAGCAACTAGATTAGCAACTAAGTCCCTAAGCAAGAGCCAACAACCTACCACGGTACTAGATTAGCAACTAGATTAGCAACTAAGTCCCTAAGCAAGAGCCAACAACCTACCACGGTACTAGATTAGCAACTAGATTAGCAACTAAGTCCCTAAGCAAGAGCCAACAACCTACCACGGTACTAGATTAGCAACTAGATTAGCAACTAAGTCCCTAAGCAAGAGCCAACAACCTACCACGGTACTAGATTAGCAACTAGATTAGCAACTAAGTCCCTAAGCAAGAGCCAACAACCTACCACGGTACTAGATTAGCAACTAGATTAGCAACTAAGTCCCTAAGCAAGAGCCAACAACCTACCACGGTACTAGATTAGCAACTAGATTAGCAACTAAGTCCCTAAGCAAGAGCCAACAACCTACCACGGTACTAGATTAGCAACTAGATTAGCAACTAAGTCCCTAAGCAAGAGCCAACAACCTACCACGGTACTAGATTAGCAACTAGATTAGCAACTAAGTCCCTAAGCAAGAGCCAACAACCTACCACGGTACTAGATTAGCAACTAGATTAGCAACTAAGTCCCTAAGCAAGAGCCAACAACCTACCACGGTACTAGATTAGCAACTAGATTAGCAACTAAGTCCCTAAGCAAGAGCCAACAACCTACCACGGTACTAGATTAGCAACTAGATTAGCAACTAAGTCCCTAAGCAAGAGCCAACAACCTACCACGGTACTAGATTAGCAACTAGATTAGCAACTAAGTCCCTAAGCAAGAGCCAACAACCTACCACGGTACTAGATTAGCAACTAGATTAGCAACTAAGTCCCTAAGCAAGAGCCAACAACCTACCACGGTACTAGATTAGCAACTAGATTAGCAACTAAGTCCCTAAGCAAGAGCCAACAACCTACCACGGTACTAGATTAGCAACTAGATTAGCAACTAAGTCCCTAAGCAAGAGCCAACAACCTACCACGGTACTAGATTAGCAACTAGATTAGCAACTAAGTCCCACCAGTTTACCTTGAAACAGGTAAAATGTAACCGCAATTTCTACTCTAACATCTTCTTTTCACGCACTTCCCACCTGTGGAATTCCCTTCCACATACTTGCTTCCCCGACAGCTACAATCTCCAGGAATTTAAAAATCAGGTCAATAGACATCTTCTATCTCACTAACTTGCATCCATTCTCTCAAACTTTTTTTCCATCTTCTTCTTCTTCTTCTATGTGCCCTGTCCCTTCAGGACGTAGGCGATCATGGATCTCCACGTCTCCCTATCCCTTGTGGCTCTTAGTATGTTTGCTCCTGTTGCTCCTGGCAACCCCCGTTCCGTCATCCACCTGATCAGACTCTGCAGATATGTTATCCGCTGCCTTCCTCTGTCTCTCCTTCCTTCTATCTGTCCAGTCAGTATCAGGTTCTCCAGGCTCTCCTTCCTCATTGCATGTCCCAGGAACTTCAGTTGTCTTTTCCTGATGCTCAGCATCAATTTCCTTTTTGTTGCCATTCTTTCTAACACTTCGTCGTTGCTTGTATGCTCAGTCCACGATATCCGTAGCATCCTTCTGTAGAGCCACATTTCGGCCGCTTCCAGTTTTTCCTCATTTTCGATGATATTGTCCAGCATTCACAGCCGTACTGAAGAACTGACATCACGTAGCAGTCCAGCACTCTTTTCTTCGTTTCTATTGAGATCTTCCTGTGTGTTAGTATTTTGCTCATCTTCTGGAACGCGTCCTTTGCCATGCCAATTCGCCTTCGGATCTCCGTGTCGCACTTTCCATCTCCTGTTAGAACACTTCCTAGGTACTTAAATTCTTGGACTTGTTTGATTCTGTTATGCCCCACCTGTATTTGGCATTTTGGGTTGTATCTTTTGCTGATGACCATGCACTCAGTTTTCTTAAAGTTTATTTGTAGTCCCTTCTTGTCACTCTCCACTGCTACTTTCTGTATGAGATCTTGCAGTTTCCTTTCCGTGTCCGCAATCAGTACTGTATCGTCCGCGTATCTTATGTTGTTCAGGTTGTGGCCCCCAATAATAAATCCTGGTGTGTCATCTAGGGTCCTCAAAATATTCTCGCTGTATAGGTTGAACAAATCCGGTGAAAAGACACATCCTTCTCTTACGCCTTTTTCTATCTTTGTGTATCTACTGAGGTCGTTACCTG
Source organism: Ascarosepion bandense (assembly GCA_037127315.1). Classification (NCBI taxonomy): domain Eukaryota; kingdom Metazoa; phylum Mollusca; class Cephalopoda; order Sepiida; family Sepiidae; genus Ascarosepion; species Ascarosepion bandense. The sequence goes on along the minus strand of JBBBDQ010000926.1, from coordinate 3,689,695 downwards.
TCCGTATGCAGGCCGTTTGCTGCCAGTAGAGATTCTTGATTATTCTTATATCTTTGCCGAAAATCTTGAGGTTGCCTATCATTTCCATCAATTCTTTGTGTCGTATTTTGTCGAATGCTTTCGCGTAATCAATGAAGCATAGGTACAAGTCTTTCTTCATTTGTAATGCCCTTTCAGAGAGCATCCTAATCATGAATATGGCGTTCCTTGTTCCAGTGTCTTTGACGAACCCGCACTGTTCCTGTCCTATCTCTGGCCTGATTCTGCTTCTCGCTCTATTCATCAGGATTCACTCCACCCAAATTCACGGTATCCTCATCCGTCTATTATCCTCCTCCTGACATTGCCTATAACTAACCCCTCTTTCTTATCACTTTCCCCTATGTAACCCACTGCGCAACAGTGGCAGTAGAATGCCTTGCTTGGGGTGAGATGATTAAAAACATGCTATCGATCTCGCAATAGTCATGGAAGTTATGGGAGCGGTTGAGAATGATTATATATCTGGCTGAGTTAGATAGCGACAGAGACAGATGTAATAATGGTCTGGATATTCAGAGAGACTCCCTAGCCAGAGGAAGATGTTCTCTGACATAAACTTCCAGCCGATTCCTGTAGACATTAGAGTCTTTCTCTGAAGAAAGGAAGGAAACCAACAATCAAGAAATCAAAGTGGGAGATTGCAAAGAGAGCAGTAAATTTTGCTTTTAGGTCCCGAAGGCTTTTATCCCTTCAGATCTTTTCAAAATAGCCATATATCCGTGCAAATTTATATGCTGAACTCCAATCAACAATTAGATATTTCAGATATTTTCTGCACTATTGTAAAAACTGCAACCTTGAAACTTCTGAATATCGTTTCTTATGTCTTTGAAAATGAGGCATTATAATTATTTACAACTAGCAGCATAGCCCGGCGTTGCTCGGGTGTAATGAAAGCTTTAAAACTAATCCATGATCCTGGAGCTCAGACTTAGCCGAAAGAATACTTGAAATAATAAATTAATTGCGACAATTTACCAATCGCAACTAGTATATATATATATATATATATATATATATATATATATATATATATATATATACTAGCAGTATAGCCCGGCGTTGCTCGGGTGTAATGAAAGTTTTAAAATTAATCCATGGTCCTGGAGCTCAGACTCAGTCTAAAGAATATTTGTGTGAAGTTTGGTGAAAATCGGATAAAAATTGTGGATTTGTATAAAGGACATACAGACAAATAAACAGACACACACACACACACACAAACATCTTGACTTATATATTTGCATATATTATCGATTTTCTGCACTATTGTAAGAACTGCAACCATGAAACTTCTGAATATCGTTTCTTATGTCTTTGTTTATGAGTGTGTCAAATTTGATTAAAATCGGACCACTCTTTTTCGATTATCGATGTTCGATATTTATCGGGGGTACCTCAACACAAAACCTAGCGAAGAACACTTGCAGACGCTTATAGTACAACTGTGTAAATTTTCAAGAAATTCGGTTCGGCCGTTTCGGAGTCTATAGGTAACGGACACACACACAGACAGACAGACAGACAAAGTTCCATTTATAAATAAGTTTAGATAATGTCGCACATGGTTCATTGCATCTATAAAAAGCCCCACATTTATACGCATTAAAAAAATTTCAAATTTCTTTTAGAAAAATTGATCTTTGATAATTTAAACTAAACTTTTCTATTTAATAAAGTTTTTACTTAATATCATCTAAAACGGTGAAATTATTACAGATTTTTAAAAGATTTAAAACTTAGTAAACCTTTCTAATTATAAGTTTTTTACAATGCAAACATTTTTTGTGAAAAATCATTATCCATCGATTTTTTCCCTTAAAACAATATTGTCTGCAATATAATTTATATATAAAAACAATTAGAAGTTCTTCAAATGAATTCACGTCATAGTTTTAATGCATTTTTTATTTTATGATTCAGAGCAAATTTTCTGTAAATGTTGTTTCAGTTTTACAAAAACGAAATGATTACGAAAATTCTTCAAGAACTCCTGCTTTTAACTAATGCATGAAGAGGATGGAATTTTAGTTTATCGAAAATTCATAAAATTAAATTTTTAACATTTTCTAAAAAAAATGAAAATACAATTTCATTCACTAAGTTTTGCAAAAGTTCATTAAAATCAGACAATTATATGATTTTATTTTAATTTCCAAATCAATGTGTTTTCACTGCAAACAAGAGGCTAAATTTCACACACTAATCTTTGACCCACTCGCTGGCGCAAGAAAAACAATGTGTTTTTTAACCAAAATGTCGAATATGCTAGATAGAATTTAAAAAGTTTCATAGAATAATAATAAGAAGAATATTATAAACAAGAACAGTATTTACATTATTCGGACTATTGTCCTCATCTTTGTTGCCATTTGTACGACGTTTCGGACGTTGTACGCTCCGGCCTTCTTCAGGAACCTTTTATTGCAATCACTGGGGTATATATCATTCTCATTCCTTGCGTAGTAGTAATGCCTCGATTGGAAGTCGTGAGTTACTAGACATTAGGTTTATAAAGGGGTTATAAGTCCCAAAAATTCAGTTGTTCTTGTTCTTAAGGACACATGGCCCACTGGATATAGACGTTGGTTACTTCCTGTGACTTGAGTTGTGAGTTCAATACCAGGCTACAGCAGTGGTGAACAAGTAACTTGCAGGGTTCGAGGGAGATAACTCATGACTTCCAATCGAGGCATTACTATTACGCAAGGAACGAGAATGATATACCACAGTGTTTGTAATAAAGGGTTCGGTCGAAATTTCTAACACTTAGAAGGCCGAAACGTCGTACAAATAGCAACAAAGATTCCGATAATAGTCTGAATAATGTAAATACTGTTAATACTACCACATCTCAGAAATATAAACAAATATAAATAAGAATTAAAAAAATGAAAATAAAATAATAAAAATAACTTAGTATTTGTATAATGTAATTATAACATGAACATTTTAACGATAAAACTTAGTTTTTATCAAGTTTAGGCTTTTTTTATGCTATACTCTTACTTTTGCGAATTTTTAGAGGTACGTAAAAGTTTGCTGACAATTTGATATTTTTTCTTTATCTCAGCTATGTTCTATATATAGATATAAATCATGTATTTTTAGTCACTTATTTAAAATTAAAGTCACAATGCAAAGTTTTCTCGAAACTTTCTATAGAAAAACGAGTGATTTAATTTTGAAAGTTTTATTTTCTTAAAAACTAATTCGCCAAGGTTTTAAAAAGATTTAACCACTGAGTAACCTACCTCAGAGCAGACCAGCAATATAAAAAAAAAAATCGGGCAAATATATTCACGGTGTATGCCACAAAGAATTAATAAAAATGCTCAGCAGCCTCGACATATCTGGGAAAGACATACGAGTAAACAAGGATCTCTACTGGCAGCAAACCGCCTGCATGCGGACAGGTAACGAATTCAGCAGATATACAAATATAGAAAGGGGCGTAAGACAAGGATGTCTCTTTCCACCGGATCTATTCAACTTGTACAGCGAGGCTATTCTGACGACCCTAGAAGTTATGCTAGGATTCGGAGGCACAATTTGAACAACATAAGGTACGCAGACAAAACAAAGACGATACAAATATAAAAAGAATGTGTCTTTTCTCCGGATTTATTCAACTTCCTTCCAGTTATGGGTTAAATAGCAGGACAGATTGGGTTCTATAGCCTTGGTCGGCAACCAGTCTACCGCAGAAAGCAATGGCAACCTACTGCGGGATAATCTTCTGCCCAGTTAGTCATGTCTCTTTCGAGACATGCTCGCCCAAGCGTGTATCACGTATGGCACTTAACTAAGTAATCTCTGCAGATTGTAATATATCTTTGAAGAATTTCAAGAAACTATTACAATACAAGAATCTTGAAGTGGAAATCTAAAAACTATGGCACATTTTTTTAATCATTTTACCCCAAGTAAGGCATTCCACTGCCACTATTAAAAACAAACAAAACGACCCCAACGCAAGTGGTTCCAAAATGGAGGATCGATTTATTATAACATTGTATGAGAAACTGAGCTCCACACCTTAACCATATTCATGACGAGGATGCTCTCCGAAAGGGTAATACAAATGAAGAAGGACGTGTACCTATGTTTTATCGATTAGGCGAAGGCATTCGACAAATTACGCCACAAAGAACTGATTGAGATGCTCAGTAGACTCGACATATTTCGGAAAAGCATCAGAGTAAACAAGGATCTCTACTAGCCGCAAACCGCCTGCATAAGGACAGGAAACAAATTCAGTAGATATACAAAGATAGAAAGGGGCGTAAGACAAGGATGTGTCTTTCCACCGGATCTATTCAACTTGTACAGCGAGGCTATTCTGACGACCCTAGAAGTTATGCTAGGATTTCTTATCGAAGGCCACAATCTGACTAATATAAGGTACGCAGATGATACAGTGCTGGTAGGAAACACAGAATAAAAACTACAAGACATCCTATAGAAGGTAACTGAAGCGAGTGACAAGAAAGCACTAAAAATAAACTGAAAGAAAACCGAATGCATGGTCATCAGCAAAAACCGCAACCCAAAACGCCAAGTACAGGCGGGGATAGTAAAATCGAGCAGGTTCAAAAATTTAAATACCTGGGAAGTCTTATAACAGAAGACGAAAGTACGACACAGATATCCGAAGGCGAATTGGCATGGCGGAGGACGCGTTCCATAAGCTGAGTAGAGTATTAAGAGACAGGAAAATCTCGCTAGAAAAAAGAAGAGAATACTAGATTGTTATGTGATGCCAGTTCTTCAATATGGCAGCGAATTATGGACGATCTCATCAAAGATGAAGGAAAGACTTGAAGGAATCGAAATGTGGTTCTACAGAAGCATACTGGCTATAAAATGGGGGATCAATTTCATATTACAATCAATATATAAACTGACCCCTCACTTTGTTGTCACAGCAAATTCTATACATTTATGTTCATGAGATCCAAAAGCACAAGGATTCATTCCAGAAGCCGAGTAGAGTATGAAGAAACAGGACAATTTCACTAGAAACAGAGTACTAGATTGCCATGTGATGCCAGTTCTTCAATATGGCAGTGAATGCTGGACAATCGCATCAAAGATGAAAGAAAACTTGAAGCAACTGAAATGTAATTCTACAGAAGGATGCTGCGATATCATGGACCGAGCATGTGCGCAATGACGAGGTTTTTGAAAGGATGGAGACGAAAAGGAAATTAATACTGAGCATCAAGAAAAGGCAGCTAAAGATTCTGGGCCATTTAATGAGGAATGAGGGCTTGGAGAATCTGACACTCACAGGTCAGATAGATGGAAGGATAGACAGGGGAAAACAGCGTGTAACATACTAGACGTGCCTGAGTAGGTGGAGGGCAGAGCGGGGGTTGTATGGTATAACAGGAGAAAGAGTGATAATAGCCACCAGGGATGGGGAGACGTGGAAGACCATGATCGCCTACATCCTGAAAGGACAAGGCACACAGAAGAAAGAAGAAGAAAAGCACGTTTCGTTTGACACAATATTGTTGTCATTTATGGCTTGGATCCACTGGCTATGATTTCCTAGACTAGATCGTTACTCATCTCTCGATAATGTACGTGTGTGTGTGTGTGTGTGTGTGTGTGTGTGTGTGTGTGTGTGTGTGTGTGTGTGCCCAAAGTGTAGGCCGCCCGTGATTTTGTTGTTAACGCCATTAAGATGAGTTCATGTAAAGACGACAAAAGTAAATAAACGTGGAACAGGAAAAAAAAAAAACATTAAAAGAACTTAAACATTTCTCAGATAAGCGAGTTCAAATACACATGCACACGCACAGAAATCTAAATTTGAATGGTCAATTGTTATGGAGAAATTGCTTCTAAACTTGCTTTGTAGATCATTATTACTGTCGTGAGTTCGATCCTCCCTAAAAGCACCGATATTTTTACGGTATCTGTTATTGAATGTTTGACATGTAACATGACAGTAAACTTGAATCTCGTGGATTGGTGTAAATTTACAGAATACTTTTATTTGTATATGAAGGTACATGATGATTCCTCTCTGTATATAATACGCAGTATTTTTTTTTTTTTTAATCATTTCACCCCGAGCAAGGCAGAAATGCCACTGATGAGCGGGGGGCTACATAACTGTAAAAAGATTAATTAGAAAAGAGTGAGGAGTACAAACTAGTTAGAAAGGAGCAATAGAAAGCTGAGAATGCAGGTGCGATGACAGATACATAGGTGGAGAGAAAGGGAAGGATATATGGGGGTGGGGAGAGAGCTAGAGTCCAGTGGTTAGTAGATGAGTATTGACATTGGATTTAAATTTCTGGAGGTTGTAGCCGTCAGGAAAGCAATAATATGGGAGCGAGTTCCACAGGCGAGAAGTGCGAGAGAAGAAGCTGCAGGAGTAGAATTGTCGTCTGCATTTGGCTAACCTGACCGTGAATGGGTGGGACCCAGTTGCCAGTCTGGTTGCACGAGTAAACACGTACCTGTGGTTGCATCTGTGTTAACACACACACAGACATACACACGTACATCTAAACATTTATGAATGGAACTTTGTGTGTGTGTATATGTATGTGTGTCTCTGTGTTTGTGTGTCCGTTACCTATAGACTCCGAAACGGCTGAACTGATTTTCTTGAAAATTTACACACTTGTACTATAAGAGTCTGCGAGTGTTTTTTAGCTAGGTTTTGTGTTGAGGTACCCCCGATAAATATCGAAAATGGATAATAGAAAAAAAATCGGGTTATAGAAGGAATGGTCCGATTTTAATCAAATTTGATACACTCATAGACAAATACATAAGAAACGATATTCAGAAGATTCAAGGTTGCAGTTCTTACAATAGTGCAGAAAATCGATAATATATATATATAAAAGCAAGATGTTTGTGTGTGTGTCTGTTTATGTGCCTGTACGTCTGTATTTTTTCAGCACTTTTATTTTAGTTTTTGCTTCCGGTTTGACTCTAAGTAGGTGTAATTGTATTTCTTAGTCTCAGCCATGATACCATTTACTCAGAAGACTTATTTAGCCTTCAAAATTCAATATACGACGAAAAAAACTTATTTGATATCGATACCAGGAAATCAAAATTTAACTTACATCCATTCATTTTTCTTTCAGTCTACGGTTTCGGTTTAACTGGAAACAACTATTGCTTTTTAGTCTTTCGTGCCCACGTCCAAAGAGTCTGAGCTCCAGGACCATGGATTAGTTTTAAAGCTTTCATTACACCCGAGCAACGCCGGGTTATACTGCTAGTATATATATATATATACATGCACTTATATATATGCATATATATTTCTAAGAATATATATATATATATATATATAGTATATCGAGGCAGCAAGTAATTTTCTAGACATATTCTATTAAATATAAGAGACAATGAATGTCTATTATGTTTAATCATGAGCCGTTCTAAACGTCGTATTTTTGCTTTAATTTCAGTTGAAAATAAAGACAAAAATTCTCCAACATTTGGATAATTATTTATTGGTTTTCTTCTAAGCTTTCGGCTCACATGAGCCATCTTCAGAGAGGTAGTTTAAACTGAAATATTATAAAATCCACCATCACCGACGATTTTATTTTGTGTTGACATAAAACTCCGCTTGGCAACGGCAATAGTTACCAAAAAGAATAAACGCAGTTCTTAAGTTTGCGATGCGGTTTTATGACGTCACACCGCGGGATAGCGCGAAATGACAACAAAACCATCTAGTCAAATGCAATGTAATATGTTATTTCCTGTTTTAAAGTTGATTTTATTGATTGTTGGTTGTTTTGATTTGATGTACATGGCCTCCAATATCTGCAGGTTCCTTTTACTGTGTGTATGATCCTTACTCATACACACAGTAAAAGGAACCTGCAGATATTGGAGGCCATGTACATCAAATCAAAACAACCAACAATCAATAAAATCAACTTTAAAACAGGAAATAACATATTACATTGCATTTGACTAGATGGTTTTGTTGTCATTTCGCGCTATCCCGCGGTGTGACGTCATAAAACCGCATCGCAAACTTAAGAACTGCGTTTATTCTTTTTTGTAACTATTGCCGTTGCCACGCGGAGTTTTATGTCAACACAAAATAAAATCGTCGGTGATGGTGGATTTTATAATATTTCAGTTTAAACTACCTCTCTGAAGATGGCTCATGTGAGCCGAAAGCTTAGAAGAAAACCAATAAATAATTATCCAAATGTTGGAGAATTTTTGTCTTTATTTTCAACTGAAATTAAAGCAAAAATACGACGTTTAGAACGGCTCATGATTAAACATAATAGACATTCATTGTCTCTTATATTTAATAGAATATGTCTAGAAAATATATATATATATATATATATATATATATATATATTAATATTTAGTGTATCAAGGCAGCAGTTCATTTTCTAAACATATACTGTTAAATATAAAAGACAATGAATGTCTGTTATGTTTAATCATGAGCCGTCCTAAACATCGTATTTTGGCTTTAATTTCAGGTGAAAATAAATTCATTGTCTCTTATATTTAACAGTATATGTTTAAAAAATATATTAATATACATATAATATGTCATAGACTGATAACTAAAATTCGGAAAAGACAGAATAAAAATAATTATTGTCAATTATTACGCCATTAAACAAAATAGAAACATGAAGAGAAAATCCCTAATAATATATATTTATTATTATTATTAAACGAAGTAATTGACATAACTTTTCCAGGATTTTTTAATACTTAAGAAAAAGAAAAGACAAATCCCGGTATTCGACAATGTTAAACAATATTGTAGAACCCTACTTTCAAATAAGTACACAAAAATTATTAAATGCTTGTGAAATAGTTGAAGGCATAAAAATAAAACGACAATTTTTTCATTGCGGTCGGAACGACAATTTGTCCATCGTGAGCAATAATTGTTAAGAAATATGACAAATTGAAAAAGTCATATTAAAAGTGGATCACGAAAATATGTTTTCATTTTCTCTTAAACCCATTAAAAGTGGATCGCTTTTCAATAACGTTTTCTGATTGGTCAATGTATAATAATAATAAACATATTTCCTTCCATCCTTTCCCTTTCACGAGAATTAGGCAAGAGTTCGTGCCAAATGATTTCTGAGATGGGCCATACCTAAGACCAGTATAAATTCTGTGGTGCGAAACGAAGCCCATTGTGAAAATTCAGAAAACAACGAGCAGACACAGTTTTTTTTAATCATATCACCCCAAGCAAGGCGATAACGCCACTGATGCGCAGGGGGCTACGTAAGGGTAAAAAGAATGGAAAAGAAAAAGCCGGAAACCACATCCTAAACAAGGAACAAGGGATGCGCCTCTTCATCTGTTCAGTAGACGTGGGTAGAGTGTGAACCGGGCGATAGTTTAGTCTATCTACTCCAATTGGAAAAAAAAAAATAAAAGTGAAAAGATTTGAAAAGAGAAAACCGGAAACCGCATCCTAAACAGGAAACAAGGGATGAGCCTCTTCACCTGTTCAATAGATGTGGGTGGAGTGTGAACCGGGCAATAATTTAGTCTATCTACTCCAATTGAAAAAAAAATAAAAGAGTGAAAAGATTGGAAAAGAGAAAACCGGAAACCGCATCCTAAACAGGAAACAAGGGATGAGCCTCTTCACCTGTTCAATAGATGTGGGTGGAGTGTGAACCGGGCAATAGTTTAGTCTATCTACTCCAATTGGAAAAAAAAATAAAAGAGTGAAAAGATTGGAAAAGAGAAAACCGGAAACCGCATCCTAAACAGGAAACAAGGGATGAGCCTCTTCACCTGTTCAATAGATGTGGGTGGAGTGTGAACCGGGCGATAGTTTAGTCTATCTACTCATTGAACCATCATTATCGAATCTAAAACATACCACTTATTGTACGACCTTTTTGCATCTCACTCAGCGAAAAGTGACGAGAGATTTTATGTAACAATTATTATCAAACCTCAGCGAACAAATCTTACGAATAATCCACAGCAAGGCCCGCAATAATAGAATCTTCAATTTAAAAAAAAAAAGATTTTTGGTTGGTTATATTGTTTTTATGGCAAATCAACCTCGGCGGGTCATTTATTGCCAACTAAACTTTAAACTTTAAAAACAGTCGCCGCTTCTGCTATTTTCGCATTACTCTTCGGTCATGAATTGGGTTTTCTAGGCTACTGGAATATGTATACACTGCATATATATATCACGATAAAATCTTCTCCTCTCTCAACCGATAGCTTAGGGGTAGGCTCTCTGACTGATAGCAACTCGGTAGAGTTTCGATCCTGGTTGGAAGCAATCGGATGTCTAACCATACTGATGAACTGTGATACAGCGAAACAGGCTTGTATGGGAATGACTTATATATATATACTACCGGCCATAATTGTTAGGCAATCCCAGTTTTAAAAACAAGATGTATTTCATACTATTTTTAGTATTTATTGCTAAATAAATAATTCTAAATAAAATAGAATGGTTCTTTTGTTATTATGTAATATAACAATCTGGCCCCACCCGAGGAAGGCTGATGCAAGCGAGGGTGTTTCCGGTCGTTGAAAGGAACGGATGTCGTTTGACCTTATTTCCGGCAGCAGCGGAAATAACTACAGAGGCAAACAGAACAGGTGTCTCTGAGAATTACGTGGGCGTGCGTGGGCGAGGCAAAACTGGAAGAAAAAGTCCCGGTTCTGGCAGATTATATAAAGACCTCGTCACACGGATTCGCCAGAGTAGAGGAGCAACAGAGATCGGCCGGTGAAGAGAGAGACACAACAGATAAGACTACACTCCCGTCAACCCATTAGAAGCGCGCTCTCTCAATTCTCTGTTCCCTATGCTACACGGTTCATCGTCATTAATAGAAATATAACTTTATATTTTTATATATATGCGTGTTTGTTATTTGTCGATATATAACAATTATTACTTTGGAAAATTTTACAAAGTAGCCAGGAAGCGTTTACTTTTGCTAGCCAATAAGAAGAAAAGACTAGCATGGGGAAGAAAGCACAAAAACTGGACACCAGAACAGTTTATTTGATGCACATATTATTTTGCATTATTAACAAAAGAACCATTCTATTTTCATTTAAAATCATCCACTTGGCAATAAATACTAAAAATAGTATGAAATACATAATTTTCTTTAAACACCTGGGGTGATCTAATAATAATGACCGGTAGTCTATATATATAGAAAAGATTTTTGATTTACTACGTTTTCAATGGGTAATACATATTTCACCGCATAATGATGTTATCATTGCGGTTCGTCAGACCCAGATGGTACAACAGTTGATCCTCAAAATATCCCCGACCCAATTTTTTTTCACACAGACGCTCACATGTGCATATTTAGAATAGACATTTGCAATAGTAATTTACAAAAAAATTCTGGCTCATTTAAAAAGAACCCCAAAGAATAGATAAAAGCAAGAATAAAAAAAAATAGACGATTGATTAATATAAAGAGAAAAACAAGAGAGTAAAAAAAAATAGAGACAAAAGAAAAAAAGAAAAGACAAAGAAATAAAATAAAAAGAAAATAAACAGTATTCAGAGAAATAAAATATTAACTTCATGTATCGACAACATAGCGTCTATAACGACGCGTCTGCTTTCTTAGAAAAACATGACGTGGAAAATTTAACATTGTAATTTAGTTTCAAATATAATGGGATATATTTACGGTCCAAAAATAAATCTTACATCATAATTTTAATAGAATTTGAAAAAATTCCAACTATTACTATTATTTTAAAAATTCGGTTAAAATAATTAAAATTACTAAAAATAAAAATCATAATTAAATAAATAAAAAGGAAAAGTTAGGAAAAGAAACCTAAAACAGTGAAAAAATAAATAAAAAGAAAGAAAGAAAAATAACGAGAACGTGTAATATAGAAAATAACTATAAATAATTCAAAATAAACGTTTTAGATCAAAATCGATGTCTATTACTCTCATATTCATTCTTAGAAATGCGACATGGGATTTACTTTTAAATTAAAATATACCAACTATGGGGTATATTTATGGTGAAAAATAATCATAAATCATACGTCTTAATATAAATTACAATATAACCATTAGTAGTAATTTATTATAAATATAGATAAATGATAACTCTTAGTAAGAAAAAATGAATAAAATATTAAAATACAATTTTAAATAACATCTTAAATAATAATAATACAAATAATCGATAATAATAATAATAATAATAATAAATAATAATAATAATAATAATAAATAATAATAATAATAATGTAAGATAATAATAATATATATGTATGTATTTATCAAACAAAATTTCTCGAAGACGTTAATAATAATAATAATAATAATAATAATAATAATAATAATAATAATAATAAATACTCATTCTATTAAAAACGAAGAAAAAAGAATTTTAAAAATATAACTAAATATAATTATAAGAAATAAAAAACACAAAATAAAAAATATAAAAATCTTTTGTGGTAAAATGATATCACAGTACATCCAAACTTTTCCCAAAATAACCAGCTTTTTAATTTAAATTAAAGTAAATTAATTTAAGTTACACTAATTTAAATCAAAATCTGGATTTATTTAAACTATTTTGTATATATATATACACATATATATATATATATATATATATATATATGTGTGTGTGTGTGTGTGTGTGTGTGTGTGTGTGTGTGTGTGTGTGTGTTCGATCTCATCCATGGAGAATCCTAAGGATAAAAAAATGTATATCGGAAATACCATGAACGTATTTAAAAAGCGATTTTACAATCACCTCTCATCCTTCAATAACAAAGAAAAACAAAACATGACATCTCTCTCCAAATACTTTTGGAAGTTAAAAGATGAAAATAAAACGCCTAAAGTTAAATGGAAAATCCTTAAACAAGCAAGAACAGCTAAATCTATAAAGGACCCATGTTTCCGCTGTCTTCAAGAAAAATTGAGATCCTTAAATATATGAACAGTAACAAGCTTTTAAACCAGAGGCATGAAACCACAGTAAACTGCAAGGACATCAGAGAGCTAACATTGCAATCATGCTAAAAAAAATACTTCAAGAGCCAGAACTAGGACCCTATATATATATATATATATATATATATATATATATATATAAATTCTATAATAATATCGAATTACTAAATTCTAAAGTAAGGTTTAATATTAATTATAAAGTAAGTTTAATAACCATAATTAGTATTAATTAAAAAAGTAAGTTTAATAACCATAATTAGTATAAATTAATATTAATTATAAAGTAAGGTTAATAACCATAATTAGAGTAAGGTTAATTACCATAACCATAAGCATAATTAGATGAATCATATACTGACTAGATATAAGAATAGAAATTTAAAATTAAAAATTTAATAGAGAAAACGGTTTCCAAACTATGATCTAATTAAAAAAATCAGAACTTTAAAATTTAATACAAAAGACATATTCCCTAAATCCAAAGTTAAGATTAAACATGCAAACTTACATTAATTATAAAAACTCTGCTTAAATAAAAATAAATAAAAAAATATCCACGCCAACTATTATCGGCTCTTCTAAGAAATCCATAAAGATATAATCTAGCCAATAGATAATTAAACCTTACAACTGTCTAGAATCAAAGACTCTCATTAATCAACCACTTAAGAAACACCTTCACAAAAAATTCCAACGGTCACAGACTTATTCCCCTGTCGCTAACCCCCACCAACACCTCTAACAAAACACCCTCTCCAAATATTCCAACGATCAAAGACCCATCCCCCTATCACTAACCCCTACCAACACCTCGAACAAAACTAAATAAATATAAAGAAAAAGGATTTCCAGTACTTTGCACACCGTCTGATGAGGCATTGAAGTTTCAATGTCGAAACGAGAGTACCTTCGTAGCTGTTATATATAGAATAATTATGTAGATGTTCTAAAATATAATTTATAATAAATATTTACAGCTCTATATATTATATATCGAGCACTGTTTTAAATTAATGTTTTGGACATTGTAATAATTCTTCGTTCTGTATTCACTCGGATATATATATATATATATATATATATATATATATATATATATATATATATATACAGCGAGGGAGAGAGAGAAAGAAAGAGCGAGAGATAAAGTATACAATAAGGCCGTTTGCCACAGATAGACCTTCAACTCTGTCGCGCACTTACACATTTTAAATTATAACGTTCTCGTTAACTTCGGTTGTTTATTACCGTACTAGGAAGTAAAGTGTGTAGTGTGTGGCCATCTCACCACACCATAGAGGTTCCATCAATGACTATGGCTTGTACAGCAGTTTTTTAGCCAATAACATCAATACCCACGTTTGATAACCACCATATTATCCAGGTCTTGAAACTATGTCCGTAGGGTGATGGTCTATGTTTATTTATGCCTTGTGTCACACATAACCAAACTCCCTACAACTTACAAGTTTTATCCAGAAATATCATCAGAAGGTTGGCTGCAGCTTGGAATGTGCAAATTAGTGTAGAATAGTTGAATAGCGTAAGAATAAAATATACATTTTTCATGTTAAAATAGAAGTTTAGTAAATGGAAAGAATAACAAAATTTCGTAGAAATTAATATTCACTGAGAAAGTTAAGGGTATCAAGATGTGTAGAAAATGTTCGTAGTAGTAATTTGTTGAAAGAGTTTATGCGTACGTACGTATGTATGTATGCATTAGCGTTTGTTCGATAGGAATGTCTTTGGATGGAGAAGAAGAAGTAGAATGAATCAGCACACGAGAAAGAAAGAGAAAGAGAACAAGGTGCGACATGACCTTATCTTCTAGTCGATTTGAATTGGTTGGTTGGTTGGTTGGTTGCTTGGTTGGTTCATTTAACCAGCATATCAACCTTCATTAGGTCATTTAATGATGAAAATCGTTTTGATTTGTTTTATTTAGTTTATTTATTTATTTTTTTTGTTTTTTACACAAAGTTTTGTTGGTAACGTTTTTCATTCAAAAAGTTTTGTTGGTAACGTTTTTCATTCAAAAAGTTTTGTTGGTAACGTTTTTCATTCAAAAAGTTTTGTTGGTAACGTTTTTCATTCAAAAAAGTTTTGTTGGTAACCTTTCTCATTCAAAAACGTTTTGTTGAATACTTTTATAGCATTTTGACCCCAGTTTGGGGGTCAACTATCTGCCTATAGCTGTGACCCTAACAGGTGTTACCACTCCGGGTCAGGGTGGATCTGGGAACAACAGCAATTAAGTGGTGGTTCCATGCTCCTCACAACCTCCCAATTAGAGGCCTTGCTGCCGGATGCAGTTTACAGTCATACCCAGGACCACGATTTGAAGTTGAAGTTATATTTTAGTTTTGTCTTTCTCGATGCTTCCATCTGACTCTGCTCGACCGGTGCTGATCAGAGCCTATTGTAATTTAGATTTTCTGCAGTTGATCGCGAAAGTCTTCCGAGTCTTGAAATTCGCTCCCATTAGTCAGAAAATCAGTTTAACACCTACTTGTGAAATCCAGTTTCGGCTTTTTCTTTAAGCACATGGTCATTTCTTTTTTCTATTTGGGAAAAACAAGGATTTCACATGTCATTATGAATTTTTGTGAAAGTGAAGAAGTAGGTTGATTTTAATTCTTAATTTCCTATCCACTACAAAACAATGGAAACAACACTGGATAAAGTGTGTGACTTCAGAAAAGGACTACTTCGAAGGTTATTAATGCTGAATTGATATGTTTTGTAGTTTTATTTTTATAGCATCAGTCTCGATACTTTTGATCAGAATATCTGGGAAGATATTATCTCTATTTTCCCCTCTTTGGTCATGGAGCTGAGTTGTTTTTTTTTCCGAGTTCGAAATCTCACTCAAAAAAAAAAAAAAATTTAAAAAAATTATAGAATCGGTCAGCATTTCTTAATTTTTTCCCTTTATTCTAATATATAATTTTATTTTTAGAATTATTATTTATGAGGATTGTATGTTTTTTCAGATCTTTCTGGATTACAATCAAATTCATTTAAAAAATGTAGATATTATCTTAAATTACACATGCGAAAATAGAGCAGAATTGTTTTATTTTTTACTAGTTTCAAATTTCATGCAAAAAAAAAAAAGAAAAAATAGAATCATTCAGTACTTCTTAATTTTTTCCCTTTATCCTAATATATAATTTTATTTTTAGAATTATTATTTATGAGGATTGTATATTTTTAAAGATTTATCTATTTTATAGAATTACAAACACATTTACTTAAAAAATGTAGATATTTTCTTAAATTATATTTGCAAAAATAGAGCAGAATAGTTTTTTTTCCTAGTTCAAATCTCGCTAAAAAAAGATAAAAGATAGAATTGATCAGCATTTCTTAATTTTCTCTTTATCCTAATATAAAATTTTATTTTTAGAATTATTATTTATGAGGATTGTATATTTTTCTAGATTTGTCTGTTTTATAAGATTACAAACAAAATTCATTTTAAAAACGAAGATATTTTCTCAAATTCTACGTGCCAAAATAGAGATCAAAAGGGAATTCTGTACCGAAAGAGATGTGCCACCTCACTAACATGACAATGAAATGTAAACTTGCAGCCTTTTTTAAAATGTTGCTACACTACTTTTTCTAGCGTTCCTTGAAGATGCTGTGGTGTGAAGGAGGAAGTAAGGGTAGAGGCTACTGCCCGGGGGTACATCCCATCCGACGCTCCAACTTCCTGGCCTTTGACCTTTGGTTAGTTATCAGTCTCCAAAGTCGAAGTGTGCGTTTCTCGCCTTGACATTAGACATGAAACAGACAACAGCCGTTTGTTTTTCTTTTGTCCCCGACAAAAAACAGAAGGAAACCAACACTTGTTTATTCCTGTCAATATGGCGGTAGCCTTTCTTCTTGGAAGAATGCAGTGGTCTGCGTTTTCCTGTAAATAACGTTTCATCAATACGGAAGAAACTAGAAGGACAGTATCAGGGAAGGGCGGAATAAAACGATACAACCAAATTACATACACACAGCCATCTATCTATCTATCTATCTATCTATCTATCTATCTATCTATCTATCTATCTATCTACTGGCAGTATAGCCCGGCGTTGCTCGGGTGTAATGAAAGCTTTAAAAATAATCCATGGTCCTGGAGCTCAGACTCTTTGGACGTTGGCACGAAAGACTAAAAAAAAAATAGCTGTTTCCAGTTAAGCGAAACCGTAGACTGAAAGAAAAATGAATGGATGGAAGCCAAATTTTGATTTCCTGGTATTGATATCAAAGAAGTAAATTCTGAATTTTGAAGGCTAAATAAGTCCTCTGAGTAAATGGTATCATGGATGAGGCTAAGAACTACAATTATACCTACTTGGAGCCAAACCCGAAGCAAAGACTAAAATAAAAGGGCTTTTTAAAAAAAAAAAAATCATATCACTCCGAGCAAGGCGGTAACGCCACTGATGTGCAGGGGGCTACATAAGAGTGAAAAGATTGGAAAACAGAAAGCCGGAAACGACATCCTAAACAGGGAACAAGGGATGAGCCTCTTCACCTGTTCAATAGATATGGGTGGAGTGTGAACCGGGAAAACTGATTTTGATCAGACCCGGTATCTTGCCTTTTATATATATATATATATATATATATATATATATATATATATATGTATATATAGTATCGATTTTCTGCACTATTGTAAGAACTGCAACCTTGAAACTTCTGAATATCGTTTCTTATGTCTTTGCCTATGAGTGTATCAAATTTGATTAAAATTGGACCACTCCTTCTATAATCCGATTTTTTCGATTATCGATTTTCGATGTTTATCGGGTGTACCTCGACACAAAACCTAGCTAAGAACACTCGCAGATGCTTATAGTACAACTGTGTAAATTTTCAAGGAAATCGGTTCAGCCGTTTCGGAGTCTATAGGTAACGGATACGCACACACACAGACACGCACACACAGACAAATTCCATTTATAAATAAATTAATATATATATATATATTTTCTATATCTATACCGCATGTTTATAGACACACACACACACACACACACACATATATATATATATATCTCTGAACATGCGGTATATATATAGAGAGAAGAATCCAAAAGAGTATTCCATACATATAGTGGTAGGATAACTCTCTAAGAGAGCTCTAAATATATATGTATATAAATACATATAGAGCAAATATAAAAAAAATTAGGCAGACACGTTATTCCATGGTAAATCGGAGGTGTGAGCCTATTTCAGGCGAACCATCATCAGCTTCCGTCTTTATTGTACAGAAGATTTTACGTGAATGAAATTCACAAAGACCCGAAAAAAAAAAAAACGGAATAAAAATAAAGATTTCTCCCTTGAAAGAGATAATTTAAGAAAAATACATCATTACATCAGTTCGGCGAATACACACACATATTCATACATAAGCATATATATACGGAACATATAATCAAAGAGCACGCGTAAGAGCGGATGTCAACTTAAACTTAAAGATACATTATGCAAGGCAGTTAGACTGCTGACACGTAGATTTGAAAAGTAAAGAAAGGGGATTAGGTGTGAGAGAGAGAGAGAGAGAGAGAGAGAGAGAGAGAAAAGGTAAGTATCTTCAAGCGTAAACGAAAGAGGAAAGAGGAAGAAAGAAGAGAGGAATAAATTTAAATTAGAAAGAAAAGATGAAAGGAGAAAATGAAAATAAAAAAATAAAAAATGAATAAGAAATTAGAGTCTAAAAAAATTAAGAAAATTAAAAATATTTAAGCGATAGTAGTTAATCAATCTGTTGTAAACACAAATATCATCACACCACTATATAATCAAAATTATACTAATTATACATTCTGCAAAACAACTAAACTATCGCCCGGTTCAGACTCCACCCACGTCTACAGAACAGGTGAAGAGGCTCATCCCTTGTTTCCTGTTTAGGTTGTGGTTTCCAGTTTTTCTCTTTTCCAATGTTTTCACTCTTTTTTTTATTTAATTTTTTTTCAATTGGAGTAGATAGACTAAACTCTCGCCCGGTTCACACTCCACCAACATCTATTGAACAGGTGAAGAGGCTCATCCCTTGTTCCCTGTTTACGATGTGGTTTCCGGTTTTTCTCTTTTCCAGTCTTTTCACTTTTACGTAGCCCCCTGCGCATCAGTGGCGTTTTCGCCTTGCTTGGGGTGATATGATTAAAATATATATATATATATAAAGTTTTAAAAATTAATCTAAAAGTAAGCCTAATTATTCCATTTAAATTTAGTTGTTTAAAGTTAATTATTTAGTTTAAAAATAAATTTAACTTATTAATAGTGATATGATAAGAAATTGGAATCTAAAAGAAAGAAATTAATCTTTTTAGATTAAAGATATAATAGTTAATGAATCCGTTTTAATCACAATTAAAATATTCGGTCAACGGTACAATTATAATACAATATAATAGTTAATAGTTATAATACAGTATTATAGTTAATGAATCCGTTTTAATCACAATTACAACCACGCCACTATATAATCAAAATTGTACTAATTATTCTGTTAACACTGCAATTGTAATACGGTATAGCGTTAATAATGTAGAAAAAATATTCGGTCAACGGTACAATTATAATACAATATAATAGTTAATAGTTATAATACAGTATTATAGTTAATGAATCCGTTTTAATCACAATTACAACCACGCCACTATATAATCAAAATTGTACTAATTATTCTGTTAACACTGCAATTGTAATACGGTATAGCGTTAATAATGTAGAAAAAATATTCGGTCAACGGTACAATTATAATACAATATAATAGTTAATAGTTATAATACAGTATTATAGTTAATGAATCCGTTTTAATCACAATTACAACCACGCCACTATATAATCAAAATTATACTAATTATTCTGTTAACACTGCAATTGTAATACGGTATAGCGTTAATAATGTAGAAAAAATATTCGGTCAACGGTACAATTATAATACAATATAATAGTTAATAGTTATAATACAGTATTATAGTTAATGAATCCGTTTTAATCACAATTACAACCACGCCACTATATAATCAAAATTGTACTAATTATTCTGTTAACACTGCAATTGTAATACGGTATAGCGTTAATAATGTAGAAAAATATTCGGTCAACGGTACAATTATAATACAATATGACGTTAATATAAAAAAACATATATATGTACACATACAACTCACACACACAAGTAAATGCGTATACACACATGCACGCACACGCATATATATGTACACACATATATGTACACATACACACACATATATATATATACGAACACACATATATACACACATACACCCGCAAAAACAAAAGTGTAAGCAAGACCATAGACATATATAAATCCGTATATATAAAAAGCATCAACACATACAACAACAGGGTACAAATAAATAATAGAAATTCCGTAAGACAGTATGATGTGTGTAATGTCTTCAGAGGAATAAATGAGGGGCCAAAAGTTTAACATAATTTAAATCGGCTCCTATGTCAATATTTAAAAACTAGTTCCCTCCTCAGATTCAGCAGGTCCAATTGAGTTTTGTGTTTGACAATAGTAATTTTGTCATCAAGACATAAGTGACAGCAATCTTTGAAGTTGATGGGTGTGTTATATTTCTTAACGATATTTCATTTAATCATAGGGGTTAAGTTCTTGTCTTTCTATGACCAGAGATATTTGGATAGAGATGTCTGGTTTCTTAATTCAGAGTTGGCAAAGGAGTGTGTGTGATTGTATAACCGTTGTTTCTAAGCACCTGCTGAAATACCAATGTAGTATTTTTTCAAGTTTGTATTTTCTTTAGGGTATAACATAACTTGATATACTACCACTTCTGTCATGAATTCTCCACCCATGGAATACTCATTTTTGATTCTACAGTTGCATTTAGGTGTATGACTGACATGTTCAGCTGTATCCCTTATGTCTTGTGAATTACTGGTGACTCTAGGGCTTCCTTGGTTAGGAATTGCACAACTAAGGCTGGTTCGACTAAGAGTTGTTAATCTGGAGCTGGCTTGATCAGTGGTAGTAGATCTCGGGTTATCGATTTGTTTTTTATATCTCGATAAAGTTTTTCTATTGTGGGAGCTGATTATACTTCTTATATTTTTAGTATATTTTTTCTATCTATCTATCTATCTATCTATCTATCTATCTATCTATCTATCTATCTATCTATCTTCAGTCTGTTCATATCTATCTATCTATCTATCTATCTATCTATCTATCTATCTTATCTATTCATCAGTCTGTTCTATCTATCTATCTATCTATCTATCTATCTATCTATCTATCTTATCTATCTATCTATCTATCATCTATCTATCTATCTATCTATCTATCTATCTATATATATATATATATATATATATATATATATATATATATATAATCTTCTTAAGCAGCAGTTTTGGGCCAAGGATAAAATTCCCCACGTCTGATAACCACCATATTATCCAGGTCTTGAAACTGTGACCGAAGGTTGATGGCTAATGTTTATTTGATTCGGCCCTGTGTCACACATAACCAAGCTCCCTATAACTTACAAGGTTGGCTGCAGCTTGGAATGTGCAAATTAGTGTAGAATAGTTGAATAGCGTAAGAATAAAAGTTAAAAATTTAGCTAATCATGTTAAAATAGAATAACAAGAATTCGTGGAAATTAATATTCACTGAGAAACTTAATCGGCTAATCTTCCTCAGTTTAACATTTAAAAATTCTTCATGTTAATCCCTTTTCATTTGTAAATATATAATGAGCAATCTTAATACTCCTGTTACTTATCTAATTTGACTCTGACCAAAATCTATCTATCTATCTATCTATCTATCTATCTATCTATCTATCTATCTATCTATTTTCTTCCAGTATTCTCATATGTTTCCTTTTTGCTGGAGATAAGGATTGTAAAACTTTTCCAGATGTTGTTATGTTTTCCTGTTTAGCTGTAATGTGTAATGTAGTTTTTGTGTTTTGGTAAATGCCAGTGTTTAATAACATAAGGTTGATGGTAGGAGAAAATTGTTTAATAGATAGTGCCTCTCTTAATTTTTATATTTTATTTTCAACCAAAATTTTTCTTAAGGGTTTTTGTAAATTATGAGTTAATAAAGTTTTTCTTACATCATTATTATTAAATATGTGGCACGTAAGGCGTCTGTCTATTCAGTGAAATGGTAGAATGGGCAGTATAGATAATTGATTTATGACAAGAAACACAATCTTGTACAGGGCTTTGAAGTTCATAGACTGTATGAGTCATCGCTAATTTAGATTTGATGGGGTTATTTTGAATAGAAAGAACAACGTTTGCAGTTTTCCATTTTCTATAATATATTCTAAATTTTACATGTATTTGGAGAATTACGGTAGAAATATGGCGTTTAAAAATTTTTCGTACAGAAAATTGGATCTGTTTATAATTAATGTGCATTTGGTTACAATAAAAATTTGTTGATATTTGTGTGTTATTTTAATATAGTGTCATGTATTTTTTGTAAAAATAATTTTATTTGTTTATCAATGATATATTTGGGTAAATTATTGTTGACTGATGTTTGTTTTTCTGTGTTTTAGTTCACTCAAAAATGTTCTTTGGGAGGAGAAATGTTGATGTCCTCTATTTGAGAAGTTCATTATTACGGCTTTCCGGGCATTGGCTATTATAGTAAAGAGGACAAGAGTTCTTACTGGTGTTTTTGTTTATACAGATAATAAATTCGTTGATTTTTAGCTCCATATTGACATCAATAAGAAACGGGATAAAGTGAACCAGTTTAAGTTCTGTTTAAGGGCATATCATCATATCTGAGGGTTATTTAATACCAAAAGTTAGGGTTTTAAGATATATTTTTAATGTTCAGTTATAGTGAAAAGGTTGATTTAGTCAGATTTTGAAATCTTTTTTTTTATTTTAGAAAACTAAAGATGTCTTCTAGTTTTGTATTCAAAAATGTATTGCTGGTAATAATTTTTTTCCTTCAAAAAATATATTATGGTAATGATTTTGTCTTCAAAAATGTATAGATGGTAATATTTGTCATTCAAAGTTGCATACTTTTTCGATAAAAGTATATATATATATATATATATATATATATATATATCAACATGCCCTGTGGACATAGAAGAATCCAAAGGAGTATCCTTTACATATAATGGTAGGATAACTCTCTAGGAGAGCTCTAAACATATATTCATATAAATACATATAGCGCAAATATGAGAAAAATTAAGACAGACGCGTTATTTCATGGTAATTCGGAAGTATAGGTCTATTTCAGGCGAGCCATCTTCAGCTTCCGTCTTTATTCAATGAAGGATTCTACATGAATTGGAGATTCATGTAGAATCCTTCGTTGAATAAAGACGGAAGCTGAAGATGGCTTCCCTGAAATAGGTCATACTTTCAAATTACCATGAAATAACGCGTCTGTCTTAATTTATCTTATATATATATATATATATATATATATATATATATATATATATATATAAAAGTGTATTCTTATATCTTATACTTTTATAGTGTTCTGACCCCAGTTTTGGGGGTTGGCTATTTAACCATATTGGGACCCTAAGAGTTGCTACCACTCCGGGTCAGGTTGAAGCTGGGAAAAACAGCAATTAAAAGGTGGTTCCATGCTTTTCACAACCTTCCAATAAGAGTCCTTGCTGCCGGATGCAATTTGCCGTCATACCCAGGAATATAAAATGAACGAAAACGTTTAAAAAGTCGAAAATTATTGAACATTTTTACACCCTTTATCCCCAGCAAAAAGGAAACATGTAAGAATACTGGAAAAATTAAATAAAAAATTAATAAGATCTACCTTGTCAGCCGTTTTTAACGAAACGCATATATATATATATATATATATGAGCTTTATTCTAAATTACATATCTATAAACAAACAGTGTTGGCGACCACAAAGGCGCTCAGAAAACATTTTAGAAGATTAACACAATATTTTAGTTTTTAGAATTTTTTTTTCATGTGTAGTGTAAAGTCACGAGATATTAAAATTAATAAGATCTACCTTGCACTACAGATGAAAAAAAAAATTCTAAAAACTAAAATATTCTGTTAATCTTTTGATTTGTGAGCGTCTTTGTGGTTGCAAACTCTGTTTCTAGATACGTAATTTAGAATAAAGCTGATTTCGTCTTTTTGCCTTGATAAAGGTCTATCACAGGATGAAACACGTAGGCGATTATATATATATATATATATATATATATAAACTACTGGGCAGATTTATTAGGCCACTCCAGTATTTAAAACAAATTATGTATTTCATACTATTTTTAAGTAAATAATTGTAAATGAAAATAGAATTTTTTTGGTTAATACTGCACTCTAATATGTACATCAAATGAATTTATAAATATTTAATAATTACCTATATTACAGTTTCGTCAGTGACAGAATGGAAAAAAATTAGGATGTTTCGAACGAGTTCATCTTTGCTTACTTGCCTTATAAAATTTTACAAAGTAATTATAACAAAAGAACTATTCTGTTTTATTTAGGATTATCAACTAAAATAATATGATAAAAACTGGGGTCGCCTAATTATTATGGCCGGTAGTATATATATATATATATATATTTATATTTATATTTATATTTTAATCCGAAGTGGAAGAGTCAGTCAGTTAAAGTGCCATACGTGATACACGCTTGGGCGATCATGTCTCGAAAGTTACATGACTGACTGGGCAGAAGATTATCCCACAGTAGGTTGCCATTGCTTTCTGCGGTAGACTGGTTGTCAGCCAAAGCTATAGAACCCAATCTGTCCTGCTATTTAACCCATAACTGGAAGGAAGAGACGGTGTAATACCTTTCCCAAGGGTATTTGCGCGTAAGTGAATACAATGGATTCAACTGGAATTCGAACTCGGCTCCCCGGTTTCTCGTTCCGAGCCGATATCCACTGGACCACAACGCACATCCATAGTGGAAGAGTAGGAAGGTAAATTCAAAGAACCTGATCTTGATCAATATTAAAAATTTTTGACATTAAAAAGTGATGCAGGCAGAGAGCCCAATGTATTAAGAATCAGTCAGTTTAGGTGCCATACGTGATACACGCTTGGGCGATCATGTCTCGAAAGAGAGATGACTGACTGGGCAGAAGATTATCCCGCAGTAGGTTGCCATTGCTTTCTGCGTATTAAGAATACAGAGCCAATATAAATTAGAGAAAATTTTCAAAATTTTCAAAATTTTTTTTTCACCGACACCTTTGAATTTTGAAAATTTTCTCATATATATATATGTGTGTGTGTGTGTGTGTGTGTGTGTGTGTGTGTGTGTGTATACAAAGAGAGAAAGAAAGAGTGAGAGAGAAACAGAAACAGAGAAAGAAAAATAAAATCGGTCTGTTGGCTCCATTTTTGTTGTACTACAACTACATTGTTGCCAATAATCTTCTGGGTCTAACCTCCGGTGGTCCAGAACTGTCTTTTTTATACTTTATGGAATCCGTTGCTCACAAATAAATAAATCAAGATCATACACATCGGAAGCAGATGTTCAACGTAAAGACAATTGAAGATAAAACTTTAACTATGCCACTGTAAGGTGTTTAATGGCTTCCATAACAGCCATTATTCATTGATAAAATGAACAAGGCTCTTCTTTTAAATTCTCGCGTTAATAATCTTCACCGCTGTGCTGTTCGCGTTAAGACGAAAAAGGAGCAGAGATAAAAAAAAAACAAAACAAGCATACCTAAAGAACCCAAAGAATATAATTTCCGAAACATTTTATGAGTAATAATGGAAATATTTCTTCAAAAAACTGTGAAAAATATACTAGAATTAGCAGTTTATCGCGGTTTAACTCGGATAGTTTAAGGAATAATAAGAATGAAAAACATATGATGAATTTACATAGTAAATACTTACACAACGTCTCCCCTCGTCACTTTTATAGATATTGGTGAACCCGGTTTCACTCGGGTAGTTTCTTTTTTTTAATCATTTCACCCCGAACAAGGCAGAAATGCTACTGATGAGCGGAGGGCTACATAACTGTAAAAAGATTAATTAGAAAAGAGTGAGGAGTACAAACTAGTTTGAAAGGAGCAATAGAATGCAGGTGTGATGACAGATACATAGGTGGAGAGAAAGGGATGGATATACGGGGGTGGGGAGAGAGCTAGAGTCCAGTGGTTAATAGATGAGTATTGACATTGCATTTAAATTTCTGGAGGTTGAAGGAATAATAAGAATAAAAAACATATGCTGAATTTACTTAGCAAACACTCAGACCACGTCCACCCTCGTCACTTTTATAGATACAGATTAGCCCAGTTTCACTCAGGTAATCTAAGGAATAATAAGAATAAAAAGTGAATACTTACACAACGTCCACCCTCGTCACTTTTACACATATAGATCAGCCTGGTTTCCTTTGGGCAGTTTAAGGAATAATAAGAATAAAAAACATATGATGAATTTACGTAGCAAATACTTACACAACGTCCACCCTCGCCACTTTTATAGATATATATTAGCCCGGTTTCACTTGTGTAGTTTAAGGAATAATATGATTAAAAAAATGATGAATTTGGATACCAAATACTTACACAACGTCCACCCTCGATACTTTTATAGATATAGATTAGCCAGGTTTAACTCGGGTAATTTAAGGAATAATAAGAATAAAAACATATGATGAATTTACATAGCAGATAATTACACAACGTCCACCCTCGTCACTTTTATAGATATAGATTAGCCCGGTTTCACACGGATTGTTTAAGGAATAATAAGAATAAAAAACATATGATGAATTTACATAGAAAATACACAACGTCCACCCTCGTCACTTTTATAGATATAGATTAGCCCGGTTTCACTTGTGTAGTTTAAGGAATAA
This sequence comes from Ascarosepion bandense, assembly GCA_037127315.1. Taxonomy (NCBI): domain Eukaryota; kingdom Metazoa; phylum Mollusca; class Cephalopoda; order Sepiida; family Sepiidae; genus Ascarosepion; species Ascarosepion bandense. The sequence continues at coordinate 3,662,745 of JBBBDQ010000926.1, read as the reverse complement.
TAAGAATAAAAAACATATGATGAATTTACATAGAACATACATAACGTCCACCCTCGTCACTTTTATAGATATAGATAAGTGTAAATGACAATTTTTCATAGATCGAAAATTGCAAAAACTCCTAGACAATATAATAAAAGAAGCAGGGACCTTAATTTTTAAGAAAACAAAATGTATGATCGTTAGCGAAAGGGACAGTTCAAGATGGGTAGTACAAAGCTAGGGACCTCAATATCTAACAGGTAGAGGAAATTAACTCTCTGGTAAGTGTTGCAGAAAACGACTGAAAATATAATAGAGATATATGAATAGCAAAAGGTAACCAAGGAATGTGAGTATTTCGTTAGGAAGAAAATGAGCTGAACTGCTTCGTTGGCAGTGAAATCTGCACGCATATGAAAAATAGACGAGGGAAAAGAGATGTGGTCGAAGAGAAGTATTCTGTAAATGCCAGAAATGGAACCTGTGAGTCAGTCAGTTAAGTGCCATACGTGACAAACAATTTGGGCGATCATGTCTCTTTCGAGACATGACTGACTGCGCAGAAGATTATTCCGCCATTGTTTTCTGCGGTAGACTGGTTGCCGACCAAGGTTATAGAACCCAATCTATCCTTACATTTAGTCCATAGTTGGAGTGAGAAGAGATGAATTATAATATATATTAATAAGTAGTTAATTAGTATGGGATCAGTTTATTACTTCATAACAATAGAAAAACGATCCCCCATTTTATGCCCAGTAGAAGATTTGTTTTTAACTATTATATTCAGTCAGTCAGTTAAGTGCCATACGTGATACCCGCTTTGGGCGATCATGTTTCGAAAGAGACATGACTGACAGGGCAGAATATTATCCCGCAGCAGGTTGTCATTACTTTCTACGGTAGACCGGTTGCCAGCCAAGGCTATAGAACCCAGTCTGTTCTGTTATTTAACCTATAAATGGAGAGAAGAGAGGGATTAATACTTTTCCTAAGAGTATTTGTATGTAAGTGAATGCAAGGGAATCAACTAGAATTCGAACTCGGCAACCCGATTTGTCGTTTTGAGTCGATATCCACTGCATCACAACGCACATTTTGATGGCAAATAGTAACACAAAAAAGGGTACGTATGCAGTTGAATATTCGATTAAATATAATTATGATAAAGTGTTTAGAGAATTTGACGTTACATATGCGCATGTTTATGGCAGAAGATGAACGCAAAGGAACAGTAGCGGACTAACATTGCTTTAAACTACAAAGAGTAGGAGGTTAAATCTGGGAGCTGGGGAGCACGCACTACTTAAAATAAGAACTGAAATATACTTACCGTAGTCACCACCATAGAAGATGCACTTTTTGAAAAAAACATCGCAATTTTTCTCCCTATTTATATCAATGAAATTTACTTACCATCAAGGAAGTACAAACCTTATTTTTTGCTGGATACCAAGTCACACTGGTATCAGTAGTAATGAAAAGCCCGACTCAGCAGCAAAAAGAAGCCCTGGAAATGGAGCAAAATGATATGAAAATCCCATACACATTTCAATCAAACCATTAACAAACACATATCTACCAAGTGTCAGGAAGCATGAAACAACTGCCTAAATAACAATTTTTTTACTGTAAAACCAATTAGATGTAAACGCAAAGTCTGCTTTATCAGCTGCTTTTCTCGCACCTCCCGCCTGTGGAATCCCCTTTCATTTACTTGTTTCCTCGATCTCTTGGTTACGGTCCTCCAGGAATTTGAATGTAAAATCAGTAGTCATCTCCTAACTTGCATCCTCTCCCATGCTCTCATCTTATTTCTGCAGTATTCTCATCCCTCTCTTACCCGCTTCCTGACACCCCCGGTGTTCTGTCACTCTTTCTCATAACTTTCCTCCTATGTAACCCCCTGCACAACATTGGCAGTAAAATGCCTTGCTTGTGGTGATATTATAAAAATAAAAAAAGAAATTACACCACTTTTCCCCGACCATCAAAGAATGGCAACTGGGATACAGAAAGCAGATAAAAAAAGAAGTAATCCTGGCAAGATTACGCATATGTCATACGTTCATTACTCACTCCCATCTCCTTAAAGGGGTAGACCCCCTCATTATGTATCATCATCATCATCCTTTACTCCCCAATGGTGTGTAGGGCAGCATTTCTGCTGTTTCCGTAACAAACTGTTTTTATGGGGCAGGATTGTTAGCCCTGCGCCCAACCTCGAAAACTGGAGGAAGGTGACTTTCTAAGCGTAGCTTAGACGTGGTACACGGCCGAAAGTAAGGGACACCCATTGAGAATCGAACTCACCACTCAATTGTAAGGATTCAAGCGAGACAAGCTTGCTAACCATTACATCACCGCTAGGTGCCTCCCCATTATGTATACCATAACACAAACCTTTCTCTGTTAAAAAAAAATCCTAATTAAATGCAAATACTTCGGAACAATTAGATCGTAGTACTATCAGGAGGAATTCGAGCCGAGTTCGAATTCCAGTTAAATTCATTGCATTTCACTTTCGCGTAAATACCCTTGGGAAAGGTATTAATTCGTTTATTCCTTCCAGTTATGGGTTAAATAACAGGACAGCTTGGGTTCTATAGCCTTGGCTATAGTAACCAGTCTACCGCAGAAAGCAATGGCAAACTCCTGTGGGATAATCTTCTGCCTGATCAGTCATGTCTCTTTCGAGATATGATCGCCAAGGCGTGTATCACGTATGGCCCTTAACTGACTGACTGAATATAATAGTTGAAAACAAATAAAACTTCTACTGGGCATAAAGTGGGAGATCGGTTTTCTATTGTTATGAAATAATAAACTGATCCCCCATTAATTACTACTTATTTATATAATTTTCATCTTATTTCATCTCTTCTCACTCCAGCTATGGGCTAAATGGCAGGATAGATTGGGTTCTATAGCTTTGGTCAGCAACCAGTCTACCACAGAAAGTAATGGCAACCTACTGCGGGATAATCTTCTGCCCAGTAAGTCATGTCTCTTTCGAGACATGTTCGCCCAAGCGTGTATCACGTATGGCACTTAACTGACTGACTATCAGGTGAACAATTTAGAAAATCTCTTTAAAACTGTCCAAATAGAAGACATACTAAATTTTCTGAAAACAATTAGCTTATTCTGGAAAATCTAAAAATAGAATAATATCCGTTTCATGTAAACTCAAGAGACAATACTTTCTACCAGTTAACTCGATCATACAGGTTCCAAAGAGATGAAAGACCCCCTAAAAGACAACCATTTACACCAAGCATTCACAAACAATGTTTTCGGAATTGAATGGCCAATGAAGTTGATATGCTGCTAAAAATCAATCAAACACGCCCACCCCCCCATACACACACAACCAGTTCGCCAGCATACTGAGCAAGCAATGTGCTCAAACGCTGGTCAAGCACGAAGAGCAGGGTAGTAAACGTTTGATATTTGATGGAACGAATATCAATAAATTTAGTTTTATAACACTTTACTGGCGCGATAATCTATATGGAACAATATAACTGAGAGAAAATGGCAATTCTTCTCATGGTTTTCCCTATATAATGGCACAGACGATAGATCCATTTAATCTCCCCCAATTTAAGACAAGATGATTTCAAAATCTCGTCTAATTTAAGATGATATACTTTCCAAATCTCGTCCTATTTTAGACAACACCGTTTCAAAATCTCGTCCAATTTAAGACAACACCGTTTCAAAATCTCGTCCAATTTTATATAACATACTTTCCAAATCTAGTCCTATTTAAGACAAGACCTTTTCAAAATCTCGTCAAATTTAAGATAACATCATTTCCATATCTCGTCCTCTTTAAAATAAGACCGTTTCAAAATCTTGCCCAATTTAAGAGAACATCATTTCAAAATCTCGTCCTATTTAAGACAACACCGTTTCAAAATGTTGCCCAGTTTAAGATAACGTAATTTCCAAATCTCGTCATATTTAAGACAACACCGTTTCAAAATCTCGTCCAATTTAAGATAACACAATTTCCAAATCTTGTCCAATTTAAGACAAGACCATTTGAAAATCTTGTCCAATTTAAGACAACATCGCTTCAAAATTTCATCCAATTTAAGACAAGATTGTTTCAAAACATCGTCTAATTTAAAACAACATTGTTTCAAAATATTGTCGTATTTAGGGCAACGTCTTTGGAAAATCTCGTCCAATTTAAGGCAACATCATTTCAAAATCTTGCGCAATTTTTGACCACATCTTATCAAAATCTTGTACTATTTACTATTTAAGACAAGATCGTTTCAAAATCTAGTCCAATTTAAGACAAAATCATTACTTCTTAATCTGCAGTGAATTATACTTGTGAATCTATTCATATGATGCAAATATTTTCAATACTGCTTTCACTCCACATAGAAAAAGAGAAAGTATGTGAAATGCTTACTACTTGATTTGATCCCCATCTCGATATTATGTCAATTATATTCTAAAAAGAACGGCGATTAAAATCATATTTTCCTTTTAACAAAAACTTATATCTAAAAATAACTTTTAACCTTCCGTTCTGCATTCAAATTATTATTTTTTTATTTTATAAGCGTTTCACTCCGAGCAAGGCATTTCACTGCCACTAGTTCGCAGGGGGCTACATAAAGTGGAGAATGGATGGTTAAATATAGGAAATGTCAGAGGGTGGGTGATAGGCGGGTAAGGATACCGAGAATGAAGGTTGGGTAGATGAGAGTGTTCTGAGAATAATTGGAAGTTAGTGTGATAGGAGGTGTCTATTGACCCTACATTTAAACACCTGGAGATTGTAGTTGTCGGGAAAGCGGACTTGTGGAAGGGAATTCCACAGGCGGGAAGCGCGAGAAAAGAAGCTGTTGGGGTAGAAATTACGGTAACATCTTATCTGTTTAACTGTAAAACGGTAGGACCTAGTTGCTAATCTAGTATCTTGTGCAAATTCGTGCAAATTCGTGCTTAGGCGGCACCAGTGATCTAAGTTCATCGGAGCAGAAGCCATGAAAGTACTTGTAGAAGAGGCACAGGGAAGCCACATCACGCCGGTGAGAGAAGCTTCATTGTCAAATAGGCTTGTATGATCGGCAGGGATCTTTACCAAGTCCAGTCCAGAAGTAAGACTAAGTAGCGCCAACATTTCTAAGTGTGAAGAATTTGTATTCAATGAAAACAATTAAAAATCCTTTTTTTCCTGCTTTTTTTTTTACAAGGGTGATTCTTGATTCTTGCTCAAGGATGTGCGTTGTGGTTCATTGGATATCGGCTCAGAACGAGAAATCGGGGAACCGAGTTCGAATTCCAGCCAAACTCATTGCATTCACTTACGTGCAAATACCCTTGGGAAAGGTATTAATCCGTCTATTCCTTCCAGTTATGGGTTAAATAACAGGACAGATTGGGTTCTATAGCCTTGGTCGGCAACCAGTCTACCGCAGAAAGCAATGGCAACCTACTGCGGGATAATCTTCTGCCCAGTCAGTCATGTAACTTTCGAGACATGATCACCCAAGCGTGTATCACGTATGGCACTTAACTGACTGACTGATTCTAGATTGATTCATTCTTTGTCATATCTACTCGTTAATGCCGAAATACACTACCGGTTATAATTATTAGATCACCCCAGTGTTTAAAAAATATTATGTATTTCATATGCAGCAATACCAATGGGAACTGGTCAGGTGGTCATTTTAATGAAAATAGAATGAATATAGACAGTCTATTTCCTGCTCAAACGCTCATATTTACAAACACATTATCTCTAATTTGAAGCCCTTTTTATGACATAATGTTTTTTTATTACTTCCCTAAACAACTGAACAATCTTTTTGTAGGTTATTTCAAGCTGAAACATTTTGGATTGAAATATTTTTCTGAGTTTATTTTGCAGTAACTTTTTTTATTTTTAGAGAAACAATGATTTTTCTTGGTACATGTCCTATTGTTCAGTACATGGTTGTTGGATGGAATTGAACCCATAACTTTTCTAAATAATATTTACACGTAAATGAACGGACCTGACTGAATTTAAAACTTATATGTAGAATATGTAAAACTATATACACTACCGGCCATAATTATTAGGCAACCCCAGTTCTTTAAAAAAAATGATGTATTTCATACTATTTTTTGTATTTATTGCCAAGTGAATAATTGTAAATGAAAATAGAATGGGTTCTTTTGTTAATACTGCACATGTGCATCAAATGAATTCATAAATATTTAATAATTACCTATATTGCAGTTTCATCAATGAAAGAATGAAGAAAATTTTGGCTGATTCGGACGTGTTCATCTTTGCTTCCTTGCCTTGTATAATTTTGCAAAGTAATAATAACAAAAGAGCCATTCTATTTTTATTGAGAATTATCCACTTGGCAATAAATACTAAAAATGAATAATAATTCTGACCGGTAGTATATATATATATATATATATATATATATATATATATATATACTACTGGCCATAATTATTAGGCCACCCCAGTGTTTTAAAAAAATGATGTATTTTATACAACTTTTTGTATTTATTGCGAAGTGAATAATTCTAAATAAAAGTTGAATGGTTCTTTTGTTAATACTGCGCTATAACATATGCATCAAATTAATATATAAATATTTAATAATTACCTATCTTGAAGTGTCATCAATGAAAGAATGAAAAAATATTTAATAATTACCTATCTTGAAGTGTCATCAATGAAAGAATGAAAAAATATTTAATAATTACCTATCTTGAAGTGTCATCAATGAAAGAATAAAACAAAATTAGAATGATTCGGACGCGTTCATCTTTACTTCCTTGTAAAATTTTGCAAAGTAATAATAACAAAAGAACAATCCTATATTCATTTAGAATTATCCACTCGACAATAAATACTAAAAAATAGTATGAAAAACGTCATTTCTTAAAAAAAAAACTGGGGTTGCCTAATAATTATGGACCGTAATGAATATATATATATATATATATATATATATATATATATATATATATATATAAAATCTACAGGGTGCGATGGGTAAATTGCCGCTGTTTGGCTTGTAAAAGTTTGCGAAATAATAATAACAAAGGAACTATTCTATTTTCATTTAGAATTATCCACTTGGCAAAATAGTATGAAAAACATCATTTCTTTTAAAAAACTGGGGTTGCCTAATAATTATGGCTGGTAGTGTATATATATATATATATATATATATATATATATATATATAACATCATTTTTCTTAAATACTAGAGTACTGGGACTGTTATAACAGGAGATGGAAAGTGCGACACGGAGATCCAAAGGCGAATTGGCATGGCGAAGGAAGCATTCCAGAAGTTGAGTAAGGTATTAACAAACAGGACAATTTCGCTAGAAACAAAGAAGCGAGTGCTGGATTGCTATGTGTTGTCAGTTCTTCAATATGGCAGTGAATGCTAAACAATATCATCAAAGATGTAGGATAAACTTGAAGCAACTGAAATGTGGTTCTAAAGAAGGATGCTGCGAATATCATGTATCGAGCATGTGAGCAATCATGAGGTCTTGGAAATGATGGAAACGAAAAGGAAATTGTTACTGAACATTAGGTAGAGACAGCTGAAGTTCCTGGGACATGCAAAGAGGAAAGAGGGCTTGGAGAATCTGATACTAACAAGCCAGATAGAGGGAAAAAGAGACAGAGGAAAGCAACGGATAACATCTTTGAAGGACCTAATCAGGTGGATGATGGAACGAGGGTTACATGGTGTAACAGGAAAAGCGTGCTAAGAGCCACCAGGGATAGGAGGACGTGAAAAGCCATGATCGCCTACTTCCTGAAGGAACAGGGCACATAGAAAGAAGGGTGGCCTAGTAATTACAGCCTGTAGTGTATATACCTATACCGAAATATTGAAATACTGTCGTTGGTCAAATAAACGCTACTACCTTAACCACTAAGTAAATTTATCATATATCCGGTGTTGACAAAGACTAGGCTGACTTTTTCAAATCAGAGTTGTTAACAAGTGAGAAATACAAGATTGTTGATGTGTGATATTTTTCAGAGTGAGGTTTTATTAACGAATATCGCTAACCCGGCAGTCAGTCTAGAATACATAGTCTTTAATCTAATAACCTGCAATTGTGTTTCCAAGGTTGATATTTAAATCCATCAAAATATGAAATACGATTTTTACTTCTTTTCAAGTCATATATTTTCGGGACACCTGCACATCTAGGGTGGGTTGGGAGTGGTACTGCAGGTGAAAGAGGAGGGTAGGTTTTACACGTTTCAAGGGTCGGGTTACCCCCCACCCCCGGCAATCCCTGCAGATCTTAGTTTACACAAAGCTGACCTTTGCTATACCAAACTTCGCATATGAGACAGCTGCACATTTTTTGTCGACTTCTCGTATGCAATACTAAAAAATTCCTCTCCGGGCCTCTTTGTTGATAATGTAAAAAAATAAAAAAAAATAAAAAAATAATGTGTATATTTTCAGCTTTGGAACGATTTTGTTTAGGGAAGAGAGGCAACCATAAGATATACATAAATAATATTTGTATCTTAAATGATGGATTTATGTGTTGTTGAGAAAATCTGCGCCACTGGTATCGTCTTTGCAAAAATAAAAATAAAATGAAATTTAAAAAAATAGAATTTAACTCGTTTACCATAGCAAGTCTCTGAGAAACTGAAGTTTTGCTGTTTTTCGCCGTGAAGTTCTTTTTTCATTTCATATACAGTAGAACCTGTCGTAAGCGACCACTCCTACTGTCATTAAAACTGGTCGCATATAATAGGTGGTCGCTAACTAAAGGCTCATAGCCATGACCTGTTTACGCCAGGAACATATATTCTACTCATCAGAATGTAAATACAGTGGAACATGTCATATGCGACCACCCAGGGCCATTAAAAATCTGATCGCATATAACGGGTGGTCGCTCACTAAAGGCTCATAGTCATGACCTATTTACGCCAGGAACGCATATTCCACTCATCAGAATGTACATGTTACAATTTTACCACGTAATCTGGTAATAAATAAATGAGAACATAAGAAAATGGCCGAACTTTAAAGAAATTTATTCAACATCAATTCATTTTAAAAATTTAAAAAACGTATTTACAACGGTCAACAAGAGACCAAACTATTTATTCACAAAAAATATTCATTAAGTGAACTTAAAAAAAAGTATATGTTTTCAGTTTTTTTCTTAGAAGTGAGTGATAGCAAAAGAGAATCTGCGATAGTAGATGGAAAAAAAATAAAATATACAAAAAACTAACAGCGATAGTGGGTGGAGATAGAGATAGATATACCCAGATAGAAATTGAGTCGATAGATACACAAAAAAATAAAGGAACGAAAGAGATAGACATTTGAGAAACGGACATAATTGTGATCTTCCCAATCACTGAATTTATTCAAGTCAGTACAGAGACTGCGATAAATCTCTTGAACATGTCAAATGCAATACATGTTGTGCAAAACAGCCGATGTTTGACCTTGAGGTGTACTCAGGCAATGTACATTTCAACAAGAAATAGCAGTTTGATACAACACTACAATAACAAAACAATGAGGAAGTCTTCTTGGCTTTGATCAAATCAAAATGAAATAGATTACTCAATTAGTTCTCCTAATTTAGAAGTTAGTTCGCAGTGAACGACCATTTTTTTTTTTTTTTTTTTAAGCGGTCGCTTGATCAGTGATCTTCACTTGTTGATGTTAGTCGCTGGTCGCGTTCTGGAGGTGGTCGCTCACTAAGGGTCCATTAACATTAGCAAATCGTCCGTGCATAGAAAAACCGTCATTAACAACAGGTGGTCGCTGACAAAGAGGGTCGCATATGGCAGGTTCCACTGTAGCTCGTTTACCATTGCGTGTCGCTAGTTCTAAATACACCTGCGGATAATTGAATCGTCACCATTCTTATGACTTTGTGTAACAGTAAACTAAGCCCGGATAAGTCATTTTATAGAGTATAGCTACAGAACAGTGCATAGCGAGCTAAACGTTGGGCCAACCCAGTAAACATTATATTTTTACAGTTAGTCATCAGTTAAAAGTGGTTGGACATTTCCGAAAATTTTATTGCTTTTTAGGTTGGGTCATTAATATGTATATAAAAAAATATCTAAAAAGTTAAGTACTCATTAACAGCTTTAAATGAGAAGTCATTAATTAATGGTGAGTGAAATAAAACTATCCAGTTATTAAATTTAATTATACAATCTACTTATATATATATATATATATATATATATATATATATATATGTCAAATGAAATAAACTGCAAACATGATGTCTGCTTATCTTTTATAAAATCCGTTTGTACTCACGGATAATCTTTCGCGTATTATAATTGAAAAATGTAATAAATTCGCTGTATATTTGACTAATGATTTACAGCGCGTTTCTTACATTTTTCAATTATAACACGCGAACAATGATCCGTGAGTATGAACGGATTTTATTAAAAATAAGTAGACCAAATAAGCAATGTTTGCAGTTTATTTAATCTGACATGCTTAAAAAAAATTGCTGCCTAAATATACAACATTTTAATACATATGTTTCGATCCCAGCCAGAAGCAAATGGATATGTCTAGCCACACTGATGAGCTGTGATACAGCGAAACGGGCTTGTATGTGGATGACTAATATATTATGCTCTCATTACGATTGAGCTCTCTGGAGAATAAAAATTTTAAAAACATTATCCACTTCTGCTATATGCGTGACTCTTCAGAAATGAATTGAGTTCTATCGGTGACTGGCGTCTGTATACACAAGACGTTAAAATTTCCCTTCTCTGATGCCATACGCCGATGGCTTAGGGAGTAGAGACTCCGACTGACACTAAATCGGTATGTATGTATGTGGATGACTAATATATATATATATATATAATTTCAGGGGTTTGTCTTAATCAACCAAAAGAAAGTCTGGTCATGATGTACTACATTCACTTTATGCACAGTGTTCAACTTTGCCAAATTTTGCGTAGAATATCGTTTGCACATACGTATACGCACACGCGTGCACAAATACTCACCACAACACACACGCACACACACACACACACACACACACACACACACACACATACATATGTATAGACTAAAAAAACAGTAGCTACTCACGCATCTACGCATCATTCATTCAGTAATAAATTTGCACACTATCGGCTACTGGTGTGTATTTACATTGTACATAACACGATAAAGTCCACCTTCCACAACGAGCACTCATAGCTCAGAGGTAGAATCACCGACTGATGTCAAGTCAGTTGGGTTTCAATCTTGGCTAGAAGCAATCGGATGCCAAACCGTAATGATGAGCTGTGATACAGCAAAACAGATCTGTCTGCGGATAACTATATATATATATATATATATATATATATATATATATGTGTGTGTGTGTGTGTGTGTGTGTGTGTGTGTGTGTGTGTGTGTGTGTGTGTGTAGTCCGCTCAAAGAATATAATGCTCTTCAGGAAAAGAAAAACTACTGCTAGAACAATATTATTTTTAATCGTTTCACCCCTAAGCAAGGCGGTACAACCACTGATGCGCAGGGGGCTACATAAGAGAGTAAAAGTTTAGCCAGGAGGAGAGTTAAGAGAAAAACGAACCAGTTACAGGGGGTGAAAGAGACAGGGCAAGAGAAGGACGTGAACACAGGAGTGAAGACAGTTGCGAAGGTAGATAGAAAGGAAAAGAACAAGATATACGGGGTGATGTAGAAAGAACTGGAGTCAAGTGGATAAGAGATGGGAATTGACATTGCATTTAAATTCTTGATGACTGTGGCCGTCAGGAAAGCAAGTATACAGAAGGGAGTTCCACAGGTGGGAAGTGCGAGTAAAGAAGCTGTCGGAGAAGAATTATCAGCTGCATTTGGTAGGTTTAAATGTAAAAGGAAGGAATCTTGTCGCCAGTTTGGTTGCTCCAGTAAATTCTTGTGGAAGGGGCACCAGTGACCTAAGTCAAGACCTCCTATATATTACCAAGGCCGAAGCGATGAAATGTGACGTCACGGTAGTAGAGTCATGAATTAGCGTAGAAGCCGTGTCTCTCACTTCATGACAATGTTGATAATCACAAAGTCGTTTTTTTAAATAAAGATTCTAAAACTTTTTAAAATGTAACAAGAAAAAAAAAGAAAGACACATGTTTTTGATTTAAGCTGGTTTTATTAATTTTATTTAAATTTAAGAAAAACAATAATTAATTAGAAAATATAAACATTATTGTTGACTACTGACTGTCGGTCGTGTTTAGTTTGTAAATAAACACAGTTTTAAAGACAAAACTTTTCGTTTATTCGTCTAAATTCTAAAAATTTAACAAACACTGCTTAAATTTTCATATTTTTAATTTAATTATGAAAAATCACAATCACTTTTCTTTTAATTGCAAGAATTTTTAAATCAGAATCACACAAATATAGCAATCAAGCAACCATTAGAATTTAGGAACAAACAAGAAGCAACAATAAATAAGCAAATTAATTAAAAATATTAAAAAATGCAACAATTTAAATTCAAGCAAATTAATTCAAACTAAATAAGTTTAAGTTACTGTTTTTTAAAAATCAAATTGATAAAAGTTTTTTTTATGTCTCAAAATTCAGTTGAATGTTTGAAGTTTTCTTTTTTTACTTAACTTCTTACAAGTAATATTATCATTTTCCTTGCTACAAAAATTATTTAATAATGCATTAGAAGAGCTCCAGATAATCTTTTTTTCAATGCTGTGATCTTCACCACATGAGTCAACATGAAAAAGAAGTTCATCATTAGCCAAAACATCCAATGTTATGTACATAGACAATTTTCTTTGATTCATTGAATGAAGAAAAGAAGGATTCTTTACAAGTTTATTAATAACAATATAATTGTATAGTACGAAATTTGTTGTTACATCATTGGGATATAACAGAGGACCTCTATTAATTCCTTGAACTGTTTATATCAGGTCTCTTCCTGATACTAAATTTTTAACATTTCCATTTTTTTAAAAACGGCATAACAGCAATAAATAATTATGAATCGAACGAATTAATGATAGGATAGCTAAATCTGAAATAGATTTTTAAAAACGTCTTGAGAACTTTTAATCCAATAGATTTATTAATATCAACAAATGTCTTTAGGGAAATTCTGCTAATAAACAACGGATTTCGAATTTTAAAATAATATTTTTAAATATTTTGATTAAATCCATTGTTAATCCTACTGGATGAAATAAAAAGATAAATTTTTACCTTTCAAAAAAGATACACCTAAAAAATCCTAGGATATTTGGTAATTCAATTACATTTTTAAAATATTTTAATAGTAAAAAATGAAAAAAAATTAATGTTTCTATTTCATTTATGATGTTAAACTGTTTATAAAAAAAATCATTTTTTTGCAAAACTCTTTTTTGGTTAATGTTTTACTTACTAATTAATTGTTTAAGGATTAAAATACCCTAAGCCAACTATAAAAGATTTATTCTTCAGTTAAAATTCTAATTTTTTATTTCCAATTTTTTTCTATGGATTAATATCGATAATTAACTTCAAATTATCAAAAATAGGAAAAAAATGTTTGGAAAATATTTTTGAGGGTGTTCATTTTGTGCTAAATATTTTCTAAAAATTAAATATTTTAAAAATTAGGTTTTAAAATTCAAGTGTGGTGTGATTTAGGCCTGCATGTTTCAAATAAATTCAAAAATTATTCAGAAATAATAGGTTTAAACAAAGTTTAAATCATCATTTTCATGTTTTAATTTTTGCTAATAGTGACTTGACTTTTGTAAGAAATAATTTCACGGAGTTTTCAAATAAAAAAATCTTAAAATAAAACAAATTCTTTTAAAATTGACTAAAAAATAAATTTTGTATTTTTTGTTAATCCAAGAAGAATAAAAAAAAATTAATTCAGGAATATTTTTTCATGTTTTAAAATGATTCATAAAGTTGCAAGTATAGAAAAGTTAAGTAAGATTTTACTTTCGTTTCCTAAGAATTTTCTTAAACATTTCATTGAAAAGAAAACATTATTTTCTTAAATAAAATATCAATAAAATATTAATTCAAATATTTTTAGAAAATATGTTTAACAACTTTTTTCGGCTTCGGTTTAAGTTTTAAAACATTTCGAAAAAAAAACAAACTTACGAACGAATAACCATAAATTTAATTTTTTTTAATTCAGATATTTTTAAAGATAATTTTTATTTCAATTTTATTCAAAGAAATAAAAATAATATCTTATTTTATTATATTATATTAATTTAAAAGATATATTATAAACAAAGTGCTTTCTTTCTTGTGCTACGGCAAATTTTTAGCAAATTTTGATTTTAGCGACTGTTGAAATAAATGGTGATAAAATTTTAACTACTCACTTTGCTAAATGAACTTGTAGTAAAATTCTCCCTTTTAATGGCATGTTTCCATTTATCAAATAAATGTTTATTTTTTGGAAACGAAAAACAATGAACTTTCGGTCCATTTTTATAATTCCCTTTGCTATTTGGTTCTGAAAATAAGTCAACGCTAAAGGACGCGGGGTAGTAAATAAAACAACACTACTAAGTGTGAAGTCAGCAGGTCAACTTTAATCATAGAACAGGCCTGGTAATAGCGACGGCCTCGTCTACGTTCGTCGGAGCAGAAACCATGGAAATATTAGTAGAAGAGACAGAGGAAAGAAACATGACCGAGGTCGACTGGGATTGCTATGTATGCAATCACTTGTTGATGCTACAGCCATGACGGTGAGCCATCCGTCGAGGAAATATCGTACTGCAGGAAATAGTGTCTTCGCAATTTTATAAAACTACAAAAGAGAAGTGTTTTTTTTTTTGCTTTTACTGAAGAGTATAGATATTTTGGGATGGGCTTTACTTCTCTTCTTCTCTCTGCATATATATATATAGATATATATATAGATATATATTTTTAATAATCCTATTTCTCGTTTCAAGTCGAGATCCACTGTACCTTTCCCAAGGGTATCTGTGCGTAAATGAATGCAACGAATTCAACTGGAATTCGAACTCGGCTCTTCGATTTCTCGTTCCAAGCTGATATCCACTGAACCACAACGCATGAAGCTAAAAACACTTGCCAACGTTAAATCGTCCGAAAGGATGGCCCTAGTCGTTACCCGAGTGTCACGCTCACGATATATTCAGACGACTTGAATATAATAGCGGAAAATAACGCACACAACGATTTGGACTTGGGTATAATAAATGCTTTCC
>JBBBDQ010000926.1:3577500-3645000 GCA_037127315.1 Ascarosepion bandense | reverse complement strand
TGTTCTAAAATATAATTTATAATAAATATTCACAGGTCTATATATTATATATCGAGCACTGTTTTAAATTAATGTTTTGGACGTTGTAAAAATTCTTTCTTCGTTCTGCATTCAAACACTGATATATATATATATATATATATATATATATATATATATATATATATAATGAATATCTATTACAAATATAAAAAAATATTTAAATCATTCGTCTTCAAAAAAATGCATAAAGAAACTTATTAAAGTGAAGCTTGTTAGATTAAAAGAATATTTTCCTACTTGTTCATTACCTCAAATATATATATATATATATAATGCACTAACGTAGGACCAATGCATGCATACATATATATACATATACATTTTGTATATACATATACAACTGTATGCCTATACACACACGGAGGTAAATATTGCCGAGGTAATTAACATTTTCGCGTTTATTCTTGGGGAAATATTTTGTGTCCAAATCTTCCCGATCCCATCAACATGGCTAATAGCTAGCAATTAATAGGCGAATTAAGGTGGCTTCCGACCGGTCGTCTTTCCCTCCATCCCCCGCAGGCAAAATAAATAAATTAACGATGACCTATCCGCCCTGCCCGTACCTTCCAAGTTTGTTTGCTTAGAGCCGCAGTCCTAATTCAATTAACCACTGACAACGACCTAGCCAGACTTGTTTGAGACGAGAGTCGTGAGAAGAGAAGTTTTTTTTTTATTATTATCCCTGACTGACGAATATAAGTGAAGATCTTTTCTTTTTTTTTTTTCCTTATAAAATCAGCGAACATGAAAACCAAATGCTGGTTTTGGAAACTGCTTTACATGAGACTCGACCAAACTAGCTTTCTTACTTGAATATTCCGTAGCCGAATTGTCAAAGCGCCAGGCATGTAAGACGAGTTTCTGATCTATGGGATATGGGCTAACGTTTTATTTAAAGCTTATTTATTCTGAATCCGTGTAATTTAACAGGCGAAGATGACTACTAATCATTTCAGACTTAAAAACAAAGAAAATAAACTAAAAATAATAAAATACGTTTAATAATAGTAATAATAATAATAATGAAATTATTGAACATTTGAAATTCTTTCAGAAGAATAAACCATTAAAAAAATGATCCGTCAGTATGCTCTATGAGGGATGTGCGTTGTGGTCGATATCGACTCGGAACGACAAATCGGGGAGCCGAGTTCGAATTCAAGTTGAATTCACTTAAGCAGAAATACCATTGGGAAAGGTATTAATCCGTCTCTTCCCTCCAGCTATGGGTTAAATAATAGAAAAGATTGGGTGGCAACCAGTCTACCGCAAAAAGCAATGGCAACCTACTGTGGGATAATCTTTTGTCACATAACTGACTGACTGATTATAAGCTGGCGCTGCAATGTCGCAAACATGTCAACACCCCCCCCCCCCAAAAAAAAAAACGAAACCGTCCATTTGACACTTTCAACAATAAAAATATATTTCGTTTCGGCAGTTGTACACTCCAACCTACTTATGATTGAAATTTCGAATTGTACCCTTTATTGCGTTCACCAGAGTAAATTGTTCTAGTTCCGTGATACAAGCTACTTCCAGATGATTCAGTATTAGTAATCACCGATTAAATCAACTACCTGTTATGATTTTGACCTCTGCTGTAGCCAGGTATTAAACTCGCATCTCTTTTGGTTAAGTTACTGGATCCAAACAACGCTTTTATTCAATGGTACAAAAACAATCTACCCAAATCTTCAAATTTCTAATCCCCTGAAGAAGATCTAAACGTAGAACGGCCGAAACGTTGTGAATATGGTATCAAAAATATAAGTGAACATACAACAAGAAGATAAAATAATGATATAACATTCCACACTACCAGAAACTTAAAGACATCGATAATAGAAAAGCTATAACAGTGGGTTTGAGAAGTTTAATTTCACTATAAAATGTTTTAAGAAAATAAAATTATAAATTTTAAGTGACATTAACACAACCTGTTCGATCAAGGAATGCCAAATATTTCCTGTTATAACAGTCAGTTAGTCAGTTGAGTGCCATACGTGATACACGCATTGGGCGATCATGTCTCGAAAGAGACATCACTGACAGGGCAAAAGATTATCCCGCAGCAGGTTGCCATTACTTTTTGCGGTAGACTGGTTGCCGACCAAGGCTATAGAACCGAATCTATCCTGCCATTTAGCCCATAGCTGGAGTGAGAAAAGATCAATTATAATATATCAATATATTAATAAGTAGTAATTAGTGGGGGATCAGTTTATTACATCATAGCAATAGAAAACCGATCCCCCATTTTATGCCAAGTAGAAGTTGTTTTTTGTTTTGTTTTTTCAACTATTATATTCAGTCAGTTAAGTGTTACACGTAATACACGCTTGGGCGATCATGTCTCGAAATTGACGTGACTGACTGGGCAGAAATTATCCCGCAGTAGGTTGCCATTGTTTTCTGCGGTAGACTGGTTGTCATCCAAGGTTATAGAACCCAATCTGTCCTGTTTTTTGACTCATAGCGAGAAGGGGAAGAGATGTATTATATTATTTATTAGTAATTAGTGGGGGATCAGTTTATTACTTCATAACAATATAAAACTGATACCCCATTTGTACCCAGTAGAAGCCTTAATCATGTTTTCAGCTATTATATTCAGTCAATTAAGTGCCATACGTGATACACACTTTGGGCGATCATGTCTCGAAAGAGACGTGACTGACTGGGCAGAAGATTATCCCGCAGTAGGTTGCCATTGATTTCTGCAGTAGACTGGCTGGCAGCCAAAGCTATAGTACTCAATCTGTCCTGTTATTTAACTCATAACTGGAGAGAAGAGACGGATTAATACCTTTCCGAAAGGAACTCGTGCGTAAGTGAATGCAATCAATTTAACTGGAATTCGAACTCGGCCTCGGATTTGTCGTTCCGAGTCGATATCCACTGCACCACAACGCAGATGAAAACAGTACATTTCTTTATAATCTGAGTTTGAGTTGTCTTCTGGTATTTTTTTACTTTGGACTTACAAAATTATTTACGTTTCAAATTATGACCCTAGACTTTCAATTTATATAAATCCTTCACCTGACTGTTTTGTCACATTTCCTCCATTTTCAAAATGTTAGAATAACATTCTATCCAGACAGCTTTCGCCATCCCCACTCAAGATCTACACTTTGTGAAATAGACTTCCAGGTGAATTCTACAACTTCAATTTAATCTCTTGATCCTTATCTATCCTCCTTATCTTCATAGTCTTCCCTTTTTACCACCTTTACCTTGGGTGGCTCGCGAGCCTGGTAATGAGTAAGTTCTAGTATTACAAAAAAATCAAATAAAAAAAATGAAATTGGTGCTGCTTCATTTACAGGAAATTAGTGGTGACTATATTTTCTTTTGTTTCTTTTCTTTTTTTAATCAATTCACCCCAAGCAAGGCCGCTATGTTGCAATGAGCTATAGGAAGCAAAACAAGAAAAACTCAGTCCTAAACAGGAAACAAATAAACCTCTTCTCCTGTTCAAAAATACCGTGAAGGACTGTGAGCCAGACAATAGGAAAACTTATCTGTTCCTATTAAAGAAACAATTGTAAATAAATAGTAAAATGTTCAGAAATTTAGGTTGACACATTAGGCATATGAAGTTAAGTTTGAGTTTTGTTTAACGGCATATCAACACCTCTGTGGGTTATTTAATGCCAAAAAAGTGGGGGTTTAAGGTTGTTCTTTTTTTTTTTTTCATGTTCGGTTATAGGGAGGAGGTTGATTTAGTCAGACTTTAATGAAAAGCTTTTGTTTTTAGTCTTTTTTATTTTTGAAAACTGAAAATGTTTTCTATTTTTGTATTCAAAAATGTTTTGACTGAGAATAATTCTTTTCCTTCAAAAATGGATTATAGCAATAATTTTTTTGCTTCAACAATTTATTGTTGGTAATATTTTTACTTCAAAAATGTATTTTTTTTTTTGTAAAAGTCTATTTTTATGTATATATTTCTATAAAGGTGTATTTTTATACTTTCATCTAACATAGTTTCTGTTGCGTATGTTTGCAAATAAACGTTTTGAGTCTGAGTTTTGTTAAACGACATATCAAATTCTGTGGGTTATTTAATGCCAAAATATGTGGTTTAAAGCTATCTTTTTTAATTTTCGTTTATAGTGAGAAATTGAGTTTGAGTTTTGTTTAACGGCATATCCACCTTTGTGGGTTATTTCATGCCAAAAAGGTGGGGTTTTAAGAGACTTTTTTTAAATGTTCGCTTAGAGTGAGAATTTGAGTTTGAGTTTTGTTTAACGGTATATTCACCTTTGTGGGTTATTTAATGCCAAAAAGGTAGGGTTTTAAGAGACTTTTTTAAAAGAATTTCGTTTTTAGTGAGAATTTGAGTTTGAGTTTTGTTTAACGGCATATCAACCTCTGTAGGTTATTTAATGCCAAAAAAGTTGGGTTTTAAAGTATCTTTTTTAATGTTCGGTTGTAGTGAAAAAGTTGATTTAATCAAATTTTGATGAAAACTTTTTCTTTTTATTCTTTTTTATTTTAGATAACTGAAAATGTTTTCCAGTTTTGTATTCAAAAATGTTTTGTTGAGAATTTTTTTTTTCAAGAATGTGTTATAGTTATAATCTTTTCTTAAAAATGTATTGTTGGTAATATTTTTCTTTCATAAATGTATATTTAATTTAATAAAAGTCTATTTTTATGTATATATTTCTATAAAAGTGTATTTTTATAATTTCATAGTGTTTTGACCCCAGTTTTGGGGGTTGACTATTTGCCCATAGCCTGGACCCTAACAGTTGCTACCACTCCGGGTCAGGATGGACCTGGGAACAACAGCAATTAAGAGGTGGTTCCGTGCTCTTCACAACCTCGAAATCATAGGCCTTGCTGCCGGATGCAGTTTACCGTCATGCCCAGGTTCATTCTATACTAACATTCACAAAAATTACTGATGTAGAATTGCTTAAACTCGAGCCTCGTATATTTTCCCTTTTAGTGCCTGTTTTTTCGAAATCTGATAATAACAATGTCGGTATCAATTTTGAAAATGAAACAATAAAGTTTAATTCTGTTATGAAGTGAAAGTGCCTTTTCGCCAGCGATTCTTCTAACATGTAAAGCGAAGTTCCATCCTCATCGAGCTGACCCCACTTAAAAACCAAGCTCAACCTTAATCTTAGACTTGATCTTAGCTATAGCCCTAGCCACTTAACCCTAGCCCTAGCTCTAACCCTAGCCTTAATCTTAGCTCTACCACAATCCCCTTAACTCTAGCCTTAGTTCTACCGCTAGCTACATAACCATAGCACTAGCCCTAACCCTACAACTTACCTCTAGCTCGTCCTAGCCCTAGCACGAACCCTTGACATAAACATAGCTTTAGCACTACCCACTTATTTATAGCCCCTAACATTAAACTTAACCATAGCTGTAGATGTAGTCAATTAACACTAGACGTTGCCCTAACCCTAGACTTAACCTTACCTCTAGCACTAGCTCATTAACCCTATCCATAGGCCTAACCCTAACTTTAACCTTTGCTCTAATCCTAACCCTAGACTTTAAATTAGCTCTAGCCGTAACCATTTAACACTAGCCCTAGCCTGAAACCTAGATTAAACTTAGCTCTAGCCCAAGACAATTAACATTAGTCAGTCAGTTAAGTGCCATACGTGATACACGTATTAAGCGATCATGTCTCGAAAGAGACATGACTGACTGGGCAGAAGATTATCCCGCAGCAGGTTGCCATTACTTTTTGCGGTAGACTGGTTGCCGACCAAGAATATAGAACCGAATCTATCCTGCCATTTAGCCCATAGCTGGAGTGAGAAAAGATCAATTATAATATATCAATATATTAATAAGTAGTAATTAGTGGGGGATCAGTTTATTACATCATGACAATAGAAAACCGATCCCCCATTTTATGCCAAGTAGAAGTTTTAATTGTTTTCAAGTATTATATTCAGTCAGTCAGTTAAGTGCCATACGTGATACACGCTTGGGCGATCATGTCTCGAAAGAGACATGACTGACTGGGCAGAAGATTATCCCGCAGCAGGTTGCCATTACTTTTTGCGGTAGACTGGTTGCCGACCAAGACTATAGAACCGAATCTATCCTGCCATTTAGCCCATAGCTGGAGTGAGAAAAGATCAATTATAATATATCAATATATTAATAAGTAGTAATTAGTGGGGGATCAGTTTATTACATTATAACAATAGAAAACCGATCCCCCAATTTTATGCCAAGTAGAAGTTTTAATTGTTTTCAAGTATTATATTCAGTCAGTCAGTTAAGTGCCATACGTGATACACGCTTGGGCGATCATGTCTCGAAAGAGACATGACTGACTGGGCAGAAGATTATCCCGCAGTAGGTTGCCATTGCTTTCTGCGGTAGACTGGTTGCCGACCAAGGCTATAGAACCCAATCTGTCCTGCTATTTAACCCAGAACTGGAAGGGAGAGACGTGTTAATACCTTTCCCAAGGGTATTTGCGCGTAAGTGAATGAAATGGAAATTAACATTAGACCTAGCTTTAACCCTAGACTTAAACTTATCTCTAGCCGTAGCCACCCCACGATGAATGTTTGTTCTCATAGGTAGGCACCGTACCTTGAGCATCTTATATTGAATACTACTGCCACCTCTGGGTTCTTGACAAAATACATCGGAGAATCTGTAATGTGATCGATACCGACTTGGCAGCCCGGATGCAGTCGCTCTCCCACCGGCTTGACGTGGGTTCCCTATGCTTCTTCTACAAATACTTTCACGGTTTCTGCTCCAATGAACTTAACTCACTGGTGCCATATAGGCATGAATTTATATGAGCTACTAGATTAGCAATTAGGTCCCACACTTTTACAGTGAAACCGATAAAATGTAACCCCCATTTCTACTCTAATAGCTTCTTTTATCACACTTCCCGCCAGTGGAATTCCTTTCCATATACTTGCTTCTCCGACAGCTACAATTTCCAGGAATTTCAAGCTCAATGGACATCTCCTATCTCACTAACTCGCATCCATTTTTTCAAGCTCTTTTCTCCATCCACTCCACCCCCATTACACCAGTATCCTCATCCGTCTATCACCCTCCTCCTGACATTTCCTATAACTAACTCATCTTTCTCATCACTTTCCCTTATGTAAGCTCCTACGTAACAGTGACAGTAAAATGCCTTGCTTGGGGTGAAATGATTACAAAAATGTGTCAGGACGTAGGCGATCATGCCCTTCCAAGTCTCCTTATCCCTGGTAGCGCTTTCTCCTGTTAACCCACCTAAAACCCCGCGCTAACATCCACCTGCTCAGGCCCTTAAAATATGTTATCCGCGGCTTTTCTCTGTCTCTCTTTCCCTTTATCTGATCTGTGAGTACCAGATTCCCTAAGCCTTCCTTCTTCATTACGTGTCCCAAGAACTTCAGCTGCCTCTTTCTGATGCTCAGTATTAATTTCCTTTTCGTTTCGATCCTTTCCAAAACCTCATCATTGCTCACATGCTCGATCCATGATATTCGCAGCGTCCTTCTGTAAAACCACATTTCAGTTGCTTCAAGTCTTTCCGTCATCTTTGACGATATTGTCCAGCATTCACTGCCATATTGAAGAACAGACATCACATAGCAATCCAGTACTCTCCTCTTTGTTTCTAGCGAAATTGTCCTGTCTCTTAATACTCTAATCAGCTCCTGGAATGCATCCCTGTGCTTTTGGATCTCAGGAATATAAATATATAGAAACTGCTGTGACCACAAAATGAGGGGTCAGTTTACATATTGAATGTAATATGAAATTGGTCCCCCACTTTATACCCAGTATGCTTCTGTAGAACCACATTTCAGTTGCTTCAAGTTTTTTCTTCATCTTTGATGATACTATCCAGCATTCACTGCCATATTGAAGAACCTACCTCACATAGCAATCCATTACTCTCTTCTTTGTTTCTAGCGAAATTGTCCTGTCTCTTAATACTCTAATCAGCTCCTGGAATGCATCCCTGTGCTTTTAGATCTCAGGAATATAAATATATAGAAACTGCTGTGACTATTAAATGAGGGGTCAGTTTATATATTGATTGTAATATGAAATTGGTCCCCCACTTTATACCCAGTATGCTTCTGTAGAACCACATTTCAGTTGCTTCAAGTTTTTTCTTCATCTTTGATGATATTGTCCAGCATTCACTGCCATATTGAAGAACTGACATCACATAGCAATCCATTACTCTCTTCTTTGTTTCTAGCGAAATTTTCCTGTCTCTTAATACTCTGCTCAGCTTCTAGAAAGCGTCCTTGGCCATTTCAATTTGCCTTCGGATCTCAGTGTCGCATTTTTCGTCTTCCGTTAGAACACTTTCCAAGTACTTAAATTTTTGTACCTGCTTGATTTTAGTATCCCCAATCTGCAATTGGCATTTTGGGCTGTTCTGTTTGCTAAAGACCATATGTTCAGTTTTCTTGTTGTTTATTTGTAGTCCTTTCTTCCGACTTTCTTCATCCTATCTTTTTTAGGAGATCTTGTTTGGTTTTCTTTGGTTTGAGTTTAACGACCCATCAACCATTAAGGACCAGCTTTTGTATTTTGGGATCACATTTGCTTTGAAGTTGTTGCATGCATTAGAGTGGTTGTACACATTAGATTGTATACATTTTTATTTTAGTTAAATTTTTATTGTTCTATTATCTTTCAATATGCCATTAAATGGTCTATCTTGGTGTGTTCAAATAGTTCTTTTATTGTTTTTGTGTTGTAATACTTTTTTCGTATAGGTTTTCTCTTTTCCAATCTTTTCACTCTTTTCCTTATTTTTTTTTTTCAATTGGAGTAGATAGACTAAACTATCGCCCGGTTCACACTCCACCCACATCTATTGAACAGGTGAAGAGGCTCATCCCTTGTTTCCTGTTTAGGATGTGGTTTCCGGCTTTCTCTTTTCCATTCTCTTTACCCTTACGTAGCCCCCTGCGCATCAGTGGCGTTACCGCCTTGCTCGGGGTGATATGATTAAAAAAAAAAAAAAAAAAGATGAAACGTCAGCGCACTCCATCATGAAGTGTCTTACAGTGTAAGGGGCATGACGAGCTGTGCAACATGGCGGCTCCTTTCTTCCAGTTGAGTTATTTTAGTATGTCTAATACGAATCGAAAATGGATAACTTCTTCCCTTTGTGATTCCCTGTAACCCTGGATCCATTCACCTAGCGTGGGTTTTATTGTTAGTAATTTATTTGGATTGCAGTCGTTCTGGTGGATTTGCCATTTATTTTGGATATATGCTTCTATTTTTACTTTTAAATCTGTGTATGGGTCAATGGACTCTTTATGTGCATTTTTGGTGGCTTTCTCATTTCCTCGGATTCCCACATGGCTTGGACTCCAACAAAGGATAATTTCTTTTGTATCTGACAATGATGTTAATTTGCACAATAGTTTTATGATCAGTCGGTTTTCTAATTTTTTATTTTGTAGAGTTGTCAGTTCTGACAGAGAATCTGAAAAAATCAAGAAAAAATCAGGAGATCTTGTAGTTTTCTTTCTGTGTCAGTTATCAGCATTATATCATCTGTGTATCTTATGTTACTCAGACTGTGACCGCCAATAACGAATAATGGCATAACTTCTAGAGACCTCAGAATAGTATTACCGTACAAGTTGAATAGATCTGGTGAAAAGACACATCCTTGTCTTACGTCCCGTTCTATCTTTGTACAGTACTATGCAAATGTATTAGGACAAGAACTATTTTATCTTTTATGAGGCATATTGACAGAAAATAAACAATTTAATTGAAGTAATTTTATTTGATTTACTCAACAAATGCTTTAACAAGAAAAAAATAGTTGTTACAAAATAAGTTTAATATTTAGCATAATAGCCTTTTGCTTTGAAATAATAATATAATTGCGAAAATTTATCAATCGCACCTACACTATATATATATATATATATATATATATATATATATATATATATATATATATATAGTACTGTGCAAAAGTATTAGGACAAGAACTATTTTATCTTTTATGAGGCATATTGACAGAAAATAAACAATTTAATTAAAGTAATTTTATTTGATTTACTCAACAAATGCTTTAACAAGAAAAAATACTTGTTACAAAATAAATTTAATATTTAGTAGAATAGCTTTTTGCTTTGAAATAATAAAATAATTGCGACAATTTACCAATCGCAACTAGTATATATATATATATATATATATATATATATATATATATATAGAAACGGTCATGTCACGTTGAATACACCGGTTCTCGCTCGATCACCGAAGTTGAGCCTGGTCAGTACGTAGATGGGTGACCGCTTGGGAATACCAGGTGCTGTAAGCGTTTAGTGACGGATGTGCGTTGTGGTGCAGTGGATATCGGTTTGGAGGGGGAAATCGGTGAGCCGAGTTCCAATTTCAGTCGAGCACACTGCATTCACTTGCACACTAGTACCCTTGAGAAAGGTATTAATCAGTCCGTTCCCTCCAACAATGGGTTAAGTAATTGAGGCCTGCTGTTCATGCGATCTGTGGCAGATTTCTGCACCGATTGTTTGTTATCAGCAGTTCCAAAAAGTGTGGATGGTACTACACAAGGCCTTCACCACTATAAACAAATTTTTGTGTGGATGTCTTACTAAGGTTAGACCCTCATACATCAAAATCGATGGGAGAGTCCATAATATATATATATATATATATATATATATATATATATATATATATATATATATATACACACAGTTCTGTGCATTAGGACAAGAACTATTTTATCTTTTATGAGGCATCAAAATAAATTTTAAAATCACCCCTGTCTTAACGGTAGTGTGCAAAAGTATTAGGACAGGTGTGATTTTCCTAAAAAAAAAAACTCACTGAAATTCAAATACAGGTGAAAAGCCAAGTAAATTGCTAATAAATATTGATTATTTAAAACTAGGTGTAAAAAATGTATTAAAAAGAAGTTATATTTAATTTTTCCTATTTTCTATTAAACAAGTTATTTTGAAACAACTCTATTGAACATCTTTGGGATATTTGGGATAAAACAATTGATAAGTCTAATGTTACTTTGCAAGACACATTTTGGGAACAAAATACAAGCTGCTTGGCAGGAAAAACCATTAGATACATTGAAGGATCTTGTGATGTCAATGCCTGACAGAATGAAAGCTATGATCAAAGCAAAAGGCTATTATACTAAATATTGAATTTATTTCGTAACAAGAATTTTTCTTGTTAAAGCATTTGTTGAGTAAATCAAATAAAATTACTTTAATTAAATTGTTTATTTTCTGTCAATATGCCTCATAAAAGATAAAATAGTTCTTGTCCTAATACTTTTTGCACAGTACTGTATATATATATATATATATATATATATATATATATATATATATATATGCATGTATAGGTGCGATTGGTAAATTGTCGCAATTATTTTATTATTTCAAAGCGAAAGGTTATTATATCAAATTTATTTTGTAACAAGTATTTTTTTCTGTCCTAGGAATATGTGAAACAAGATGGCCTAATAACGGAGATTTCAGTAGCGACACCCACAGGATAATATATGCAGGAGGAAAAAAACACGAAAAAGGGGTCGCTTTAATACTAAACAAACAAGTGAAGAGATGTGTACTTGGATACTGGCAACTGTCAGAGAGAGTCCTCTTGGTTAAACTGCGGGGAAGGCCCCTCAATATAGCTATTATAGTAGTTTATGCACCGACAACTCAAAGCTCAGAGGACGAAATAGAATCATTCTATTCAATACTGGACAGTGCTAAGGCTCAGTGCAAAAGCCAAGAAGTCAGGATAGTAATGGGGGACTTAAATGCAAAGGTAGGTAAAGATAGAGAAGGAGACACGAACGGCAACTTCGGACTAGGAGAGCGCAACGAAAGAGGAGAAAAATGGATCCAATGGTGCTCAGCCAATGACCAGGTCATTACTAACACCTGGTTCCAAGAACACCCACGACGTTTATGGACATGGAGAAGCCCATGAGGGGACACGAAGAACCAAATAGATTACATAACTATAAACAAGAGATTCAGGAACGCAGTAGTCCAATGCAAAACGTACCCAGGTGCTGACTGCGGAAGTGACCACGTCCCAGTCATCTGCAAACTAAAAGTGAAACTCCGAAGACTGAAGAAACCCAGCATAACACCAAGACTGCAATACGACACACTAGAGGATGATCTCACCCTGCAGAAAGAATATAATAACAGCGTAAAAAAGAAATATGAAGACCAAATTGGAAAAGGATACTCAAAATGGGAGTCACTAAAAGAAGCAATGGTGACCTCAGCGAACAACATAGCCCCAAAGGAAATCAGACAAAGAAGAAAAAATGAGTGGATGACCGAAGAGATCCTCCACATGATGCAAAGGAGACAAAAAATAACGCCAAAACACGGAACAGAGTACAAAAAACTTCACAGGGAGATAAGGAACAAATGCAGACAAGCCAAAGAGGAATGGCTCAACAACAAATGTGCAGAAGTAGAGAGACTGAGCAGGAACAACAAAGCAGAAATGCATAAAGAGATAAGAGAACTGACAGGACAAAAAACCTGTTCCTCAACAGGATGCATAAAATCCAAGGAAGGGACAATCATAGTAGAGAAAGAGGAAATACTCCAGCGATGGGAAGAATACATAAAGGATCTCTTTGGCGACAATAGAGAACAACCGAGAATACACAAGGAGA
Source organism: Ascarosepion bandense (assembly GCA_037127315.1). Taxonomy (NCBI): domain Eukaryota; kingdom Metazoa; phylum Mollusca; class Cephalopoda; order Sepiida; family Sepiidae; genus Ascarosepion; species Ascarosepion bandense. Next base: position 3,632,249 of record JBBBDQ010000926.1, on the reverse strand, counting down.
TGGATGGACCGGAAATACTAAAATCCGAAGTGGAAGCGGCAATGGCCAAAATGAACAGAAATAAAGCACCTGGCCCAGATGGCATAGTGATAGAGCTGCTGACAGCCTTAGAAGAGTATGGCATAGAAAAGATTACCGACATAATAAACGAAATTTATAGCAGCGGAATAATACCAGACGACCTATGCAAGTCGATATTTATAGCACTGCCGAAGAAACCAGGTGCAAACGAGTGTGAGCTACACAGAACTATCAGCTTAATGAGTCACATTACAAAACTGATTGTCAGAATCCTGATGAATAGAGCGAGAAGCAGAATCAGGCCAGAGATAGGACAGGAACAGTGCGGGTTCGTCAAAGACACTGGAACAAGGAACGCCATATTCATGATTAGGATGCTCTCTGAAAGGGCATTACAAATGAAGAAAGACTTGTACCTATGCTTCATTGATTACGCGAAAGCATTCGACAAAATACGACACAAAGAATTGATGGAAATGATAGGAAACCTCGACATTTTCGGCAAAGATATAAGAATAATCAAGAATCTCTACTGGCAGCAAACGGCCTGCATACGGACAGGTAACGACCTCAGTAGATACACAAAGATAGAAAAAGGCGTAAGACAAGGCTGTGTCTTTTCACCGGATTTGTTCAACCTATACAGCGAGAATATTTTGAGGACCCTAGATGACACACCAGGATTTATTATTGGAGGCCACAACCTGAACAACATAAGATACGCGGACGATACAGTACTGATTGCGGACACGGAAAGGAAACTGCAAGATCTCATACAGAAAGTAGCAGTGGAGAGTGACAAGATGGGACTACAAATAAACTTTAAGAAAACTGAGTGCATGGTCATCAGCAAAAGATACAACCCAAAATGCCAAATACAGGTGGGGGATAACAGAATCAAACAAGTCCAAGAATTTAAGTACCTAGGAAGTGTTCTAACAGGAGATGGAAAGTGCGACACGGAGATCCGAAGGCGAATTGGCATGGCAAAGGACGCGTTCCAGAAGATGAGCAAAATACTAATACACAGGAAGATCTCAATAGAAACGAAGAAAAGAGTGCTAGACTGCTACGTGATGTCAGTTCTTCAGTACGGCTGTGAATGCTGGACAATATCATCGAAAATGAGGACAAAACTGGAAGCGGCCGAAATGTGGTTCTACAGAAGGATGCTACGGATATCGTGGACTGAGCATACAAGCAACGACGAAGTGTTAGAAAGAATGGCAACAAAAAGGAAATTGATGCTGAGCATCAGGAAGAGACAACTGAAGTTCCTGGGACATGCAATGAGGAAGGAAAGCCTGGAGAACCTGATACTGACTGGTCAGATAGAAGGAAGGAGAGACAGAGGAAGGCAGCGGATAACATATTTGCAGGGCCTGATCAGGTGGATGACGGAACGGGGGTTGCCAGGAGCAACAGGAGCAAACATACTAAGAGCCACAAGGGATAGGGAGACGTGGAGATCCATGATCGCCTACGTCCTGAAGGGACAGGGCACATAGAAGAAGAAGAATAAGGGCTTCTGGATAGCCGTTACTAAGGAAAATCTCCCCGATATTCTCAAATTCAAAGTCCAGTCTAGCAGGAGAACAAATTTTGAGCGCTCTGTACGCTAAGGTTTTGTTAAGATTAATTTGTCTTCATGTAGGTGCAAACGCACCCCAATACATATACAAGCCAGTAAAGGTCGGTTTACGATAAATACTTATAAGAAAACTCCCTATACTAAGCTCAACAAGAACGCCCAAAAGGGGTAAATAATTATCCTTCATCAATTCCATAGTCAACGACAAAGCCTTATGTAAGGAGTTAAGACAACTGAAAAAAAATTTTCGACTTCATTTTCATTTAAAAGTGTCGTCAACATATCTGATATAAATGAAAGGTTTAGACACTTTGCCAATGAGCAAAGACACGTAGTAGCTCACAAAGATATCAGCCAACGCAGAACCAAAGGGACTACCTATCTGGACCCCATCCACTTAGTTATACATGACATTATCAAAGCTAAACTCAACAGAACTAGTACAGTGTCATACGTTCTACAAATACATTCCTAGGAAAAAGGACGGGGAGAAATGTCACCCTCATACAACGAGTCTGCACAAATATCAATATGTACGTTACTAAACAGACTGGACACGTAGAAAGAGCACATGAAATCAGTATCAGGGCAAAGCTGTAATATATAATATATAATAATATATATTAATAATATATATAAAATTAACTTTTTTTTAAACTTTCGCTGTATCACAGCTCATCAGCACGGTTAGACTCCGATTGCTTCATATATATATATATATATATATATATATATATATATATATATATGCTATAAGATATATAGCATGTATAAATAAATATATATATATAATATATATCGATATTTTTAACATAGATATATATACTATATAAAATATATGTAAATTATATATTTATAATGTATATATAACATATATATATATAATGTATATTACATATATATAATGGATGTAAGTATATAATATACATAATTTTTATACAATATAAAGAAAATATAAAATTACTTTAATTAAATTGTTTATTTTCTGTCAATATTCCCCATAAAAGATAAAATAGTTCTTGTCCCAATACTTTTTCACAGTACTATATATATATATATATATATATATATATATATATATATATATATATATATATATACTTGGTGCGATTGGTAAATTGTCGCAACTATTTTATTTTTTCAAAGCAAAAAGCTATTATACCAAATATTAAATTTATTTTGTAACAACTATTTTTTTATGTTAAAACATTTGTTGAGTAAATCAAATAAAATTACTTTAATTAAATTGTTTATTTTCTGTCAACATGCCTCATAAAAGATAAAATAGTTCTTGTCCTAATACTTTTGCACAGTCCTCCATATCTGCTGAATTCGTTTCCTTTCTGTATGCAGGCGGTTTCCTGCCAGTAGAGGTTCTTGATTACTCTGATGCCTTCTTTCCCAAATATGTCGAGGTTGCTGAGCATTTCCTTCAATTCCTCGTGGCGTACTTTGTCGAACGCCTTGGCATAGTCTACAAAACACCGGTGAACTATTATGACTTAAATTCAACGTTGTCATATCTTGTCAAGTATTTCTGCTATTCACCTCGAAGTTCTTGACAAGACCAAAAGAAGGTTGTTGGTTGGTTGGTTTGTTTTTATGGCATATCAACCTCGGCTGGTCATTTATTGCCAACTAAATTTTATTTATTTATTGCTGGTAATACCTTTTTCTTTCAACAATTTATTATTGTTTTTTTATATAAGTTTTGTGTCTAGTAATACTTTTTTCTTTTCGAGTATCAAGATTAATTAGAATTTGTTTTTAAGGGCAGGGTCCCCAAGTCCTACCCTTGTTATTTAACCCATAACTTGAGGGAACGGACGGATTAATACCTTTCCCAAGGGTACCAGTGCTTAAGTGAATGCAGGGTATTCAACTGGAATTCGAACTTGGCTCACCGATTTCTCTTCCCGAGCTGATATCCACTGCATCACAACGCACATCCGTCACTAAGCGCTTACAGCACCTGGTCTTCCCAAGCGGTCACCCATCTAAGTGCTGACCAGGCTCAACATTGCTTAACTTCGGTGATTGAGAGAGAACCGGTGTATTCAACGTGATATGGCTGTAAGCCCTCAAAAGAAGGATATGCAATGTAATCCTGGGTTGGTATCCCGACTTCAGTCAATTTCTCACCGATTTGACATGTCGTGACCTCCCTCTGTCTTTTCTACAAATATTATTATGGCAACTACCTTGACGAGCTTCTTTCTTCCCCACCCTTTTTGCAGTTGAAACAGTTAACTACAACCTCCTCTTCTACTCCAACAGTTTCTTTTCCCGTCTGTGGAACTCAGTTTTGTTTTATTTTCTTACCCGAATAGAATCTTCCAAAGTTTAAATGCAACATCAATTAGCATCTTCTCCTTGAACACCATCCATCACTTATTTCTCCCACACCCCTTCACGATGTTTTTATTTCACTGTAATCAGCTACGCCCTAGTGGTGGTCTTACCTTACTTGGGGTGAAATGATTAAAACAAATAGAACTCGTACACACGATGCATTCGAAAAGAAGCCGGAAAAATGACCCTCTACCATACCTGACTCCTGCTATCCTTTACCATTAAAAGATCCTGTTAAAGCCGAAAATGGAATATGATACCGATGCCATATATGGGTAGGAGCTTCCCAGTCTGTATTCACTCTCCAGGCTCAGTAGAGTTCAAAAGCGTATCCGCGTTTTTGTGGGTAATTAATTATTTTCCACCTTAAAACCATTTTCCCACAGACGAAACGTTGTAAGCCTCTCGTTGCTCTGTCGCTATTCCGCTGACAATTATTCTGATTGGGCTACATTACTTAGTTCCAACTTATTTAATCTTCACGTCTACCTTCCATGACACGCACATTATAGCAACCCCCCCTATTTAATTCTTATTCTATTAGTGAGACATAAGTTTCACTCTTGCGGTTTCTTCCCATAATCCTCTACTTTGTGGATCAGAAAATTTCGATCATTACAATCATAATTTGTTCAACGCCAGTGTTAACCGTCATCTTTCTCGCATAAACTGCACGAAAACCGAATGCATAGTCATCAGTAAAAAGGGCAGCCCAAAATGCAGAATACAGGTCGGGGATACCAGAATCAAGCAGGTACAAAAATTTATATACCTGGGAAGTGTTATAACAGAAGATGGAAAGTGCGTCACAGAGATCCGAAGGCAAATTGTCATAGCGAAGGAAGCATTCCAGAAGTTGAGTAAAGTATTAAGAAACAGGACACTAGGAAGAGAGAACTGGATTGCTACGTGCTGTCCGTCCTTCAATATGGCAGTGAATGCCGGACAATACCATCAAAGATGAAGGAAAAACTTGAAGCAACTGAAATGTGGTTGTACAGAAGGATGCTGCGAATATTATGGATTGAGCATGTGACAATGATGAGGTCTTAGGAATGATGGAAACAAAAAGGAAATTAATACTGAGCATCAGGAAGAGACAGCTGAAGTTCATGGGACACGCAATGAGGAAGGAGAGCTTGGAGAATCTGATACTAACAGGCCAGTTAGAGGGAAAAAGAGACAGGGGAAAGCAACGGATAACATATTTGAAGTACCTAATCAGGTGGATGATGGAACAAGGATTGCATGGTGTAACAGGAGAAGGCGTGCTCAGAATCACCAGGGATAGAGAAAAGTGGAAGGACATGATCGCCTACGTCCTGAAGGGACAAGGCACATAGAAGAAGATGAAGTCATACACTGCCTTTTATGAAATAATGAAGTTTACATACAATGAATGGAGTAAATTGTAAAGTTCGTTTGTTGTTATAAAGTACTGGGTTTGCTCATTTCCTTTTGTGTGAAATGAGTCCTACACCCTTGTGCAAATTAACTGAAACAGCTGCTTTAGTTTCAGTATTTTTTTTAACATTCTGTCACTTTTAAACTCACTGGAGTGACAGGGTATAAGCGATTTCTATTGTTCCTCAGATTAGATCATTTGTATTGGCGTGCAGCAATATGAATTTATTTTCGGGCTGTATGAAATTTGTTACACCTTTTAAAAATACTGCGTCATCCGTGATTACGTCAGCTATTCACCACGCCCGGACACTATTGTCTTGACTGTCGATTAGTTGTCCTACGGTCATTGTCTGCGATTTGTGTAGCGTTACGCTTCCTTGGAGTAACGTCACTCCAAGGAAGCGTAACGCTACACAAGTTGTCAAGCCTCACAGAAATATCACGGATATTGTTGGTGTCAGCTTTTGAACTGTAAGACAAAACAACAAACAAAGGAAAATGCAGTCGGAAGAGAAAAACAACGCCAAGTGACGACGTATACGTGATCAGGGAAAGTGTGAAAGATCCTAAGAAGACATTATTCGTTTTTGTTTTAAATGATTTGTACAATGGGGTAAATTGGATCTGAAATATGGTCACAGGGGGGATATAGAACTCTGGCTTTTTTCTACTCCCTTCAACACTTCTGTTTTAGTTTGTTTTTTTTTTTGTCGTCTACAATTAGTTCTTTAGTCCTGAGAAGAAAAAAAATCTATGTTAGTGTGGAATACTATGATTCGACCGTCGGCCTTAGAAATGAGACTCGTAATGGTCGTTAAGGTAGCAGTGTTCGTAGACCGACTCTCGGCTGAGTTCAGGCCGCTCTGAGGGCGCTGTTCTCAGGCTACTCCCTCTCACCCCTTGTGAGGGGAGGTATAAGTATTGGTTGGAAGAGTCCATTCAGTCTGTAGGTGATGCCGCCATGACAATTATAATAATGCCAATAAAAATTTGATGTTGAATTTAGCAAAGAAGAAAAAACATTTATCAATGTCGAGCTTTGAAAAATTCCTATTCATGTCGATGAAGCTGAAAATTTACCAGTTTCACCCACTTCCAAAAATTTGATCAAATGTCCAAACATGAAAATTTTATTTATAATCGCCTTTTGATTCAGCAAAGAACATTCAATTGGTTCTTTAGACGTGAGAAGAAGAAAAGTCTATGTGAAATAAGTCTTATGCTGGATCTAAAGAGACAATCACAAGGAGGTTCATGCGATGGACAGCTTTGGTATTTCCTTCGACTCTCTTCAAAACTTCCATTTGTCTTCTGATGTTTTCAAAAAATTTTGTTCTATTTTATTCTCCAGTTGGTTTTTTAGACGTGAGAAGAAGAAAAGTCTATTGAAAATGAGTCCCATCTTGGATCTGAAGAGGCGACTGCAGGGGAGTTCAGCGGATGGAGAGCTGTGGCGTTTCTTTGAGATCTCTTCAAATCTTCTATTTGTTTTCTGATGTTTTCGTAGGATGTTTTTGTTCTTTTTCAATAATTACTTAAGAGCTCAGAAGTAGAAATGTCGATGTGAAATGAATACTATGTTGGATCTAAAGAGACAATCGCAGGAGAATTCAAGGGATGGAGACTTCTTACTTTTCCTTCGATTCTCTTCAAAACTTCTATTTGACTTTTGATGTTTTCAAAGGATTTTGTTCTATTTTATTATCCAGTTGGTTCTTTAGACGTGAAAGGAAGAAAAGTCTACGCGCATAAAAGCCATGGCTACGAATTGTTTGAGACACACTCACTTCAGCTGAGATCATCCGCTCCGGAAAAACCAGGGATTAACAGGCAGAATCATGATGGCAGCTTGCATCGGGCTGGCGAATTGTTCTTGTAACTTTCTGTCGTGGACTCGGTTAAAGGTCCGGTAAGAATAACTCAAAAACAACCAAATAGGAAATAATGAATATATATTAAATATTGAAAGAATACAATACTTAGAACTTGGTTAGTAGGAATGACAATACGAGTTAGTGTGCAATACTATGATTCGACCGTCAGCCTTAGAACTGGGACTCGTCATGGTCGTTAAGGTAGCAGTGTTCGCAGATAGACTCTCGGCTGATTTCGGCCTGCTCTCAGGGCGCTCTCCTCAGGTTACTCCTTCTCACCTCTTGTGAGAGGGGTTAAAGTAATGGTTGGAAGAGTTCATTCAGTCTGTCGGTGAAGCTATCCACCAAGGGGTCCTTGACAAAATTCAACAGAGAATCTGTAATGTGATAGATCCCGACTTGGCAGCTAGGATACAGTTACTTTCTCACCGGCTTAATGTGGCTTCCCTGTGTATCTTCTACAAATACTTTTATGGCTTCTGTTCCGATGAATTTAGCTCACTGGTGCCCCCTATATATAAATTTCCTCGAGCCACAAGACTATCAACAAGGTGCCACCTTTTTTACTGTGAAACCAATAAGATGTAAACGCAAATTCTACTCCACCAGCTTCTTTTCTCGCATCTCCCGCCTATGGAATTCCCTTCCGTTTACTTTCTTCCTCGACAGTTACAATCTCAAAGAATTTAAATGTAAAGACAATAGTCATCTCCTATTTCACTAACCTGCATCCTCTCTCTCATGCTAATTTTCCATCCACTCCACTCTCACCAGTATTCTCATCCATCTCTTACCCACTTCCTGACACCATCTATAACCTGTCACTCTTTCTCATAACTTTCCTCCGATGTAAACCGCTGCAAAACAGTGGCAGTAAAATGCCTTGCTTGGGGCGATATGATTATAACAAAAAAACAACAAAAGAAAAAAAACACTTGATCTCTCTTCTATTCAATTCTGATTCATTCGTTTTCTATGGCTTATCAACAGACAAGAAATTATTATGTAAATATAAAGTGGGGGATCAATTTTATATTACAATCAATATATAAACTAATCCCTCACTTTATGGCCACAGTCATCCTTATCTTACCCACTTCCTGACACCCCCTATAACCTGTCACTCTTTCTCATAACTTTCCTCCTATGTAACCCCCTGCTCATCAGTGGAAGTAAAATGCCTTGCTTGGGGCGATATGATTAAAAAAAAACTATACTCTAAAAGTTTACTTGCAAAACACACACAACAGAAACTGACTGTGCAAGGTGATACAAAATAAAACGACTCAAAATTTTCTTTCGCACACTGTCTCAAAAGAATTCGTTGCCTACATAAACAAAAGAGATTATTACTAACTTGTTGGTAATTATAATGTTGAATTTGATTTTTCAAGAGTTGATCTGGTCCTAGGCATGACGGTCAACTGCATTCAGCAGCAAGGCCTCTGATTGGGAGGTTGTGAGGTGCATGGAACCACCTCTTAATTGCTGTTGTTCCCAGGTTCACCCTGACCCGTAGTGGTAGCACCTGTTAGGGTCCCAGCTATGGGCAAATAGTTAACCCCCAAACTGGTGTCAAAACACTATGAAAGTATAAAAATACACTTTTATAGAAATACTAGCATATAATATTTGAAATAAAGTAATTGCAACAATTTACCAATCAGATATATATATATATATATATATTATCAGTATAGCCGGGCGTTGCTCGGGTGTAATGAAAGCTTTAAAACTAATCCATTGTCCTGGAGTTCAGACTCGGCCTAATGAATATTTGTGTGAAGTTTGGTGAGAATTGAATAAAATTGTGGATTTGTATAAACGATATTCAGACAGATAAACAGACACATACACAAACATGTTACCTTCTATATATATATATTATCTATTTTCTGCCCTATTGTAAGAATTGCAACCTTGAAACTTCTGAATATCGTTTCTTATGTCTTTGTCTATGAGTGTATCAAATTTGATTAAAATCGGACCACTCCTTCTGTAACCCGATTTTTTCAATTATCGATTTTCGATATTTATCGGGGCACCTCGACACAAAACTTAGCTAAGAACACTCGCAGACGCTTATAGTACAACTGTGTATATTTTCAAAAAAATCGGTTCAGCCGTTTTGAAGTCTATAGGTAACGGACACACACACACACATAGACACACTTACACAGAGACAAAGTTCCATTCATAAATAAGTTTAGATATACATAAAACTAGACTTTTATCGAAAAATATATATTTTTTGAAGGAAAAATATTACCAACAATACATTTTTGAAAAAAAAATATGACTATAACACATTTTTGAAAGGAAAAAAAATCTTCTCAGTAAAACATTTTTTAACACAAAACTAGAAGACATTTTCACTTTTTTTTATAATAAAAAAGAATGAAAGCAAAAAAAAATTCATTAAAATCTGACTAAATCAACCTTCTCACCATAAAAGAGCACTAAAAACAATACCGTAAAACCCCATTTTTTGGCATTAAATAACCCACAGTAGTTGATATGCCGTTAAACTAGTCTCAGACTCAAACTCAAATCAAGAGTTGGCTCAAATTGTTACAGTTTTCATTCGCTGCAGTCGAAGTTGTTTTGCTCAACACAAACAAACCTTATCATATGCAAACCACGAATGTGGTATGCATGCTTATTAGGCCCAAGGGAATATTTTAGCTTTAAAACTATTTTTTCTTTCTCATGGGCAAGGGTGGCATCTACCTCTTTTCTCTTACATAGATTTGTCTTTAACAGTAGCAATTACGGGCCGGTGTAAAATTACAATTTCTTTTCTGTTATTAATGTCCGGACAGCGAAAATACTTGTGTCCTTCGCAAAAGTAATTTCGCATAACCATTACCCTCCGGATCTATTTTCTATTTTTCACAGGATTTCATACCCAAGAGCAAATGCAGTCTATTTTGTGTTGCTTTTAGACTAATCACAAAAAATGTTCTTTGGTATGACGACAAACCACATCCGGCAGCAATTCAGTTCATTGTTTTTAAATGTTACCTTTAAGACTGAATTTCTAAAATCGTATATAAGTATAGTAGTACGAGAACTTTATAGAACACTAACAGTATAGCCCGGCGTTGCCCGGGTGTAATGAAAGCTTTAAAACTAATTCATGGTCCTGGAGCTCAGACTCTTTGAACGTTGGTACGAAAGACTAAAAAGCAATAGTTGTTTCCAGTTAAAGCGAAACCGTAGACTGAAAGAGAAATGAATGGATGTAAGTTAAATTTTGATTTCCTGGTATCGATATCAAATTTTCTGCACTATTGTAAGAACTGCAACCTTGAAACTTCTGAATATCGTTTCTTATGTCTTTGTCTATTAGTGTGTCAAATTTGATGAAAATCGGACCACTCCTTCTATAACCCGATTTTTTTGATTATCGATATTTATCATGGGTACCTCGACACAAAATCTAGCTAAGAACACTCACAGACGCTTATAGTACAACTCTGTAAATTTTCAAGAAAATCGGTTCGGCTGTTTCGGAGTCTATAGGTAACGGATACACACACACACACAGACACACACAGACAAAGTTCCATTTATGAATAAGTTTAGATTTAGATAGATAGATACATTTTAGAAATTCCGGCAGACATTTAAAATAATATGGAAACTTCTAGAAATTCCGGCTGACATTTATAATTTTATGGAACCTTCTAGAACTTATTTTGTTTGTTTGTAAGTCTGTATGTTATGCTATAGTTATAACCTGCTAAATCAGTCAGTTATATAAATGCCATACGAAAGATCGGAGGTTTTGCGGAAGTATGGAACCACCACTTCACTGCTATTGTTTCCATGTTCACTCAACCCAGGGTGGTAGCAAAATAGGGTCCCAGCTGTTAGGGTCCCAAAATGGGGTCTCAGCTGTTAGGGTATCAGTTATGGGCAAGCAGTGAATCCCCAAGCGATGTGAATGTATAAAAAATATATTTTTATTGTAAAGATAACGGTAATATATTTTTTATGTAAAAAATTACCAATAATACATTTTTATAGTTAAATTAACTGTTGTGGGACCTCCCCTTTTTCTATGATAATAGACTCGACTTGAGTATACATATACTCCTGCATGGGATCTCCACTTTTTCTATGATAATGGACTCGACTTGAGTATACATATACTCCTGCCAAAGAGAGATCAGCATCCGATCCGTAGGTTACCGTAAGATACCTAACGATACCGAAGTTTCACAGTAGTCATAGTAGCTCGGAGCTCCACTCTGCCAGACAGTATTGCACAGCACCCGTCAGTTCCAACGTGGATATACTAATTCCAGCACGGATTCACTTAAAAGACTCATATATATATATATATATATATATATATATATACTAGCAGTATAGCCCGGCGTTGTTCGGGTGTAATGAAAGCTTTAAAATTAATCCATGGCCCTGGAACTCAGACACTTTAGACGTTGGCACGAAAAACTAAAAACAATATCGGGGGTATCGATTTCCGATGTCGGGGAAAATGAGTCGTCTGAGAAGATCAACTAATGTTTATGTCTAAAAACTATAATTTTACCAAGTTAGAGCATATTCTGCAGCAAGAACCACGATAAGAGGGCTGAAATCCTGATCTTGATCAGACGTGATTAGATATCCGTGTATCGAATTCAAATATCGGGGAGAAATTGAAAAAATAAGTCGTCCATGACCTGACCAGAAGCATAAAGAATATTTGTGTGAAGTTTGGTGAGAATCGGATAAAAATTGTGGATTTGTATAAAGGACATACAGATAGATAAAGTCACACACACAAACATCTTGCCTTTTATATATATATATATATATATATATATATATATATATATATATATATATATTCTGCACTATTGTAAGAATTGCAACCTTGAAACTTCTGAATATCTTTTCTTATGTCTTTGTCTATGAGTGTGTCAAATTTTATTAAAATCGGACCACTTCTTCTATAACCCGATTTGTTCGATTATTGGGTACCTCGACACAAAACCTAGCTAAGAACACTCGAAGACGCTTATAGTACAACTGTTTAAATTTTCAAGAAAATCGGTTCAGCCGTTTCGGAGTCTATATGTAACGGACACACACACATACACACACATATACACACACACGGACAAAGTTCCATTTATAAATAAGTTTAGATATTCTTTACTAATCGTATTCCTGAATTACTAACCTGCGTTCAAGTTTGTATTTTTACGTTTAATATAACTTATTTTCTATCTCAAATATCTGTTTTGTTGTTCATTATTTTGTGCAGTTCCTCATCTGAAACCCACAACATTAACAACAATACTTTTTATAAAAAAATGTCAATACATTTTATCTATAGTTGAATTTTAGATGAAGACATAAAATTGTGTTCAAATTATTTAGATTTTGGAATTAAATAACATATAACATGGAGGTTAATCAGTCGCTAAAAATTCAACCCACCAATCAACATGAAAGAACTCTTTCATGATAATGATTTATATAATATCGTTCATGATATTGATTTATATAATATCTTTCATGATATTGATTTATATAATATCTTTCATGATATTGATTTATATAATATCCTACAATTTCTTCAAAACATCAAACTGTATTCTAAAAAATAACTTCGACAAAATTACAACAAAAGACACACGTCCAGGATGTTTATCCCCACTCCCAACCTATCATAATGTTATCCTCCCACCTCTCTCTTTCCTTCTTCCTCTCTTCCTCTCTCTCTCTCTCTCTCTCTCTCTCTCTCTTTCTATCACACACACACACACACACACACTGAGTCTTTACTAAGTTAGTTTGAATTAATATTGGAGTAGATAGACTGAACTATCGTCCGGTTCACACTCCACCCACATCTATTGAACAGGTGAAGAGGCTCATCCCTTGTTCCCTGTTTAGGATGTGGTTCCGGCTTTCTCTTTTCCAATGTTTTCACTCTTTTCTTTTTCTTTTTTTTTTCAACTGGAGTAGATAGACGAAACTATCGCCCGGTTCACACTCCACACACGTGTATGGAATAGGTGAAGAGGCTCATCCCTTGTTCCTTGTTTAGGATGTGGTTTCCGGCTTTCTCTTTTCCAATCTTTTCACTCTTTTCTTTTTTTTTTTTCAATTGGAGTAGATAGACTAAACTGTCGCCCGGTTCACACTCCACCCACGTCTATTGAACAGGTGAAGAGGCTCATCCCTTGATTCTTGTTTAGGATGTGGTTTCCGGCTTTCTCTTTTCCAATCTTTTCTTTCCTACATAGCCCCCTGCACATCAGTATCGTTACCGCCTTGCTCGGGGTGATATGATTAAAAAAAAAAAAAGTGACCCCACGTAGTAATCATGTCCACACAAATATATATATTCACAAAAGCTGAGTATCATCTACCATGTACTCAATTGTGAAAGCAGAATAACATATATTTTTATTACTTCCAAGCTCCGACCCATAAAATGTTGATAAAATGTTGTTAAACAAACAAACAAACAAATCAAGACAAAAACTTTGTATTGAAGACGCATATATATTTGTCATCCATCATACAAGCCTGTTTCGCTGCATCACAGCTCATCAGTGTGGCTAGACATCTACTTGCTTCTGGCCGGAATTGAAACTTAACTGATTTAGATTTCACCTGTTAATTGCCACCTTGACCCGGTGTGATAGCACCTGTTAGGGTCCCAGCTATGGGAAAATAGTCAATACACTAAACAAAAACAGAACACAAAAAATATAAAAACATTTTTATAATAGAAATACCAACAATACATTTTTATACATAAAAATTACCAACAAACCAATCTATAGTAAAATTAGTAACAATACATATTTATAGTATATATTTAGTTGAAGCCATAAAATTGTATTAAAAATATTTAGATTTCTGCATTAAATAACCCATAGAGGTATATGTCGCTAAACAAAATCAACCAACCAGCCACACATGAAATAAATATTTCATGACATTAATCCATATAATATCTTACATTTTTTTAAAGAAATCAAACTGTATTCAAAAATATAGCATCAACAAAACTACAACATAAAACGCACATATCACCCCCACCTAGTAATTATGTTCACACAAGCATGTATATGCATAAAATCTGTGCATCATTTACCATGTATTCAATTGTGAAAGCAGAATAACATATATCATGAATTCATTACTTCAAAGCTCTCAATAAAATTAATTTTCGGTATTAAATGACCCATAAAGGTGATGATATGTTGTTAAACAAATAAATCAAATCCAATTATCCACAAAAATTGTAGACGGAAAGTTTAAAAAGTATTACTGAAAACAGAGTCGATCCCTATTCAAGATCAAAGGTCAGTGAAAATTAACATTGAATAATGACCAGAACAATTTTTTGGGAATGATAGCAATTACTGATGTCAGTTCTTCAATACGGCTGTGAATGCTGGACAATATAATCGAAAATGAGGACAAAACTGGAAGCGGCCGAAATGTGGTTCTACAGAAGGATGCTACGGATGTCGTGGACTGAGCATACAAGCAACGACGAGGTGTTAGAAAGAATGGCAACAAAAAGGAAATTGATGCTGAGCATCAGGAAGAGACAACTGAAGTTCCTGGAACATGCAATGAGGAAGGAGAGCCTGGAGAATCTGATACTGACTGGACAGATAGAAGGAAGGAGAGACAGAGGAAGGCAGCGGATAACATATTTGCAGGGACTGACCAGGTGGATGACGGAACGGGGGTTGCCAGGAGCAACAGGAGCAAACATACTAAGAGCCACAAGGGATAGGGAGACGTGGAGAGCCATGATCGCCTACGTCCTGAAGGGACAGGGCACATAGAAGAAGAAGAAGAAGAAGAAGAAGAAGAAGAAACAATTACTGTAAAACAGACATTCTTTAGAAATTTGGTTTTATTGATCGTTGCAGAAAAAAATATGTTGATTTATTTTGCAGAAGTAACACATAATTTAGTTATCAATATAACGATTCAAATTTCGTGTATATGGCAACACACACATACACAAACACACATCTAAATATATATATATATATATATATATATATATATATATATATATATATATAGTGACGTAAATTAATGAATAATAATAGCTTTCATTACACTCGAGCAACGCCGAGCTATACTGTTAGTTGTTCAATAAAATTATTTCAAATATGTCTAAATATTTCTTTCAAAATTTTGTCTTCAATTTAAACAAGCATATTACAAAACGGTGCGTATTTTATCCTGAAAAATACCATAGCTTTTTTTTAATTTTCTGAGATTCACAAACTGAACATTGAAATTCGACTATCACGTTCGCAATTTCATAATAATTCCTAATTTACAAATAATATGACGAGAATTTCCTTGCAGAGAGAATAAAATATTATTTAATGAGGAACGATAAAATTAGCATTAAAAATAAAAATAAAAACGATGAGAATCTATGGCAGTGAATGTTGGACAATTAATTCGAAGATGAAGAAAAAACTTGAAGCAGCTGAAGTGTGGTTCTACAGAAGGATGCTGCGGATATCATGGACCAAGCATGTGAGCAATGACGAGGTTTTGGAAAGGATGGAGACGAAAAGGAAATTAATACTGAGCATCAGGAAGAGACAACTAAAGTTCCTGGGACATGCAATGAGGAAGGAGGGTTTGGAGAACCTGTTACTAACAGGCCAGTTAGAAGGAAAAAGAGACATGGGAAAGCAGTGGATAACATATTTGAAGGACGATCAGGTGGATGACGGAACAAAGGTTGCATGATGCAATAGGAAAAAGCGTGCTAAGAGCCACAATGGATAGGGAGATGTGGAAAGCCATGATCGCTTACGTCCTGAAAGGACAGAGCACAGAGAAGAAAGCTGAGATGAAGTTTGATTGCTCAGCAAGATCTCCAACCATATGACCTTAAATAATGTGGATATAGAAACATGTTTTCAATTTGTGTGTGACAATTGGTTGATTATTGGTATTGAGTAATGTCGTTCGTTAGTTAGGATTACTATGTCGGAGTAAAAAGCAACGACCAGTGTTACAAACATTTTTACTAAATTTTCACCAAGCACAAGACCTAAGATCTACTCAAGGAAGAGTATGATTTAATGAGGTTGTTGTATAGGTGTAAGACGAGGCGGTAAGGATTGAAATTCATGAAAATGTGTATGTTTGACCCTAAACTTGAAGCGGATAAAATTGTAGCGATAAGTAGTGATTCTTGAAGAGAAGTTGTCCGAATGAAATTTTCTTCTTAATGATGGAATATGGAGCGAATTGGGATGGTTTATCTTAGTGTATGGGGCATGGTTGGTATTAGATGTGAAGGTTAGAACAGGCAGAATTAAGAATTGTATCTCGTCAGAAAAGTTTCTACGGAAATTGAGATAATGTAGCGAGGGCGTAACGGGGATTTTGTCTGTGGCTCGAAAAGTTTGTACGCCCGCCAATTGAAATTCGGCGTCGTATAAAAGCAAAGCAATAGCGAATAATGTCGGTAAGTTAGACATATATATATATATATATATATATATATACATTACAAAAATGCAAGACTGAATTGCAGTTGTAAAACAACCCAAACGGCGAAAATCATGAAATTCAGTTTTTGTACAAACACGTCCGTACACGATATGGTATCATCAAACTTCTAGTTGTTCCTGAAAATCAAACTCTGCGTTGACACATTTTTCAATACGACACTGAAGTTAAAAATGTTTTTTTTCCGAAACTGAAGAATATAGAGGAAAAATAAACTTAGGGAAAAATAGTGACTATGTTGAAAATTAATTTGTAATTTTAAGGAGAAATATAATGACTTAGTTTTAATCCGTGTTGCATTATTTTGTCTACTCTAAAACGTGTTTTATACAACTGGGGATCTCACTTATCAATCAATCATCGTAGTTTTGAAAAGACAGACACTCGTTTTAATACGTGCTTCATTATTGTATGACGACTTTGAATAAGTTATCGCTGTTTTCCAACAGAAGGCGTTTCCAAAAGTGCGTGCGTGTACTTATGGTAGCGCATCTATAAGGAAGTAATATAAGCAAGCATGAAATTCACTATCGGACTTCGTGACAAAGATGAATTTTACTGCACTACTTTATTCAAAAGAAATCTGCAGCTGAAGCAAACAGAATTCTTGTTGAGATTTATGCTTTGTCCGAAACAACATGCAGAGATTGGTTTAGACGCTTCAAAAATAATTATTTTGATGTTGAAGATAAAGAACTCTCCAGCGTACGGAAAATTTTGAAGAGGAAGAATTGGAGGCTTTACTTCATAAAGACTCATGTCAGGCGAAACCTGAGATTGCCGATTTTTTTTTAACTTTCTGGAAGCATTTGAATTCAGTCAGTCAAGCGCCATACACACTTGAACGATCATGTCTCAAAAGAGACATGGTAGAATGGGCAGCAGATTATCACACATCAGGTTGACATTACTTTCTGCGATAAACAGGTTGCCACCCAAGGCTATAGAATCCAATCTGCACTGTTATTTAACCCATAACTGGGAGGAAGAGACGGATTAATACCTTTCCCAAGAGTAATTGCGCGTAAGTAAATGCAGGGAATTCGACTGGGAAACGTGGAAGGCCATGATCGCCTACGTCCTGAAGGGACAAGGCACATAGAAGAAGAAGAAGAAGAAGAAGAAGAAGAAGAAGAAGAAGAAGAAGAAGAAGATATTGCTTATCAATCTACTTCCGCCAAGTGTGAAAAGAAAGAAGCAAACCTGGAAACACGTTTCATTTTTCTGGTGAAATAATTTTTATAGGATTGAAAATTCCTCTTATCAGTGAAACTTCGTGATTTTGAAAAGAATAAATTTACTTCATTTTGATAACAGCTTCATTTATCTGTTCAGTATAAAGCATGATTTTTATTAGGTTGTCCCAAAAGTTCGTTGACACTTGCAAAAAATTGAAATTTTACTCGCCAAGTAATCTAAGGTTACCAGAAAACACTTGTAAAAAAATTGAAATTTTACTCGCAAAAACAACAAAAATTATTGCTCAAAATAAAGACCATCATCTTCCAAGACTTTCTGCCATTGATTTGCAAGCTTTCAGATCTGGTCAAAGTACCATTCAGCGAGCTTTGAATCGAAGAATTCTTGACACGCTTCCTCGACTTCATCAAACGAGTCGAAAGAAAGTGTTGCATTGAGTGGAAAAGGCCGTAATCTGATGGAGCACAGTCAGGACTGTAGGGTGGATGTGGCAGAACCTCAACGCCGTCCAGCTGTTCAAACTTGTCTTTGGTCTTCCTGGCGGTGTGTGGCTTGGCACTGTCCTGCTGCATCAAAGCGCGCTTTCGGTTGATCAGAGCCGGGTACTTTTGCTTCAACTTTTCGTAGACCCGCTCAAGTTGCTGAGAGTAAAGTTTGGCACTGATGGCACGACCATTGAGTACCAACTCAAAATGCACGATTCCTTCAAAGTTCCACCAAACGCACATCATGACTTTTTGTCGAATCGATCTTGTTTTGGAACCGACGTTGTCTCTTGTCCTTTCTGAACCCATCGTTTGTTTCGATTGTGCTGGACCAGATAGACCCATTTCGAAAGTGTTTACGAACTTTTGGGACAACCTAATAAGATTGAAGACCTTACTTATAATTCATCCGTTGTACTTTTAAGTATACGCTGGAACATTGCAGGTGACTACACGATTTAATATATAAACATTTTGTCCTTACTGGTACTTGACTTAGTGAAACAGGCAAAATGCGACATGAATTACGCTTTTTTACAATAGGATGTGTGGAGGCAGGGTTAGGGTTAGGGTTAGGGTTAGCGACTCGAACTGAGAAATCGAAGTGCAGACTTCGAATTTCATTAGGATTCATACGTCATATCACGTTAAATACACCAGTTCTTGTCCGATCACCGAAGTTAAGCAACAGCGAGCCTGGTCAGTACTTAGATGGATGACCGCTTCGGAATGCCATGTGCTGTAAGTGTCCATTTTTAGATGTGCGTTGTGGTGCAGTGGATATCGACTCGGAACGGGAAATCGGAGAGGCGAGTTCGAATTCTAATTGAATTCGTTGCATTCACTTACGCGCAAATAACCTTGGGAAAGATATTAATCTATCTCTCCCCTCCAGTTATGGGTTAAATAACAGGACAGACTGGATTCTATAGCCTTGGTTGGCAACCAGTCTACCGCAGTAAGCAATGGCAACCTACTGTGTGATTACCTTCTGCCCAGATTATCTTCTTCCGAGACATGATCGCCCAAGTGTGTATCAGGCATGGCACTTAAATGACTGCTATTCACTTACGTGCAAATACTTTTCTTCGCCAAGCTATGGGTACAATATCAGGATATTCTATAACCTTGAGTTGCAACCAGTCTAAGAGAAAAAAAAACTGAATTCAAACAAGACTGGAGAGGGATGGACTCCGTCAGGCTGTTTTGCCCAAAGAAACATCACTTCTACAGCAGCTGCTGTACATGTGGTTACCATATGACTCTAATGAGCCACGGGATATCTAGACTACCGGATGTAATAATAAACAATTACCTCTATTGTAGCAAAAATTGGTGGCGGGGGGACCTTTATTAGGTTTTGCACCCAAGTGTCAATACAGACCAAAAAAAAAAAAACAAAAAAATAGAAAAAATAACTCGTCATTCCAGAGATCGGCATCCAAATAGTTTTTTTAGCCATTGGGATGCTGATTTGCAAACATATCAACACCAGAATATCGTTAAAAAATCGAATCAGTGTAAAAAAAAAAAATACATTGAGAAGACAACATAACAATAGTTTTGAAAACAATGATTATAAAGGAGATATATACACTACCCACCATAATTATTAGTCTACCCAGTTTTTTTAAAAGAAATGATGTATTTCATACTATTTTTAGTATTTATTGCCAAGTGGATAATTCTAAATAAAAATAGAATTGTTTTTTTGTTATTATTACTTTGCAAAATTTTACAAGTCATAGAGCGACAATTTACCCATCGCACACTGTAGATTTGCTATATATATACTACCGGCCATAATTATTAGGCCAAACCAGCTTTTAAAAGAAATGATGTATTTCATACTATTTTTAGTATTTATTGCCAAGTGGATAATTCTAAATAAAAACAGAATTTTTCTTTTGTTATTATTACTTTGCAACATTTTACAAGGCAAGGAAACAAAGATGAACTCGTCCGAATAGCCCCAAATTTTCTTCATTCTTTCATTGATGAAACTGCAATATAGGTAATTATTAAATATTTATAAACTCATTTGATGCACATTTTATTGTGCAGTATTAACAATAATAAAAAACATTCGATTTTCATTTACAATTATCCACTTGGCAAGGAATACTAAAAAATAGTATGAAATACATAATTTTTTAAAAGAAACCTGGGTAATAATTATGGCTGGTAGTGTATATGATAACAGAAGTACAATCACGGACATAGTTATAAAGAGGGTACAAGAATAAATAAAAGTTAATCTTTTTATTTAACTTTTCAACTCTAAATTAATATGACTAATCACGTCAAAGTAAAAATGCATGAAGTTCACATGAAAAAAATTGAGATTTAAAATCAGGCGGTAAAATGCATTGTACGTGAAAAGAAAAAAAAAACTCGGTAAAACGAATTATAAAAATAAACATGATAGGGTAGCAATAGTCATGTACTAATAAGTGTGCAAATCACTTGGTTTCCACAATGTAGGTAAATATAGAGTGTTCCATTAAGACGGATCGAAGTTAGCCGTAAATAAATTATTGCTATTGATGAAATTTTATTGATTTTTCTATTGGACCATATTATTTGAGTCATGGCAATTATGGGTGAAAAATGATATCAACCAAATGTCCGTCAAGACTTCGGAGGTCCACCTCCGCTCGATGGTCAACATTTTTTTGTGATATCTCTACATAGTTACTCCTCGATTTCACCAGTATGACTTATTATTTCATCCTTCAGCTAATGAATTGTTGTTGGCTTTTTGACATAAACCTTACTTTTGAGAGGACGCAAAAAAACAAAAAAAAATCTAAAGGCATCAAGTCTCAGGATCGTGATGGCCAATTGACATCACTGTTTCGAGAGATGATGCGACCCGGTAAATTTTAATTCAATAAAGAGATTGTTGCATTGACTGTGTGGCATGTAGCGCCGTTCTGTTGGAACGACAAATCTTCGAAATCCATAGCATCCAATTCAGATCATAAAAAGTGTGTTATTATGGCACAGAATTACTCGCCTGTTATTGTAACAGAATTCCCGGCATCATTTTCAAAGAAATACGGCCCAATGGTTTCGCTGGTAAAAAAAAAAAATAAAAAAAATAATAATAATAATAAAAATAAAAATAAAATAATAAAAATAAAAATACACACAAAAACACAAAAACAATCTGCCTTGGGTTTTCATCAGCCCAAACGCGACAATTGTGCTTATTAACGAATCCATCAAGATGAAAATGGGTTTCATCACTAAAGATGATATTTTTTTGCGAAAAATCATCATGGCTTCTCTTTGCTCGTGCACACAATTGACAAATATACAGCGCCTTAAATGGTCCCATAACACATTTTAACCCGGCCCAAGTTATTGGAACATCCTTTAGTATCACTCTCAAATCTGACCTGGGAAATAAAAAGAAGATATTCTGGGGTTTTAAGTTTTAAATCACATAGTAGTAAATAATTAAAAAAGTCAAAGCACAAAACCATAGAGGTCGTGCTAAAAAAGTAGATAGAAAATAATTAAAAATAATAGCTCAAGACCGCTATGAGAAGAAGACATTAAAAAGCAAACGAGAAAAATTATAAAAATAATAGCAAATGGCGTAAAAAAATAAGAGAGGACATTAAATAGCAGACTTATTCTATGTGCCCTGTCCTTTCAGTACGTAGGCAATCATGGCCTTCCACGTCTCCCTATCTCTGGTGGCTCTTAGCACGCTTTCTCCTGTTACACCACGCAACCCCCGTTCTGTCATCCACCTGCTTAAGCCCATAAATCTAGAATATAGATTATATTAACGAATCCATCAAGATGAAAATGGGTTTCATCACTAAAGATGATATTTTTTTGCGAAAAATCATCATGGCTTCTCTTTGCTCGTGCACACAATTGACGAATATACAGCGCCTTGAATGGTCAGCAGGCTTCAGTTCTTGTGTCAAATGAATTTTGTAAGTGGACAAATCTTTTGTCAAAATTCAATGTAAAGTTGTTGTGGGGAGGTGCAGTTACTGCGTCTGGATTCTCGGCAATATTCGAACACGCTGCTGCAATGTTTTTTTTTTTAGCTATACGGTGTAAACGAGCACGCAATACCGTTTTCATATCTGCCACCGACCCAGTTTGTTTAAAATTTACGAACTATTTTCCCAATTGAATTCTCGGTTGGTAGATTATGCTGACCAAAAAAATCGCCAAGTGCCCGAAACACATTTATGTTAAAACGTCCATATCGTAATAGGCTTCGATAACTTTAACAAGTTTGTTTGCAGGCTTGAAATTGCCAAAACCTGAAGTTACTAAATCTGAGAGAAACAGAAAAAAAATCATTAAACCCTTAAAATTAATTCACATTTTGTTGTGGACCTAGGATAGGTCCCGAAGAAAAGCACAAACTCGGTTTTTAGTGAAACATATATATTTAACGAGAGAACAAACACAAAGTGTGTTACACTTTAGTCGGACTGCCAAGTATTAGACCAACATTATTTAGCTGTCCCTCCCAGTAAAGGCAACATATGACACATGGACAGTTTATATCTGGGCTTTCCGGGCTATATGGCCCGGCCAAAAAATGTCTGTCTATTATTCCCCAGTCGTGCTTCTACCCTTCGGCGGAACCACGACTGGGTTAATGCTCTCTGCTCGGAAGCAGAGAGCGCCCTCTACTCGAAGGCAGAGAGCTGACAGTGTCGTAGAGTCGTCAGTCTAGTGACGACGACTCTAAGTATCAGACCGACAGTATTTACTAGCCTTCCCACACAAGGCTGGATGTGACACATGGTCATTTTATAGTGGGTATTCCCGGCCATATAGCCGGGCCAAAAATGTCTGTCTATTTTTGCCCAGTCATGCTTCTACCCTTCGTCAGAACCATGACTGGGTTAATGCTCTCTGCTCGGAAGCAGAAAGCGCCCTCTACCCAAAGAGAGACAGCTGACAGTGTCGTAGAGTCGTCAGTCTAGTGACGACGACTCTAAGTATTAGACCGACATGACTCCACTCTACATGCTCCCGGTATTCATAATAATACGAAGAGTTTATTATAGTCTAAAAAGGGTAGGTCCCATAACATATTTTAACCCGGCCCAAGTTATTGGAACATCCTTTCCTTCATCTTTGATGAGATTGTCCAGCATTCGCTGCTATATTGAAGAACTGGCATCACACAAAAATCCAGTACTCTATTCTTTGTTTCTATCGAAAGTTTCCTGTTTCTTAATACTTTACTCAACTTCTGGAATACTACTTCCGCCATATCAGTTCACCTTCGGATCTCTGTGTCACACTTTCCGTCTTCTGTTATAAGACTTCCCAGGTATTTAAATTTTTGTACCTACTTGATTCTATTATCCGCGACCTGTATTTGGCATAGTGAGCTGCCTTTTTTACTGATGAACATGCATTCGGTTTTCTTGCAGTTTATTTGTAGTCCTTTCTTGTCACTCTCTTCGGCTACCTTCTGTAGGAGGTTTTGTAGTTTTATTTCCGTGTCTGCTATCAGCACTCTATCATCTGTTGTTAGGTTGTTTAAATTGTGACCTCCGATGTGACCTCCGATGACAAATCCAGGCATAATTTCTAGGCTCCTCAAAATATTCTAGCAGGACAAGTTGAACAGATCCAGTGAAAAGAAACATCCTTGTCTTACGCCCCTTTAGCAGTCTAGAAAATAAAAATAATAATAACGAAAGACCGCTATGAAATTAAGGGGACATAGCTGAGTAGACAATAATTAAGAAATAATAGCACAAGACCGCTTTGAAAATAAGAGTTTATTCAATAGCAGTTTAGAAAATAAAAAATAATAATAGAAACAAGGCCGCTATAAAAGGAAAGGATATAAAATGTGAGACTGGAAAATAATTAAAAAACTATTTGAAGACAGCAATGAAAATAAGAGAACATTAAATAGTAGATTGGAAGATAAAAACTTAATATTCCTAGTCTCCTTTGAAAATAAAGTAAAAGTAAATAGCAGACCAGTAAGTAATTAAAAATAATAGCAAGCGACGGCTATGAAAATAATAGGACTTTAAGTGGCTGACTAGATGATAATTAAAAAATAATAATAGACAAGTGGCAGTAGTTGCTTGGGGTGTAACGATTATAACAATAGAAAAAAAAGGGCCCAATGAAAATAAGGGGACATTAAATGACAGACTAGGAAATAATTAAAAAATAATACCACAAGACGGCTATGAAGATAAGAGGACGTTAAATAGTTGGCTAGAAAATAATAAAAAAAAATAGCATAAGTCCACTTTGATAATAGGAGGACAAAAGTGCTATGTAAATATAACTGTATTAAATCAGTCAGTCAGTTAAGTGCCATACGTGATACACGCTTGGGCGATCATGTCTAGAAAGAGACATGACTGACTGGGCAGAAGATTATCCCTGCAGTAGGTTGCCATTGCTTTCTGTGGTAGACTGGTTGCTGACCAAATCTATAGAACCCAATCTATCCTGCCATTTAGCCCATAGCTGGCGTGAGAAGTGATGAAATGTAACATATCATTATAGAAATAAGTAGTAATTAATGGGCGATCAGTTTATTACTTCATAAAAATAGAGAATCGATCCCCCACTTTATGCCGAGTAGAAGTTTTATTTGTTTTCAACTATAATATTCAGTCACTCAGTTAAGTGCCATACGTGATACACGCCTGGACGATCATGTCTCGAAAGAGAAACGACTGACTGGGCAGAAGATTATCCCGCAGTAGGTTGCCATTGCTTTTTGCGGTAGACTGGTTGCCGACCAAGGCTATAGAATCCAGTCTGTCCTGCTATTTAACCCATAACTGGAAGGAATAGACGGATTAATATCTTTCCCAATGGTATTTGCGCGTAAGTGAATACAATGGCTCCCCGAGCCGATATCCACTGAACCACAACGCCCATCTGTGCATTAAATAGCAGAGTAGAAAATAACAAAAAAACAAACCACGATGAAAATAAGAGGGTATTAAATAGCAAACATGAAAATAATTAAAAAAATAATTGCATCTAGCTGTTATAAAAAGAAGAAGGCATTGAATAGCGGCCTAGAAAATTATGAGAAAATAACAGAGTAGAAAACAAAAAAGTTATAGCACAAAAAAGTTATGAAAATAAGGGTATTAATTAGCAAACTAAAAAAAAAATTAAAAATAATTGCGCCTGATCGCTATAAAAAGAAAAGGACATTGAATAGCGGCCTTGAAAATAATGACAAAATAGAAGAGTAGAAAACAAAAATTATAGCCCAAGACCACTATGAAAATAAGAAGGCATTAAATAGCAAACTAGAAAATAATTTTAAAACAATTGCACCTCGTTGGTATAAAAAGAAAACATTGAATAGCGGCTTTGAAAATAATAAAATTATCAGAGTAGAAAATAACAAAAAAATTATAGCACAAGACCGTTATGAAAATAAGAGGGTATTAATAGCAAACTAGAAAATAATTAAAAATAATTGCACCTGGTCGGTATAAAAAGAGGAAGAAATTGAATAGCGGCCTTGAAAATAATGAAAAAATAGCAGAGTAGAAAATAACAAAAAAAAAAAAAAAATAGAACAAGACCGTTATGAAAATAAGAGGGTATTAAATAGCAAACAAGAAAATAATTGCACCTGGTCGGTATAAAAAAAGGAAGAAATTGAATAGCGGCCTTGAAAATAATGAAAAAATAGCAAAGTAGAACATACAAAAAAAAAAAACAAAAAAAAAATAGAACAAGACCGTTATGAAAATAAGAGGGTATTAAATAGCAAACAAGAAAATAATTGCAACTGGTCGCTATAAAAAGTGGAAGAAATTGAATAGCAGCCTAGAAAAGAATGAAAATAAAATACCTTATGCTCAATATTAGAATAAGAGAATAATAAATATCAGACTAGAAAATAGTTTCCCAAAAGATAATAACGGAAGACCTTTAGAAAATAAGAGGACATTTTAGAGTAGAATAGAAAACACTAAAAATAATTACTGAAGATCGTCGTGATAATAAGATGAAATTAAATAGCCTACTAGGAAATAATAAATATAACAGCTGAAGAACGCAATGAGAAAAAAGAAGACATTAAAAAACAGACTTGACAATAAAAAATAAGAAAATAAGTAAAGAAATAAGAGGACATTAAACAGCAGACTAAAAAATAATTATAAAATATTACGATTACACTAAATAACCTATTAGAAAATAATCAAATTTATGGCAGAAGAATTGTGTGAAAATAAGAGGTCATTAAATATATATATATATATATATATATATATATATATATATATTTTTTTTTAAATCATATCACCCCAAGCAAGGCGGTGACGCCACTGATGCGCATGGGGCTACTTAAGAGTAGAATGATAGGAAAAAAAAGAAAGCCGAGAACCACATCCTAAACAGGAAACAAGGGATGAGCCCCTTCACCTGTTCAAAAGACGTGGGTGGAGTGTGAACTGGGCGATAATTAAGTCTATCTACTCCAATTGAGAACAAAAAAAGAGAAAAGAAAAAAGTGAAAGAAAATTGGGAAAAAGAAAAAAAAAGAAAAAAGAAAAAGCCGGGAACCACATCCTAAACAGGAAACAAGGGATGAGCCTCTTCACCTGTTCAAAAGACGTGGGTGGAGTGTGAACCGGGCGATAGTTAAGTCTATCTACTCCAATTGAGAACAAAAAAAGAGAAAAGAAAAAAGTGAAAGAAAATTGGGAAAAAGAAAAAAAAAGAAAAAGAAAAAGCCGGGAACCACATCCTAAACAGGAAACAAGGGATGAGCCTCTTCACCTGTTCAAAAGACGTGGGTGGAGTGTGAATCGGGCGATAGTTAAGTCTATCTACTCCAATTGAAAACAAAAAAGAGAAAAGCAAAAAGTGAAAGATTTGGAAAGAAAAAAAAGAAAAAAAAGTGACTTATTAAGTTTTAACTTAGTTAAAGTCAAGTCAAAAATTTTTCTAAAAATAAAATCAAACCTACAGTTAGACATGAAACGTTTTAAAATTAAGCAAAAATATTGGGCAAAAACTGAGAAGAAAGCAAAACAAAATAATATGGCATACTTATTCAAGTGAATCCAAGTCAGACTGCCGGCAAAGTGAATAAAAAGAATATTTCTAACTTTTGGTCAGAGAAAATCGGTACTAGTAGTGAAAATATTTGTAGAAAAGACAGAGGGAAGCCACATCTCATTGGCAAGAAAGTAACTGAAAAACCTATTTATATTTTTTCAATCTGGTGATAATAAAAATCAGTTCATATATCCAGGGTGTGAATTTTTATTTTTTCCTACTTTTAAATTGAATTTCATTATGCAAGTCAGTGCTTACACAACAAAAATTGATGTTAACCAATTAATATTGATAACAATTTCCAGAAATACTTATGATATAGAAAATACATAGGTTTTAGATCGTCTGTTTTTTTTAGAAATATGTACCATTACATATTTTGTCATGTGAGATGTTATTATGCAATTCAAGCATTGCTTATCATATTGTAAATATATACAAATTGCAGCAGAAATACCTTCTACATAATACTAAGACAATATTGGCTTCATCTAGCTATTGTTTTACCATCATGTGAAAGGTATATCTGCCACACCCTGTATAACAGCATATTGACTTCATATATATATAATTATTGTCATGGATAGTAAGACAGATATAATCTTATAATATAAACAAGATATTGTAAAATTATTGATTGATGAAAATACAATATCATAAATTGTAAAAAGTTGAACAGAGATCAAAAAGAAAAATTTAAGAGATAAAACCACAAATGTTATTTGTCTATGTTTTGATATAAGGTATTGTAATTATTTACACTATTCCCATTGTTCAGGCTGTTGTCCTCATCTTTGTTGTCAGATTAACAAGTTGGAATTTCGAACTGGACTCTTTATTCCATCCACAGGGATAGATTCTATTTCTACATGCCAGGCCACTTCCAGATAGCTCAGTATTAGTTACCTCCCTTTAACTCAACTCTCCAAATTTTTGTCCAGCTCTGCTATAGCCAAGTATTGAACTTACAATTCTTTGGGTCAAGTTACTGGATTCAACCAATGCTTTTATCCTTGAGGACATCAGTGTATGAATTTTGACACTTATAAATCTGGCTCAACCATTTTTTACCCTAGTTCATATTACAATTATTGTTGTTGTTATTGTTTTTTCTAGCATCCATATTACTGGTTCCCATATTGTATTCATTTCTATGCTAGGCTGGCTTATGAAACTTTTGTGCTCTAGCATGTGCTGATTTCTTAAGTTTTTATATTTCCCAGCAATGTTTTCTGCCTATTATTTCAACCATAACTTGCAGGAACAGGGATCTCCCTTTTTCCACCATTTTTTTTAATCATTTCACCCCAAGCAAGGCATTCCACTGCCACTACTGCGCAAGGGGTCACATAGGGGAAAGTGATGAGAAAGAGTGGTTAGCTATAGGAAATGTTGGAAGGAGGGTGACAGACGGATGAGGATACCGAGGATGGGGGTTGGGCAGATAGGAAGAGTGTTTGAGAGAATGGATGCAAGTTAGTGTGATAAAAGGTGTCCACAGACCCCACATTCAAATTCTGGAGATTGCAGCTGTCGGAGAAGCAAGTATGTAGAAGGGAACTCCACAGGCGGGAAGTGCGAGAAAAGAAGCTGGTAGAGCAGAAATTACGGTTACATTTTATCTGTTTCACTGTAAAAGAGTGGGACCTAGTTGCTAATCTAGTATCTCATGCAAATTCATAACTAGGGGGCACCAGTGATCTAAGTTCATTGGAGCAGAAGCCGTGAAAATATTTATAGAAGAGGCACAGGGAAACCATGTCATGCTGGTGAGAGAGTGACTGTAGACGGTCTGCCAAGTCGGTATCGATCACATTATGTCACATTGCATTGACTGATAAATAATAAAAAATAATAGCACAAGATCATTTTTGAAGTGAGAGATTCATGAATAGCAAAACAGAAAATATTAAAAACAAATAGTGACAGACGCGTTGTAAATTAGAGGATATTAAACAACATAAGAGACAGCAAATAAACAATAGCCCCAGGCTGCATTGAAAATATGATGAATAAAATAGCATAAAAGAAGTCACTGAATTATTTACTACTTCTTCCCAATAAGCTTTTGTTTCTTTTTTCTTTTTAGCCACTGAATTATTTCCAACTTCTTCCCAATAAGCCTTTGTTTCTTTTTTCTTTTTAGCCACTGAATTATTTCCAACTTCTTCCCAATAAGCTTTTGTTTCTTTTTTCTTTTTAGTCACTGAATTATTTACAAATTCATGCCAATAAACCTTTGTTTCTTTTTTCTTTTTAGCCACTGAATTATTTCCAACTTCTTCCCAATAAGCCTTTGTTTCTTTTTTCTTTTTAGCCACTGAATTATTTCCTACTTCTTCCCAATAAGCCTTTGTTTCTTTTTTCTTTTTAGCCACTGAATTATTTCCAACTTCTTCCCAATAAGCTTTTGTTTCTTTTTTCTTTTTAGTCACTGAATTATTTACAAATTCATGCCAATAAGCCTTTGTTTCTTTTTTCTTTTTAGCCACTGAATTATTTCCAACTTCTTCCCAATAAGCCTTTGTTTCTTTTTTCTTTTTAGCCACTGAATTATTTCCAACTTCTTCCCAATAAGCCTTTGTTTCTTTTTTCTTTTTAGCCACTGAATTATTTCCAACTTCTTCCCAATAAGCTTTTGTTTCTTTTTTCTTTTTAGTCACTGAATTATTCACAAATTCATGCCAATAAACCTTTGTTTCTTTTTTCTTTTTAGCCACTGAATTATTTCCAACTTCTTCCCAATAAGCCTTTGTTTCTTTTTTCTTTTTAGCCACTGAATTATTTCCAACTTCTTCCCAATAAGCCTTTGTTTCTTTTTTCTTTTTAGCCACTGAATTATTTCCAACTTCTTCCCAATAAGCCTTTGTTTCTTTTTTCTTTTTAGCCACTGAATTATTTATAAATTCATGCCAATAAGCCTTTGTTTTTTTTTCTTTTTAGCCACTGAATTATTTCCAACTTCTTCCCAATAAGCCTTTGTTTCATTTTTCTTTTTAGCCACTGAATTATTTCCAACTTCTTCCCAATAAGCCTTTGTTTCTTTTTTCTTTTTAGCCACTGAATTATTTCCAACTTCTTCCCAATAAGCCTTTGTTTCTTTTTTCTTTTTAGCCACTGAATTATTTCCAACTTCTTCCCAATAAGCCTTTGTTTCTTTTTTCTTTTTAGCCACTGAATTATTTCCAACTTCTTCCCAATAAGCCTTTGTTTCTTTTTTCTTTTTAGCCACTGAATTATTTCCAACTTCTTCCCAATAAGCTTTTGTTTCTTTTTTCTTTTTAGTCACTGAATTATTTACAAATTCATGCCAATAAGCCTTTGTTTCTTTTTTCTTTTTAGCCACTGAATTATTTCCAACTTCTTCCCAATAAGCCTTTGTTTCTTTTTTCTTTTTAGCCACTGAATTATTTCCAACTTCTTCCCAATAAGCCTTTGTTTCTTTTTTCTTTTTAGCCACTGAATTATTTCCAACTTCTTCCCAATAAGCTTTTGTTTCTTTTTTCTTTTTAGTCACTGAATTATTCACAAATTCATGCCAATAAACCTTTGTTTCTTTTTTCTTTTTAGCCACTGAATTATTTCCAACTTCTTCCCAATAAGCCTTTGTTTCTTTTTTCTTTTTAGCCACTGAATTATTTCCAACTTCTTCCCAATAAGCCTTTGTTTCTTTTTTCTTTTTAGCCACTGAATTATTTCCAACTTCTTCCCAATAAGCCTTTGTTTCTTTTTTCTTTTTAGCCACTGAATTATTTATAAATTCATGCCAATAAGCCTTTGTTTTTTTTTCTTTGTAGCCACTGAATTATTTCCAACTTCTTCCCAATAAGCCTTTGTTTCATTTTCTTTTTAGCCACTGAATTATTTCCAACTTCTTCCCAATAAGCCTTTGTTTCTTTTTCTTTTTAGCCACTGAATTATTTCCAACTTCTTCCCAATAAGCCTTTGTTTCTTTTTTCTTTTTAGCCTACTGAATTATTTCCAACTTCTTCCCAATAAGCCTTTGTTTCTTTTTTCTTTTTAGCCACTGAATTATTTCCAACTTCTTCCCAATAAGCTTTTGTTTCTTTTTTCTTTTCCAGTCACTGAATTATTTCTGAAGTCATACCAATAAACCTTTGTTTATTTTTTTCTTTCAGCCACTGAATTATTTCCAACTTCTTCCCAATAAGCCTTTGTTTCTTTTTCCTTTTTAGCCACTGAATTATTTCCAACTTCTTCCCAATAAGCCTTTGTTTCTTTTTTCTTTTTAGCCACTGAATTATTTCCAACTTCTTCCCAATAAGCTTTTGTTTCTTTTTCTTTTAGTCACTGAATTATTTACAAATTCATGCCAATAAACCTTTGTTTTCTTTTTTCTTTTTAGCCACTGAATTATTTCCAACTTCTTCCCAATAAGCCTTTGTTTCTTTTTTCTTTTTAGCCACTGAATTATTTCCAACTTCTTCCCAATAAACCTTTGTTTCTTTTTCTTTTTAGCCACTGAATTATTTCCAACTTCTTCCCAATAAGCTTTTGTTTCTTTTTCTTTTTAGTCACTGAATTATTTACAAATTCATGCCAATAAGCCTTTGTTTCTTTTTTCTTTTTAGCCACTGAATTATCTTAACTTCTTCCCAATAAGCCTTTGTTTCTTTTTCTTCTTAGCCACTGAATTATTTCCAGCTTCTTCCCAATAAGCCTTTGTTTCTTTTTTCTTTTTAGCCACTGAATTATTTCCAACTTCTTCCCAATAAACTTTTGTTTCTTTTTTCTTTTTAGTCACTGAATTATTTACAAATTCATGCCAATAAACCTTTGTTTCTTTTTCTTTTTAGCCACTGAATTATTTCCAACTTCTTCCCAATAAGCCTTTGTTTCTTTTTTTTTTCTTTTTAGCCACTGAATTATTTCCAACTTCTTCCCAATAAGCCTTTGTTTCTTTTTCTTTTTAGCCACTGAATTATTTCCAACTTCTTCCCAATAAGCTTTTGTTTCTTTCTTTTTAGTCACTGAATTATTTACAAATTCATGCCAATAAGCCTTTGTTTCTTTTTCTTTTTAGCCACTGAATTATCTCCAACTTCTTCCCAATAAGCCTTTGTTTCTTTTTTCTTCTTAGCCACTGAATTATTTCCAACTTCTTCCCAATAAGCCTTTGTTTCTTTTTTCTTTTTTAGCCACTGAATTATTTCCAACTTCTTCCCAATAAGTTTGTTTCTTTTTCTTTTTAGTCACTGAATTATTTACAAATTCATGCCAATAAACCTTTGTTTCTTTTTCTTTTTAGCCACTGAATTATTTCCAGCTTCTTCCCAATAAGCCTTTATTTCTTTTTCTTTTTAGCCACTGAATTATTTCCTTCTTCAATAAGCCTTTGTTCTTTTTTCTTTTAGCACTGAATTATTTCAACTTCTTCCCAATAAGCTTTTGTTTCTTTTTTCTTTTTAGTCACTGAATTATTTACAAATTCATGCCAATAAGCCTTTGTTTCTTTTTCTTTTTAGCCACTGAATTATTTCCAACTTCTTCCCAATAAGCCTTTGTTTCTTTTTTCTTTTTAGTCACTGAATTATTTACAAATTCATGCCAATAAGCCTTGTTTCTTTTTTCTTTTTTAGCCACTGAATTATTTCCTACTTCTTCCCAATAAGCTTTTGTTTCTTTTTTCTTTTTAGCCACTGAATTACTTCCATCTTCTTCCCAATAAGCTTTTGTTTCTTTTTTCTTTTTAGCCACTGAATTATTTCCAACATCTTCCCAATAAGTCTTTGTTTCTTTTTTCTTTTTAGCTACTGAATTATTTCCATCTTCTTCCCAATAAGCCTTTGTTTCTTTTTTCTTTTTAGCCACTGAATTATTTCCAACTTCTTCCCAATAAGCTTTTGTTTCTTTTTTCTTTTTAGCCACTGAATTATTTCCAACTTCTTCCCAATAAGCTTTTGTTTCTTTTTTCTTTTTAGCCACTGAATTATTTCCAACTTCTTCCCAATAAGCCTTTGTTTCTTTTTTCTTTTTAGCTACTGAATTATTTCCATCTTCTTCCCAATAAGCCTTTGTTTCTTTTTTCTTTTTAGCCACTGAATTATTTCCAACTTCTTCCCAATAAGCTTTTGTTTCTTTTTTCTTTTTAGCCACTGAATTATTTACAAATTTTTGCCAATAAGCCTTTGAGTCCGACATGGGAGCGTTTAGCTGATCGATATGTGGCAATGTAACAAAAAAAAATTTCAAGAAAGCGACTCGGACGTAAAGACGCGTCCCATATTCATTTTACCTTTTCTTCCAATTTTTCTTTTTTCATTTTTACTCCACGCCGCCAAAGACAACAACAACAACAGGACACACTAAGTACATTTTTTATTATTTGTTTCACCTTCTTTCTCCGCCTGTCGCCCACCTACCCAAAAAAAGGGAAAGGAGCATAAGACTTTACATCTTGCTACTATCAGTATACGCCAGAAACACTTAGCTACTTATTACTACCAAACATGAACTCTAAACTTCTGTGGGACATTCTAAATACTTACATTTCTCTTTGAACAATTTTAACAACAAAGCTGCATGCATTTTCTCTATGAACATTTTTCTTCTCACAATTAGAGTTAACAAAATTTCACTTATATTTTGTTTTTAAAATTTTGTTATTCTGTTAAAAAATCTTTGCTTTAATGTAGAAACGAAATATTTTATCTTTCCATATTTCAACATCCAAACTTGAACATTCTGATATTTAAATTCTGGGGACTTCGGATTTGTTTGGCACAATGCTAATTTACCAAGCATAGCAAAGGCCCCACCAATACCGATACGAAAAAGAAAATTTAAAGAAAATAACTGAAAATGAATTTCATTTATAAATTTCAATGAATTATTCTAGGATGTATATATGAAGAATGATAAGTGATCTTTAAATCTATTTAGCGTAATCCCGATGTAACTTTCAAAATATCTATTATCAAAAGAATCTTCTAGCAACTCTTTTTCAGAGATTGATGTATAAAAGCATTTGATGTTGTATTTAATAAAGTTTTTTTTTATTTCTAATGTTCCCGAACTAAGATGCTTTGAATTTTGCTAAGCAGTTCATAAATATATCGTCGGAACATATAAACACAAAATGGTGAAGAATAGATTAAAAACTAAAAAAGAGCACATTTGATGTACCACAAGGATCTTTTGACGGAGCCTCGGTCTCCGAAATATTTGGCCGATAGATTCTAAATAAAATCAATGAAATAGTTCAGATAGACAACCACGGATTATATAGCGATGACAGGTTGATGATAGTACCGAACAACAAAAAAGCCAATCACAAGTTAAGACATTTATGACATGTAAACACTAGATCTAACGATCCTGTTAACATAATTAAACATACCCCTAAAAGAATAGAACACAGGTTATCGAAAAGTTCCTCTTATAAAACAATTTTCGATGACAGAAAAAAAGATAATGAAAGTCCTCTGATTGAAAATGGCCATAAAATAAATTATAATATAAGCCTCAAATAATTAAGCAAATGAAGAATAATGCGAAAAAACGAAATATTGATTCAATCTTTCTTTTAAATTAGAAGTAAAGTCTAAAATATGGAAAATATTATTCGAATTAATTTATAAACACTTCCCTAAAACCTCGAAATTGCATAAGATATTCAATACAAATACAATTAAATTAAGTTACACTTGCAATTTAGAAGTTACATAAAGAAGGAAAACGACAAGAATTTTTAAACAAATAACATCGTTAATGAAAAATGTAGCTGCAGAAACCAAAACAAAGGCCCACTTCCCAGAATTTATCAAACGGAAGGAGTTATTTACAAAGCATAGGTACAAGAAACAGATGGATAGAGAAAAATATATATATATATAGGATGTACTGAAAGAACTTTTAAGAAATAACAAAACGAATCTCGCCGCCGAGCTTGAGAAGGACCTCCAATCCGTGGTGGACTGGGGTAAGAAATGGCTCGTAAATTTTAATGCTTTCAAAACAAAGCTGCTATCTATTAATCATCATAGACAATCGCTCCTACGCACCATTAGCATGGATCAGGTTAGCATCTCTGAGAGCAAAACACTATGCCTCCTTAGTCTAACACTCTCAGCGGACCTCAAGTGGAATGACTATATCGAATCCATTCATAAAGAAGGTCGGTTATTTTTATTATTTTGGGGATACTATTTGAATTTAGTGTGTTTCTGTGTGTGCTTGTGTTTTATTTCACGTTTGAATTTCGTGTGTCGGCGTGTGTGTCTTAGATTTTTTTCATGTTGTTTTATTGAGGAAAGGCATGTAATTTTTTTTTATAAATATTTCTTCCTGCATCATAAGCGTGTCATAATCTGCATTTTAGTAGATAGGCATTACTCTGAATTTACTTCCACTGCATTCATGTAAACGTTGTGAGACTAGTTTAACGTTACTTCTGTGCAGGGCTCTTTTATTCAGGCCTTGTGTCACCCCCACTTATATTTTTGCGCATTAGTCAAATTTTAGGACATAAATTACGTTTTTAGAGTTGCAGCTCAGATCGTTATTTATTTCAAACTAGCAGTATAGCCCGGCGTTTCTCTGGTGTATTGAAAGCTTTAAAACTAATCCATGATCGTGGAGCTCAGACAGAAAGAAAGAAAAATGAATGGCTGTATGTCAAATTTTGATTTCCTGGTATCGATATCAAACAAGTTTTTTTCGTTGTAAACTGAATTTTGAAGGCTAAATAAGTCCTCTGAGTAAATGGTGTCATGGCTGAAACTAAGAACTACAATTATACCTACTTAGAGCCAAACCCGAAGCAAAAACTAAAATAAAAGGGCTGAAAAAATACAGACATACAGGCAGATAAACAGACACACACACAAACATCTTATATATATTATCGATTTTCTGCACTATTGTAAGAACTGCAACCTTGAAACTCAGGTTCACCCTGACCCGGAGTGGTAGCACCTGTTAGGGTCCCAGCTATGGGCAAATAGTTAACCCCCAAACTGGTGTCAAAACACTATGAAAGTATAAAAATACACTTTTATAGAAATACTAGCATATAATATTTGAAATAAAGTAATTGCAACAATTTACCAATCAGATATATATATATATATATATATATATATATATATATATATATATATATATCAGTATAGCCGGGCGTTGCTCGGGTGTAATGAAAGCTTTAAAACTAATCCATTGTCCTGGAGTTCAGACTCGGCCTAATGAATATTTGTGTGAAGTTTGGTGAGAATTGAATAAAATTGTGGATTTGTATAAACGATATTCAGACAGATAAACAGACACATACACAAACATGTTACCTTCTATATATATATATTATCTATTTTCTGCCCTATTGTAAGAATTGCAACCTTGAAACTTCTGAATCTCGTTTCTTATGTCTTTGTCTATGAGTGTATCAAATTTGATTAAAATCGGACCACTCCTTCTATAATCCGATTTTTTCGATTATCGATTTTCGATATTCATCGGGTGTACCTCGACAAAAAACCTAGCTAAGAACACTGGCAGGCGCTTATAGTACAACTGTGTAAATTTTCAAGAAAATTGTTTCAGCCGTTTCGGAGTCTATAGGTAACGGACACACACACACAGGCACATACACGCACACAGACAAAGTTCCATTGATAAATAAGTTTAGACAGCTCCGCTCTTCATAAATATATAAGTGTGTGAACACAATAATTAAATGCAGAGATGGATGGATGGATGGATGGATGGAGGGATGGATGGATGGATGATACATTTATATGTATACATATATAATTACAGACATGTCTGTGAAAAAGTATAAGTATGCATGTGTGTAAGTATGTAAATAAATACGTATTTTCGGGGTATGTGTGAGATATGTTAGCGTACTTGCGTGAATATATGTTACTACTAATTTGTGGCGTAGAAATCCGGTTTTCATAAACATATATGTGAATGGAGGATGTGCGTTGTGATCCAGTGGGTATCCGCTCGGAACGAGAAATCGGGGAACCGAGTTCGAATTCCAGTTGAATTCATTGCATTCACTTACGCGCAAATACCCTTGGGAAAGGTATTAATCCGTCTCTTCCTTCCAGTTATGGGTTAAATAACAGGACAGATTGGGTTCTATAGCCTTGGTCGGCAACCAGTCTACCGCAGAAAGCAATGGCAACCTACTGTGGGATAATCTTCTGCCCAGTCAGTCATGTCTCTTTCGAGACATGATCGCCGAAGCTTGTGTCACGTATGGCACTTAACTGACTGATTGAATATAATAGTTGAAAACAATTAAAACTTTTACTGGGCATAAAGTGGGGGATCTGTTTTCTGTTGTTATGAAGTAATAAACTGATCACCCACTAATTACTAGCCAGATAGTCTACCACAGGATTCAATGACATCCTACTGCGGGATAATCTTCTGCCCAGTCAGTCATATCACTTTTGAGACATGATCGCCCAAGCGTGTTTCACAATGGCACTTAACTGACTGATATGCGAATGTGTGAACACAAGATTTGTATGGCAGCATCGATGGATATGTGTCTGTGAGTATATGTAAGTATACGCACACACTCCTTTGTATGTACTTATGTAGAAATATGGACATATGTGTGTTTATATAAGTAAGTATACGTGATTGTGTTAATATGTAGGATTATACGTATATACGTATTTGTGTGATTGTAAGTAGGCGTGTTATGAGTTTATAGTCACTATCCAAGATCGATGACCTCTTTTCGGCCGGTCTAGTGATTTTCAAATATATATATATATATATATATATATATATATTGTATCGAGGCAGCAGACAATTTTCTAAACATATACTGTTAGATATAAGAGAAAATGAATGGCTATTACGTTTAATCATGAGCCGTTCTAAACATCATATTTTCGCTTTAATTTCAAGTGAAAATAAAGACAAATATTTTAGTCAACAATACAATAATCCTCACTCATACACACAGTAAAAAGAACCTTCATATATTGAAGGTCATCTACATTAAATCTAAACAACCCACACTTAATAAAATCACGTTTAAATTTGGTCATGACACATTAGATTGCATTTAAATATATGGTTCTTTTTACATTTCGAGTTCTCACGCGTTGTGACGTCATAGAAACGCATGACAAATTTACGAACTGCGTTTGCTATTTTTGGTAATTGTTATTGTTGCTTAGCAAAATTTTACGTCAACACGAGATAAAATCGTCTTTGATGGTGGATTCTCTGAAGATGGCTCATGTGAGTCGAAAGCTTAGAACCAACTTAATAAAAAATTATCCAAATGTTGGAGAATTTTTTACTTTATTTTCAACTGGAATTAAAGCCAAAATACGAGGTTTAGAACGGCTCATGATTAAACAATAAACATTCATTGTCTCTTATATTTAACAGTATATATTTAGAATATATATATATATATATATATATATATATATCGTAAAACGTACCAAGAAAACAGCAAAAGCTGTGTTCGAAAGAAAAAAAACTACTCAAGACGAAAACCTCAATAAGAAAGAGCTCATACATATATATATATATATATATATATATATATATATATAGATAGATAGATAGATAGATAGATAGATAGATAGATATGAACAGACGGATATATATAGATAGATAGATAGATAGATAGATAGATAGAGATATGAACAGACTGATATATATATATATATATATATATATAGATAGATAGATAGATAGAAAGAAAGAAAGAAAGAAAGAAAGAAAGAAAGAAAGAATGGTGGGAGTTTGTAACCACGGATTCCACGCTCTTGCGATCGTCAGACAAAGCTTTTTTTTGCTAACGATCGCAAGAGCGTGAAACCCAGGGTGACAAACTCACACCTATCTATATGAATATGTCTGCTCTATCACTGATATTAAGCGGTTTCAAATAAGTACCACGCATATACACTCCTGATCAAAAATTTAAGACTACTTAAAAATCTTTAAAAAGAAATTCTTTTTTACAGATAGATTTTAAACTCCTCCCACTTAAGGTTACCAATCCTACAATGGAAACAAAAAGCTACATTCCAAACATTTTATTTAGAAATTTACATTTTAATAAAATGAGTCGATTTACGCATGATCAAAATTATAAGACCAGGGGTATAAATTGTTAGATCTATGGCAATTCCAATGTTTTTAGTTCAGTTAGAGATTAGCAATCACTGCGTAAAGGTGTTAGAACGCCTAAAGTAAGCAAACTTACCAAAGTTGAGCGTTCTCGAATTCTAGAATTCCATAAGCAAGATTTGTCACAGCGGGCGATCGCAGCTAAGGTAAATCGCAGTAAAACTGTGATTTGCAACTTTCTAAAGAACAGTGAGAATTATGGAAAAGCAAAATCCTCTGGTAGGCCCCCAAAAAATTATCCTGCATTGAGTAAGAGAATAAGACGGGTTGTTATGAAAGACAGGGGACTTACTTCTAGTCAAATTAAGGCAGTCACAGATGCTGATTGCAGTCCCGTAACCATCAGATGACACTTAAGACAAAAAGGCATGGTAAATAAAAAGCGTAAACAAATTCCTCGGCTGCTTTCACGTCACAAGTTGGACCGCTTAAAGTTTGGTCGTGAATACCAAACATGGAACATTGAGAAGTGGAAGAAAGTCCTGTTTTCTGATGAGAAAAAATTCAATCTCGATAATCCTGGCTTCCAACGATATTGGTATAGCAAAAACATGCCTCCTGAAATTTTCTCCGCACGTCATAGTGGTGGAGGGTCCCTAATGGTAAGGGGTGCCTTTTCTTACAGAGGGACGATGGAGCTCCAGGTGATGCAGTGTCGTCAGAGAGCGGCTGGTTGTGTTAACATGCTACAAAAAGCATCTTTGATGACGGAGGGCCATCGTTTGTGTGGGGGATGGATGGTTATTCCAACAGGATAATCCTGCAATCCATGCTACAAGACGGACGTTGACCTGCCATCTTCAGAAGGTGGAGCAACATCCCCGCCACCTTTATGGAAACACTTATTTCTAGCACGCCCGACAGAATTTTTGAAGTCATCAAAAGCAGTGGAGGTAGACTTCATTATTAAATTTGGTTGTTAAATATTTTTATACACTTTTTGTACAATTTCGTAGAATTTTTGTCTCTGGTCTTATAATTTTGATCATGTGTAAATCGCCTCATTTTATAAAAAATGTAAATTTCTAAATAAAATGTTTGGAATGTAGCTTTTTGTTTCCATAACCTTTTAGATTGTAGTATTGGTAACCTTAAGTGGGAGGAGTTTAAAATCTATCTGTAAAAAAAAAAAAATTCTTTTTAAAGATTTTTAAGTGGTCTTAAATTTTTGATCGGGTGTGTATAATATATAAATAATATAATATATATAACAAATTGCATATATATATATATATATATATATATATATATATATATATATATATTGATATTTATAATTATATACATACACTTTTCACACACACACACACACACACACACACACACACACACACACACACATATATACATATATATATATATATATATATATATATATATACTTTTTAATATCTATTTTTAAATTTAAAATCTATGTAGATTATTAGATGCTATAAGAAAAAGAAAGGAAGAAAGAAAATAATAATAATTTATTCTAAATTTATTAACGGATATAAACACAAACAAGTTTGGAAAATAAGAAATCGTTGACCCGAGATTTCAGAACAATCAGAAACTAAAATCTCGCTATTATAAAAAAAGAAAAACTCATTAACTCAGAAAATATTTTAAGGATTTGTTGTCGCTAATGTGAAAGCAATGAATTAAAATATAAAGTGAGAATAAAAACGTTAGCTAAAAATATGAAAACAATAAAACTATCACATTTTCGTAAACATTACAAAAAAAAAGCTGATTTCTTAAAGTAACATTTCGTGATGCATGTCGAAATATATTGAATGAACCTGCAGTAAAATGAAATTCTTGTGTGTGATTCATCATACAAAACAAATAGTTCAAAACAGTGAAACGTGGAATAATTTTTTTCTTCTCCCTCACCTAAAACGACATCGCAAATTTTAACAAAACGTAGCATTACATATCCAGTAAAGAGAAGATATTTTCTTTGAAATTTCGTCCTTCCTCAAAAAGGACCTGTGTTTCATATTGGATAAGTCCGGCCAATGCATATTTTGAGATAGCACGTAGTCTAAGTGGAGGGGGAGACAGATAGACAAATTATAATGCTATTAATCATCTAAACCTATTTATAAATGGAACTTTGTGTGTGTGTGTGTGTGTGTGTGTGTGTGTGTGTGTGTGTGTGTGTGTGTGTCCGTTACCTATAGACTCCGAAACGGCTGAACCAATTTTCTTGAAAATTTACACAATTGTACCTATAAGCGTCTGCGAGTGTTCTTGTAGAGGTACCCCCGATAAATATCGAAAATCGATAATCGAAAAAACTGGTTATAGAAGGAATGGACCGATTTTAATCAAATTTGATACACTCATAGACAAAGACATAAGAAACGATATTCAAAAGTTTCAATGTTGCAGTTCTTACAATAGTGCGGAAAATCGATAATATATATATATATATATATATATATATATATATATATATATATAAAAGGCAAGATGTTTGTGTGTATTTCTGTTTATCTGTCTGTATGTCCTTTATAAAAATTCACAATTTTTATCCGATTCTCACCAAACTTTACGCAAATATTCTTTAGGCTGAGTCTGAGCTCCAGGACCATGGATTAGTTTTAAAGCTTTCATTACACCCGAGCAACACCGGGCTATATACTGCTAGTTTTACAATGCAAAAATCATGGAAGTGAATGCTGGACAATATCATCAAAGATGAAGGGAAAACTTGAAGCAACTGAAATGTGGTTCTATAGAAGGATGCTGCGAATATCATGGATCGAGCATGTGAGCAATGATGAGGTCTTAGAAAGGATGGAAACAAAAAGGAAA
Organism: Ascarosepion bandense; assembly: GCA_037127315.1. Taxonomy (NCBI): domain Eukaryota; kingdom Metazoa; phylum Mollusca; class Cephalopoda; order Sepiida; family Sepiidae; genus Ascarosepion; species Ascarosepion bandense. The sequence continues at coordinate 3,589,776 of JBBBDQ010000926.1, read as the reverse complement.
TTAATACTGAGCATCAGGAAGAGACAACGAAAGTTCCTGGGATATGCAATGAGGAAGGAGGGCTTGGAGAACCTGATACTAACAGGCCATATAGAGGGGGGAAGAGACAAGGGAAAGCAACGGATAACATATTTGAAGGACCTAATCAGGTGGATGATGGAAGGAGGGTTGCATGGTGTAACAAGAAAAGGCGTGCTCAGAGCCACCAGGGAGAGGGAGACGTGGAAAGCCATGATTGCCTACGTCCTGAAGGGACAGGACACATAGAAGAAGATATATTCCAACTGTTTATAAGAAATTATAATGTGGATATAAAATGGGGGATCAAATCTATATTATAATCAATATATAAACTGATCCCTAATTTTGTGGCCATGTTAGTTTCTATACATTTATATCCTAGATTTATGGGCTTGAGCTAGTATATGACAGAACGTGGGTTGCACAGTGTAACGGGAGAAGGCGTGCTCAGAGCCACCAGGGAGAGGGAGACGTGGAAAGCCATGTTCGCCGACGTCCTGAAGGGACAGGGCACATAGAAGAAGTTCAAAACATTCACCGTTGTTATTATTAATATCACACACACACAAACACACACACACAAACACACAAGCACATTCATAAACACACACAGACGCGCGTACGCAAACATAAATTATTTATTAGCCTTAATAATAATAAAAATACTTAATATATTATAAAGCCAAAACATAAAATTATAATATATTCGAAAACCAAATACTGTATTCTCTAAAGTTGGATTTTTCGGTTTTAAATAGATGCAACAGTTGACAATACATTTAACCAATGAAAGATCTTGATCACTGTCACATGAATACGGCGTCACCAGAATGATTAACTATCACTTTTAGTTTTAAAATATGGTGTAAACAAAATTTGTAGTAAGCATCAGGAAGAGAGAGCTGAAGTTCCTGGGACAGGCAATGAGTAAAGAGGGCTGGGAGAACTTGATACTAGTAGGCCAGATAGAGGGAAAAGAGACAGGGGAAAGCAACGGATAACATATTTAAAGGACCTAATAAGGTGGATGACGAAACGAGGGTTGCATGGTGTAACAGGAGGTGTGCTCAGAGCCACCAGGGATAGGGAAACGTGGAAAGCCATGATTGCTTACGTCCTGAAAGAACAGAGCCCATAGAAGAAGAATATATATGCCAACTGTTTATAAGAAATTATAAAGTGGATATAAAAAGGGGGATCAAATCTATATTATAATCAATATCTAAACTGATCCCTCATTTTGTGACCATGCTATTATCGAAAAAATCGGGTTATAGAAGGAGTGGTCCGATTTTAATCAAATTTGATACACTCATAGACAAAGACATAAGAAACGATATTCAAAAGTTTCAAGGTTGCAGTTCTTACAATAATGCAGAAAATCGATATATATATAAAATCGATATATATATATATATATATATATATATATATATAAAAGGCAAGATGTTTGTGTGTGTGTCTGTTTATCTGCCTGTATATCTGTATTTTTTTCAGCCCTTTTATTTTAGTTTTTGCTTCGGGTTTGGCTCTAGGTAGGTATAATTGAAGTTCTTAGTCTCAGCCAGTTTATATTCTAGATTTATGGGCTTGAGCTGGTGGATGACGGAACGAGGGTTGCGTCGTGTAACAGAAGGCGTACTCAGAGCCACCAGAGACAGGGAGACGTGAAAAGCCATGATCGCCTACATCCTGAAGGGACAGGACACATAGAAGAAGATGAAGAAGAAATATGGTGTATACGAAACGAAACTGCTATAAACGAAACGTCTGTCTAACCTGAATACGAAAAGTCTACTTAACCTCGGATCTTGTAAATGCCGCTGACTGAAAATATGTCCGAAACACTAACATTCAGACAGTATCTCTATTCAAGAATTCCAAAGAGACACTGACTTGTGAGTAAACATCTTGAGTTCGCTAAAAATAAAACATGTGTTTTAATAAAAAACACGTACAAAAATAAATACAAATGTAAAATATATATGCGCGCGTGTGTGTGTGTGTGTGCGTGTGTGTGTGTGTGTGTGCGTATATGCTATATGCAGGGTGATTGAAAAGTTGCTCCATATTTAACGTAGGACGGACAATCGTCTTGTAAAATTATAGTTGGGCGATCAAGTCCATCAAGTATAAAATAAGGGGTTAATTTTCAACCAATATATGTACAAACATGTGCGTTGTAATGCAGCGTTTAACGGGACGGAACGACAAATCTGGGAGCCGAGTTCGAATTCCAGTTGAATTCATTGCATTCACTTACGCGCAAATACCCTTGGGAAAAAATATTAATCCGTCTTTTCTCTCCAGTTATGGGTTGAATAACAGGACAGTCTAGCGCAACCAGTCTACCGCAAAAAGCAATGGCAACCTACTGCTGGATAATCACCTGCCCAGTCAGTCATGTCTCTTTCGAGACATGATCGCCCAAGCGTGTTTGACGTATGGCACTTAACTGACTGACTGAATATAATAGTTGAAAACAACTAAAACTTCTACTGGACGTAAAATGGGGCATCGGTTTTCTATTGTTATAAATTAATAAACTGATCCCCCATTAATCACTACTTATTTATATAATGATACATTATATTTCATCTCTTCTCACTCCAGCTATGGACTAAATGTCAGCATAAATAAGGTTCTATAGCTTTGGTCGGCAACCAGTCTACCGCGAAAAGCAATGGCAACCTACTGCGGGATAATCATCTGCCCAGTCAGTCATGTCTCTTTCGTGACATGATCGCCCACGCGTGTATCACGTATGGCACTTAACTGACTGATATACGAACACACAGGGAGACACACGCATAGATCGAAAAATATTGTTCTTAAACAATTTAGCAGCAGGTATAACAATGATGTTGCTGGTAAAATTTGAGCTGCTAAAACAAACAAATTATGTTGTGATCCAAAGGTCCTTCATTTATATATATATATATATATATATATATATATATATATATATTTTAATCATATCACCCCAAGCAAGGCGAAAACACCACTCATGCGCAGGGGGCTACGTAAGAGTGAAAAGATTGGAAAAGAGAAAAACGGGAAACCACATCCTAAACAGGAAACAAGGAATGAGCCTCTTCACCTGTTCAATGGACGTGGGTGGAGTGTAAACCGGGCGATAGTTTAGTCTATCTACTCCAATTGAAAAAAGTAAAATAAAATTTAAAAAAAGAGTGAAAAGATTGGAAAAGAGAAAAACCGGAAACCACATCCTAAACAGGAAACAAGGGATGAGCCTCTTCATTTGTTCAATAGACGTGGGTGGAGTGTGATCCGGGCGATAGTTTAGTCTATCTACTCCAATTATATATATATATATATATATATATATATATATATATACAAATGAATAAGAACGAAGGAAATAATTGCAACGTTCAAAACATTAATTTAAAACAATGCTCAATATAAAAATAAAGCAATGAATATTTATTATTGATTATTTCTTTAGAACATCTACAAACTACAAACTAATAATAATAATAATAATAATAATAATGATATATATATATATATATAAATATATATATATATATATATATTCAGTAATTAATTAGACCACTCTAACTACTGGCGTATGATACATCATACGCTAAAAAGTCTGCCCCCTTCTACCGAGCGCCCATAGCTCAGAGGTAGAATCACCGACTGACGCCAATTCGGTCTTGTTTTAATTCTGGGTAAAAGCAATCGGAGGTCTAACCGTACTGATGAGCTGTGATACAGCGAAACAGATCTGTCTGCGGATGACTATATATATATATATATATATATATATTAGAAGTAGTACAAACAAATGGCTTAACAGTCCGCTCTCCGTAGCAATTTATTTCTTTCAAGATTGATAGCTACTTATAGACCAATACATACATACATGCATATATATATATATATATATATATATGTATATATATATATATATATATGCATATATATATATACATGCATATATATATATATATATATATATATATATATATATATATTTTCTAGACATATGCTATTAAATATAAGAGACAATGAATGTCTATTATGTTTAATCATGAGCCGTTCTAAACGTCGTATTTTTGCTTTAATTTCAGTTGAAAATAAAGACAAAAATTCTCCAACATTTGGATAATTATTTATTGGTTTTCTTCTAAGCTTTCGGCTCACATGAGCCATCTTCAGAGAGGTAGTTTAACCTGAAATATTATAAAATCCACCATCACCGACGATTTTATTTTGTGTTGACATAAAACTCCGCTTGGCAACGGCAATAGTTACCAAAAATAATCAACGCAGTTCTTAAGTTTGCGATGCGGTTTTATGACGTCACACCGCGGGATAGCACGAAATGACAACAAAACCATGTAGTCAAATGCAATGTAATATGTTATTTCCTGTTTTAAAGTTGATTTTATTGAGTGTTGGTTGTTTAGATTTGATGTACATGGCCTCCAATATCTGCAGGTTCCTCTTACTGTGTGTATGAGTAAGGATCAACGTATTGTTGACCAAAATCTGTCTGATATTACCTACATGTTTATGTTTTTCAGAGAAATGTTGTTTAATAGTACTCTGATCAGAATATATATATAGTATGCATGTATGTATATATAGATAAGTGAGAGAGTATTTGTACTTTAACTAACTTCCTTTGACAATTTTACTACGCACAATATGTATAACATATATAACATAGTCTTAATTAATATACCGCTATGTAATTAAATCACATCTTGAAAATCGGCCTGCAGACAAACCCACCTTTAATTGTAAGGTTTAATCAGTACAAATAACAGAAAAGTTGAAGTAATATATATGGCTCCCAAGTGAAATTAGCGACACCTTTTAGGAGAAGCTTTATCTTCCTTTCATTGATCAAAAGCAAACTTTGATGAATAACTGTTCCTTTCTTGTAGGAATTCGATAGGAAAAGGATTACACAAAAGCTACGGTGCTGAATTGAATTCCATAACCAAATTTAAAGGTAAGTAAATTGCTTTAGTTTTACGTCACAAAAGTCAACGATATTCAATGTAATTATCACCACACAAAGTCAGGGATCAGTTTATGTATTGATTATAATATAGAATCGATCACCCCATTTTATATTATCAATATCTATAGATGTTGCCCCTCCCCCCTCCCACCCTAATCCAATAGAGACATTCTACATTGTTATCTATATCTATAAAAGTGACGAGGGTGGACGTTGTGTAAGTGTTTGCTGTGTAAATTCATCGTGTTTTTTATTCTAATTATTCCTTAAACTACCCGACTGAAACCGGGCTAACCTATATCTATAAAAGTGACGAGGGTGGACATTGCGTAAGTATTTGCCATGTTAATTCATCATATGTTTTTATTCTTTTTATTCCTTAATCTACCCGAGTAAAACCGGGCTAATCTATATCTATGAAACTGACGGGGGTGGACGTTGTATTAATATTTGCTATGTAAATTCATCATATGTTTTTACCTATTATTCCTTTAACTGTCCGAGTGAAACCGGGCTAATCTATATCTATGAAACTGACGGGGGTGGACGTTGTGTTAATATTTGCTATGTAAATTCATCATATGTTTTTTACTCTTTTTTATTATTCCTTTTTTAACTGTCCGGAGTAAACCAATCTATATCTATGAAACTGACGGGGGTGACGTTGTGTTAATATTTGCTATGTAAATTCATCATATGTTTTTTACTCTTATTATTCCTTTTTAACTGTCCGAGTAAAACCGGGCTAATCTATATCTATGAAACTGACGGGGTGGACGTTGTGTTAATATTTGCTATGTAAATTCATCATATGTTTTTTACCTTATTATTCCTTTAACTGTCCGAGTAAAACCGGGCTAATCTATATCTATGAAACTGACGGGGGTGGACGTTGTGTTAATATTTGCTATGTAAATTCATCATATGTTTTTACTCTTATTATTCCTTTAACTGTCCGAGTGAAACCGGGCTAATCTATATCTATGAAACTGACGGGGTGGACGTTGTGTTAATATTTGCTATGTAAATTCATCATATAGTTTTTTACTCTTATTATTCCTTTAACTGTCCGAGTGAAACCGGGCTAATTCCTATATCTATGAAACTGACGGGGTGGACGTTGTGTTAATATTTGCTATGTAAATTCATCATATGTTTTTTACTCTTATTATTCCTTTAACTGTCCGAGTGAAACCGGGCTAATCTATATCTAAGGAAACTGACGGGGGTGGACGTTGTGTTAATATTTGCTATGTAAATTCATCATATGCTTTTACTCTTATTATTCCTTTAACTGTCCGAGTAAACCGGGCTAATCTATATCTATGAAACTGACGGGGGTGGACGTTGTGTTAATATTTGCTATGTAAATTCATCATATGTTTTTTACTCTTATTATTCCTTTAACTGCCTGAGTGAAACCGGGCTAATCTATATCTATGAAACTGACGGGGTGGACGTTGTGTTAATATTTGCTATGTAAATTCATCATATGTTTTTTACTCTTATTATTCCTTTAACTGTCCGAGTAAAAACCGGGCTAATCTATATCTATGAAACTGACGGGGTGGACGTTGTGTTAATATTTGCTATGTAAATTCATCATATGTTTTTTACTCTTATTATTCCTTTAACTGTCCGAGTAAAACCGGGCTAATCTATATCTATGAAACTGACGGGGGTGGACGTTGTGTTAATATTTGCTATGTAAATTCATCATATGTTTTTTACTCTTATTATTCCTTTAACTGTCCGAGTGAAACCGGGCTAATCTATATCTATGAAACTGACGGGGGTGGACGTTGTGTTAATATTTGCTATGTAAATTCATCATATGTTTTTTACTCTTATTATTCCTTTAACTGTCCGAGTAAAACCGGGCTAATCTATATCTATGAAACTGACGGGGGTGGACGTTGTGTTAATATTTGCTATGTAAATTCATCATATGTTTTTTACTCTTATTATTCCTTTAACTGTCCGAGTAAACCGGGCTAATCTATATCTATGAAACTGACGGGGGTGGACGTTGTGTTAATATTTGCTATGTAAATTCATCATATGTTTTTTACTCTTATTATTCCTTTAACTGTCCGAGTGAAACCGGGCTAATCTATATCTATGAAACTGACGGGGGTGGACGTTGTGTTAATATTTGCTATGTAAATTCATCATATGTTTTTACTCCTTATTATTCCTTTAACTGTCCGAGTGAAACCGGGCTAATCTATATCTATGAAACTGACGGGGGTGGACGTTGTGTTAATATTTGCTATGTAAATTCATCATATGTTTTTTACTCTTATTATTCCTTTAACTGTCCGAGTGAAACCGGGCTAATCTATATCTATGAAACTGACGGGGGTGGACGTTGTGTTAATATTTGCTATGTAAATTCATCATATGTTTTTTACTCTTATTATTCCTTTTAACTGTCCGAGTAAACCGGGGCTAATCTATATCTATGAAAGTGACGGGGGTGGACGTTGTGTTAATATTTGCTATGTAAATTCATCATATGTTTTTTACTCTTATTATTCCTTTAACTGTCCGAGTGAAACCGCTAATCTATATCTATGAACTGACGGGGGTGGACGTTGTGTTAATATTTGCTATGTAAATTCATCATATGTTTTTTACTCTTATTATTCCTTTAACTGTCCGAGTGAAACCGGGCTAGTCTATATCTATGAAAGTGACGGGGGTGGACGTTGTGTTAATATTTGCTATGTAAATTCATCATATGTTTTACTCTTATTATTCCTTTAACTGTCCGAGTGAAACCGGGCTAATCTATATCTATGAAACTGACGGGGGTGGACGTTGTGTTAATATTTGCTATATAAATTCATATGTTTTTACTCTTATTATTCCTTTAACTGTCCGAGTGAAACCGGGCTAATCTATATCTATCTATAGGAAAACTGACGGGGGTGGACGTTGTGTTAATATTTGCTATGTAAATTCATCATATGTTTTTTTTACTCTTATTATTCTTTAACTGTCCGAGTGAAACCAGCGATAATCTATATCTGAAACTGACGGGGGTGGACGTTGTGTTAATATTTGCTATGTAAATTCATCATATGTTTTTTACTCTTATTATTCCTTTAACTGTCCGAGTAAACCGGGCTAATCTATATCTATGAAACTGACGGGGGTGGACGTTGTGTTAATATTTGCTATGTAAATTCATCATATGTTTTTTACTCTTATTATTCCTTTAACTGTCCGAGTAAAACCGGGCTAATCTATATCTATGAAACTGACGGGAATTGGACGTTGTGTTAATATTTGCTATGTAAATTCATCATATGTTTTTTACTCTTGTTATTCCTTTAACTGTCCGAGAGTGAAACCGGGCTAATCTATATCTATGAAACTGACGGGGGTGGACGTTGTGTTAATATTTGCTATGTAAATTCATCTTATGTTTTTTACTCTTATTATTCCTTTAACTGTCCGAGTGAAACCGAGCTAATCTATATCTATGAAACTGACGGGGGTGGACGTTGTGTTAATATTTGCTATGTAAATTCATCATATGTTTTTTACTCTTATTATTCCTTTAACTGTCCGAGTAAAACCGGGCTAATCTATATCTATGAAACTGACGGGGGTGGACGTTGTGTTAATATTTGCTATGTAAATTCATCATATGTTTTTTACTCTTATTATTCCTTTAACTGTCCGAGTGAAACCGAGCTAATCTATATCTATGAAACTGACGGGGGTGGACGTTGTGTTAATATTTGCTATGTAAATTCATCATATGTTTTTTACTCTTATTATTCCTTTAACTGTCCGAGTGAAACGAGCTAATCTATATCTATGAAACTGACGGGGGTGGACGTTGTGTTAATATTTGCTATGTAAATTCATCATATGTTTTTTACTCTTATTATTCCTTTAACTGTCCGAGTGAAACCGGGCTAATCTATATCTATGAAACTGACGGGGGTGGACGTTGTGTTAATATTTGCTATGTAAATTCATCATATGTTTTTTACTCTGTATTCCTTTAACTGTCCGAGTGAAACCGAGCTAATCTATATCTATGAAACTGACGGGGGTGGACGTTGTGTTAATATTTGCTATGTAAATTCATCATATGTTTTTTACTCTTATTATTCCTTTAACTGTCCGAGTGAAACCGGGCTAATCTATATCTATGAAAGTGACGGGGGTGGACGTTGTGTTAATATTTGCTATGTAAATTCATCATATGTTTTTTACTCTTATTATTCCTTTAACTGTCCGAGTGAAACCGGGCTAATCTATATCTATGAAAGTGACGGGGGTGGACGTTGTGTTAATATTTGCTATGTAAATTCATCATATGTTTTTTACTCTTATTATTCCTTTAACTGTCCGAGTGAAACCGAACTAATCTATATCTATGAAACTGACGGGGGTGGACGTTGTGTTAATATTTGCTATGTAAATTCATCATATGTTTTTTACTCTTATTATTCCTTTAACTGTCCGAGTAAAACCGAACTAATCTATATCTATGAAAGTGACGGGGGTGGACGTTGTGTTAATATTTGCTATGTAAATTCATCATATGTTTTTTACTCTTATTATTCCTTTAACTGTCCGAGTGAAACCGGGCTAATCTATATCTATGAAAGTGACGGGGGTGGACGTTGTGTTAATATTTGCTATGTAAATTCATCATATGTTTTTTACTCTTATTATTCCTTTAACTGTCCGAGTGAAACCGGGCTAATCTATATCTATGAAACTGACGGGGGTGGACGTTGTGTTAATATTTGCTATGTAAATTCATCATATGTTTTTTTACTCTTATTATTCCTTTAACTGTCCGAGTAAAACCGGGCTAATCTATATCTATGAAAGTGACGGGAGTGGACGTTGTGTTAATATTTGCTATGTAAATTCATCATATGTTTTTTACTCTTATTATTCCTTTAACTGTCCGAGTGAAACCGGAGGCTAATCTATATCTATGAAACTGACGGGGGTGGACGTTGTGTTAATATTTGCTATGTAAATTCATCATATGTTTTTTACTCTTATTATTCCTTTAACTGTCCGAGTGAAACAGGCTAATCTATATCTATGAAACTGACGGGGGTGGACGTTGTGTTAATATTTGCTATGTAAATTCATCTTATGTTTTTTACTCTTATTATTCCTTTAACTGTCCGAGTAAAACCGGGCTAATCTATATCTATGAAAGTGACGGGGGTGGACGTTGTGTTAATATTTGCTATATGCAAATTCATCATATGTTTTTTACTCTTATTATTCCTTTAACTGTCCGAGTGAAACCGGGCTAATCTATATCTATGAAAGTGACGAAATTGGACATTGTGTTAATATTTGCTATGTAAATTCATCATATGTTTTTTACTCTTATTATTCCTTTAACTGTCCGAGTGAAACCGAGCTAATCTATATCTATGAAACTGACGAAATTGGACGTTGTGTTAATATTTGCTATGTAAATTCATCATATGTTTTTTACTGTTATTCCTTTAACTGTCCGAGTAAAACCGGGCTAATCTATATCTATGAAACTGACGGGGGTGGACGTTGTGTTAATATTTGCTATGTAAATTCATCATATGTTTTACTCTTATTATTCCTTTAACTGTCCGAGTGAAACCGGGCTAATCTATATCTATGAAACTGACGGGGGTGGACGTTGTGTTAATATTTGCTATGTAAATTCATCATATGTTTTTACTCTTATTATTCCTTTAACTGTCCAGTAAAACCGGGCTAATCTATATCTATGAAACTGACAGGGGTGGACGTTGTGTTAATATTTGCTATGTAAATTCATCATATGTTTTTTACTCTTATTATTCCTTTAACTGTCCGAGTGAAACCGGGCTAATCTATATCTATGAAATGACGTGGGTGGACGTTGTGTTAATATTTGCTATGTAAATTCATCATATGTTTTTTACTCTTATTATTCCTTTAACTGTCCGAGTGAAACCGGGCTAATCTATATCTATGAAACTGACGGGGGTGGACGTTGTGTTAATATTTGCTATGTAAATTCATCATATGTTTTTTACTCTTATTATTCCTTTAACTGTCCGAGTGAAACCGGGCTAATCTATATCTATGAAACTGACGGGGGTGGACGTTGTGTTAATATTTGCTATGTAAATTCATCATATGTTTTTTACTCTTATTATTCCTTTAACTGTCCGAGTGAAACCGGGCTAATCTATATCTATGAAACTGACGGGGGTGGACGTTGTGTTAATATTTGCTATGTAAATTCATCATATGTTTTTTACTCTTATTATTCCTTTAACTGTCCGAGTGAAACCGGGCTAATCTATATCTATGAAACTGACGGGGGTGGACGTTGTGTTAATATTTGCTATGTAAATTCATCATATGTTTTTTACTCTTACTATTCCTTTAACTGTCCGAGTGAAACCGGGCTAATCTATATCTATGAAACTGACGGGGGTGGACGTTGTGTTAATATTTGCTATGTAAATTCATCATATGTTTTTTACTCTTATTATTCCTTTAACTGTCCGAGTGAAACCGGGCTAATCTATATCTATGAAACTGACGGGGGTGGACGTTGTGTTAATATTTGCTATGTAAATTCATCATATGTTTTTTACTCTTATTATTCCTTTAACTGTCCGAGTGAAACCGGGCTAATCTATATCTATAAAAGTAACGAGGGTGGACGTTTTGTAATTATTTGTTATGTAAATTCTTCTGTTTTTTATTATTATTATTCTTTAAAATATCCGAGTGAAACCGTGTTAAATGTACAACATATATTATTTTGTACATTTATTTTATATTGTATATAAATACATTTATAATGTCATGGGTTAATTTCCCCACTTTTATAGGTGCCCCTTGTAAGTTTCTGGCATTGTGGTGTATGAAGGAGTGGGAGTTGATGGACGGGTTCTTGTGATTGTGCAAATTGTAATGAGTGAATGGGTCGTGATAGTGTTTAGCTAGGTATAAGATAGTTCAGCGAGTACCAACCTCTCCCCCTCCCCTTTTCGGCCTTGTGCCACAATTCTGTATTTTTTACAGAATAAATAGTGTGAAACCGTGTTAAACTGCTAGTTGTCGAATGATGACATGCCAATAAAACCTGCAAAACTACTACTGCTTCCGTTTTTTATCTCTCAAGCTACATAGGAACACACACATGCCCACGTATACATATGTGTGTGTGTGTGTGTGTGTGTGTGTGTGTGTGTGTGTGTGTGTGTGTGTGTGTGTGA
>JBBBDQ010000926.1:3532500-3567500 GCA_037127315.1 Ascarosepion bandense | reverse complement strand
GATATCGGTTTGGAACGAGAAATCGGGGAGCTGAGTTCGAATTCCTGTTGAATTCCTTGCATTCACTTACGCGCAAATATCTTCGAGAAAGGTATTAATCCGTCTCTTCCCTCAATTTATGGGTTAAATAAAACGACAGATTGGGTTCTTTAGCTTTGGTCGACAACCAGTCTACTGCAGAAAATAATGGCAACCTACTGCGGGATAATGTTCTGTTCAGTCAGTCAGTCATCTTTCGAGACATGATCGCCCAAGCGTGTATCACGTATGGCACTTAACTGATTGACTAAATATAATAGTTGAAAATAATTAAAACATCTACTGGGCATAAAGTGGGTGATCGGTATTCTATTGTCTAGAAGTAATAAACTGATCCTCCACTAATTACTACTTATTAATATGATGATATATTATAAATCATTTCTTCTATGGGCTAAATGGCAGGATAGATTGGGTTTTATATTTTTAGTCGGCAACTAGTCTATTGCAGAAAGCAATGGCAACCTACTGCAGGATAATCTTCTGCCCAGTCAGTCATGTCTCTTTCGAGACATGATCGCCCAAGCGTGTATCACGTATAGCATTTAACTGACTGACTAAATATAATTGAAAACAATTAAAACTGCCACCGGGCATAAAATGGGGGATCGATTTTCTATTGCTATGAAGTAATAAATTGATCCCCCACTAATTATTTGGTCGGCAACCAGTCTACCGCAGAAAGTAAGGGTAACCTACTGCGGGATAATATTCTGCCCGGTCAGTCATGTATCTTTCGAGACATGATCGCCCAAGCGTGTATCATGTATGGCACATAACTGAACTGAATATGAATACATTTGTTAATAAATACGACAAGCTTTTACTATGATAACATTAAACATCATAAAACCGAAAAAGTTTCACAGTTCCGCTGAATTCTAGTATCCAGTGGTGTTTTAAAATAATCACGATCTATTTCTTTCAAAAAATTTCCATCCTCTTGACAATAAAAAGCTGTATAATTAAATATTTCTTGCACATTGGGACAATATAGCCTGCTACATAAAAAGTGACATTTTAATATCTTTGGGAATACTGCTTTCTAGGTCTGGTAAGTAATCAAATATCAGGCATACCACTTCACCCAAGAAATATCTACATTTGCAACAATTACGTCCTGGATTATAAACCCTTTAATATAAAATTTCTATAATAAAATACTTTTACTGTAATGAAATATCCACCACCGGAACTCAGTCTTAATATAGCAAATTTCTAAGACAGTCTGAGATTAAATACTCAAGTATAATGAAATTAAACTCACTGTTAAGTTAATATTTACAAATATCAGTTATGGATATTCATTGGCTACACTAGTTTTCTGTGTGAACTATTTAATTGTTTTTCTTGTTTTCCCCGTCATTTGTTTGTCTATTTTTTTCAAAATTAGTCACTAGACGTATCAAATTTTCATAATTTCTTTTACATCATGTGTTCTTATGATGTTTATAAAAATTTTTCACATCATTTCCAAAAGTTTTCTATTTCCTCAATGCAAGATTCCTGGGGATCATCTCAACTTAATATAATTAATTAATAGAAACAATTTTCTGACAAAATATTTTGTTTGTTTGTTTGTATATTTGTTTGTTTGTTTGTTTGTTTGTTTGTTTTTCGTTTGTTTGTTTTTTTGAATTTTGTTTAATTGCATATCAACCTCTGTGGGTTATTTAATGCCAAAAACGGTAGGGTTTTAATGTTCGGTTATAGTGAGAGGGTTGATATAGTTAGGTTTTTATGAAAATATTTGTAATTTTAGAAAACTGAAGACGTCTTCTAGCTTTGTATTCAAAAATGTCTTGCTAGTAATAATTTTTTCCATCAAAAACCTATTATAGCAATAGTTTTTTGCCTTCAAAAATGTATATCTTTCTATAGAAGTCTATATTTATGTATAGCTAAACTTATTTATAAATGGAACTTTGTCTTTGTGTGTGTGTGTGTTTGTCTGTGTGTGTGTCCGTTACCCATAGACTCCGAAACGGCTGAACCGATTTTCTTGAAAATTTACACAGTTGTACTATAAGGGTCTGCGAGTGTTCTTAGCTAGGTTTTGTATCGAGGTACTCCCGATAAATATAAAAAATCGAGGAGTAGTCCGATTTTAATCAAATTTGATGCACTCGTAGACATAGACATAAGAAACGATATTCAGAAGTTTCAAGGTTGCAGTTCTTACAATAATGCAGAAAATCGATAATATATATATATATATAAGATAAAAGGCAATAAGTGTGTGGGTGTGTGTGTGTCTGTTTATCTGCCTGTATGCTTGTATTTTTTCAGCCCTTTTATTTTAGTTTGTGCTTCGGGTTTGGTTTTAAGTATGTATTATTGTAGTTCTTAGTCTCAGTCATGATGCCATTTACTCAGAGGACTTATTTAGCCTTCAAAATTCAGTTTACGACGAAGAAAACTTATTTGATATCAATACCAGGAAATCAAAATTTGACGTACATCCATTCATTTTTTCTTCAGTCTACGGTTTCGCTTTAATTGGAAACAACTACTGCTTTCTAGGTTTTCGTGCCAACGTCCAAAGAGTCTGAGCTCCAGGACTATGGATTAGTTTTAAAGCTTTCATTACACCCGATCAACGCCGGGCTAAACTGCTAATATTTCTATAAAAGTGTATTTTTATACTTTCATAGCGTTTTGACCCAAGTGCGTGGGGTAACTATTTGCCCATAGCTGGGACCCTAGCAGGTGCTACCACTCCTGGTCAGGATGGACCTAGGAAGAACAGCAATTAAGAGGTGGTTCCATGCTACTCATAACCTCCCAATCAGAGTCCTGGCTGCGGGATGCAGTTTATCGTCATACCCAGGACCTATAAAATATTTTTAATTGTTTGTGCAGCTTTTTTATTATGAAGCGTAGATAAAAGTTTCAGTGAAATGCGCTGTGGTGATTGAGTATTTCTACCTGGTACCAGCGTTCAAATTCTTTAACAAATAATTCTATCTTAGTTTCCAAGCTTACGGCCTATCACGTTGAATACACCGGTTCTCGCTCGATCACCGAATTTAAGCTACATTGAACCTGGTCAGTACTTAGATGGGTGACCGCTTGGGAATACCAGGTGCTGTAAGCGTTTAGTGACTGTTGTGCGTGCTTACGGCCATATCACGTTGAATACACCGGTTCTCGCTCGATCACCGAATTTAAGCTACATTGAACCTGGTCAGTACTTAGATGGGTGACCGCTTGGGAATATCAGGTGCTGTAAGCGTTTAGTGACTGTTGTGCGTGCTTACGGTCATATCACGTTGAATACACCGGTTCTCGCTCGATCACCGAATTTAAGCTACATTGAACCTGGTCAGTACTTAGATGGGTGACCGCTTGGGAATATCAGGTGCTGTAAGCGTTTAGTGACTGTTGTGCGTGCTTACGGTCATATCACGTTGAATACACCGGTTCTCGCTCGATCGCCGAATTTAAGCTACATTGAACCTGGTCAGTACTTAGATGGGTGACCGCTTGGGAATATCAGGTGCTGTAAGCGTTTAGTGACTGTTGTGCGTGCTTACGGTCATATCACGTTGAATACACCGGTTCTCGCTCGATCGCCGAATTTAAGCTACATTGAACCTGGTCAGTACTTAGATGGGTGACCGCTTGGGAATATCAGGTGCTGTAAGCGTTTAGTGACTGTTGTGCGTGCTTACGGTCATATCACGTTGAATACACCGGTTCTCGCTCGATCGCCGAATTTAAGCTACATTGAACCTGGTCAGTACTTAGATGGGTGACCGCTTGGGAATACCAGGTGCTGTAAGCGTTTAGTGACTGTTGTGCGTGCTTACGGTAATATCACGTTGAATACACCGGTTCTCGCTCGATCGCCGAATTTAAGCTACATTGAACCTGGTCAGTACTTAGATGGGTGACCGCTTGGGAATACCAGGTGCTGTAAGCGTTTAGTGACTGTTGTGCGTGCGTACGGTCATATCACGTTGAATACACCGGTTCTCGCTCGATCACCGAATTTAAGCTACATTGAACCTGGTCAGTACTTAGATGGGTGACCGCTTGGGAATATCGAGTGCTGTAAGCGTTTAGTGACTGTTGTGCGTGCTTACGGTCATATCACGTTGAATACACCGGTTCTCGCTCGATCACCGAATTTAGAAAGCTACATTGAACCTGGTCAGTACTTAGATGGGTGACCGCTTGGGAATACCAGGTGCTGTAAGCGTTTAGTGACTGTTGTGCGTGCTTACGGTCATATCACGTTGAATACACCGGTTCTCGCTCGATCACCGAATTTAAGCTACATTGAACCTGGTCAGTACTTAGATGGGTGACCGCTTGGGAATACCAGGTGCTGTAAGCGTTTAGTGACTGTTGTGCGTGCTTGCGGTCATATCGTTGAATACACCGGTTCTCTCGATCACCGAATTTAAGCTACATTGAACCTGGTCAGTACTTAGATGGGTGACCGCTTGGGAATACCAGGTGCTGTAAGCGTTTAGTGACTGTTGTGCGTGCTTACGGTCATATCACGTTGAATACGCAGTTCTCGCTCGATCACCGAATTTAAGCTACATTGAACCTGGTCAGTACTTAGATGGGTGACCGCTTGGGGAATACCAGGTGCTGTAAGCGTTTAGTGACTGTTGTGCGTGCTTACACGGTCATATCACGTTGAATACACCGGTTCTCGCTCGATCACCGAATTTAAGCTACATTGAACCTGGTCAGTACCAGATGGGTGTCCGCTTGGGAATACCAGGTGCTGTAAGCGTTTAGTGACTGTTGTGCGTGCTTACGGTCATATCACGTTGAATACACCGGTTCTCGCTCGATCACCGAATTTAAGCTACATTGAACCTGGTCAGTACTTAGATGGGTGACCGCTTGGGAATACCAGGTGCTGTAAGCGTTTAGTGACTGTTGTGCAGTACTTACACGGTCATATCACGTTGAATACACCGGTTCTCGCTCGATCACCGAATTTAAGCTACATTGAACCTGGTCAGTACTTAGATGGGTGACCGCTTGGGAATACACCGGGTGCTGTAAGCGTTTAGTGACTGTTGTGCGTGCTTTGGTCATATCACGTTGAATACACCGGTTCTCGCTCGATCACCAATTTAGCTACATTGAACCTGGTCAGTACTTAGATGGGTGACCGCTTGGGAATACCAGGTGCTGTAAGCGTTCGTGACTGTTGTGCGTGCTTACGGTCATATCGTTGAATACACCGGTTCTCGCTCGATCACCGAATTTAAGCTACATTGAACCTGGTCAGTACTTAGATGGGTGACCGCTTGGGAATATCAGGTGCTGTAAGCGTTTAGTGACTGTTGTGCGTGCTTACGGTCATATCGTTGAATACACCGGTTCTCGCTCGATCACCGAATTTAAGCTACATTGAACCTGGTCAGTACTTAGATGGGTGACCGCTTGGGGAATACCAGGTGCTGTAAGCGTTTAGTGACTGTTGTGTGCGTACTTACGGTCATATCACGTTGGGAGATACAACGGTTCTCCTGACTCGATCACCGAATTTAAGCTACATTGAACCTGGTCAGTACCAGATGGGTGACCGCTTGGGAATACCAGGTGCTGTGGCGTTTAGTGACTGTTGTGCGTGCTTACGGTCATATCACGTTGAATACACCGGTTCTCAACTCCCGATCACCGAATTTAAGCTACATTGAACCTGGTCAGTACTTAGATGGGTGACCGCTTGGGAATACCAGGTGCTGTAAGCGTTTAGTGACTGTTGTGCGTGCCCACGGTCATATCACGTTGAATACACCGGTTCTCGCTCGATCACCGAATTTAAGCTACATTGAACCTGGTCAGTACTTAGATGGGCGACCCTTGGGAGCTGCAGGTGCTGTGAAAGCGTTGGTGACTGTTGTGCGTACTTACGGTCGCTATCACGTTAATGCCACCGGTTCTCGCTCGATCACCGAATTTAAGCTACATTGAACCTGGTCAGTACTTAGATGGGTGACCGCTTGAGAATACCAGGTGCTGTAAGCGTTTAGTGACTGTTGTGCGTGCTACGGTCATATCACGTTGAATACACCCGGTTCTCGCTCGATCACCGAATTTAAGCTACATTGAACCTGGTCAGTACTTGAATGGGTGACCGCTTAGGGGCTTCAGGTGCTGTAAGCGTTTAGTGACTGTTGTGCGTGCTTACGGTCCATATCACGTTGAATACCGGTTCTCGCTCGATCACCGGTGCTTCGTGAACCTGGTCAGTACTTAGATGGATGACAGCGGGAATACCAGGTGCTGTCAGCGTTTAGTGACTGTTGGCCGTGCCGGTCATATCGTTGAATACACCGGTTCTCGCTCGATCCACAGGTGCTTCACATTGAACCTGGTCAGTGCCAGATGGGTGACCGCTTGGGAATACCAGTTGCTGTAACGTTTAGTGACTATTTGTGCGTGCTTACGGTCATATCACGTTGAATACTTTGGTTCTCGCTCGATCTACCGAATTTAGCCACATTGAACCTGAATTAGTACCGATGAGTGACCGCTTGGGAATACCAAGGTGCTGTCGCGTTTAGTGACTGTTGTGCGTGCTTACGGTCTATCATTGAATACTGGTTCTCGCTCGATCATGGCGTTAGCTACATTGGTCAGTACTTAGATGGTGTGCTTGGGAATACAGTGCTATGGCGCGTTGTAGGCCTTGTGCGTGCTTACGGTCATATCACGTTGAATACACCGGTTCTCGCTCGATCACCGAATTTAAAGCTACATTGAGACACAAATTGGTACTTAGATGGGTGACCGCTTGGGAATATCCGTTGCTGTAAGCGTTAGTGACTGTTGTGCGTGCTTGCGGTCATATCACGTTGAATACACGGTTCTCGCTCGATCACCGAATTTAACTACATTGAACCTGGTCAGTACTTAGATGGGTGACCGCTTGGGAATACCAGGTGCTGTAAGCGTTGAAGTGACTGTTGTGCGTTACTTACGGTCATATCACGTTGAATACAACGGTTCTCGCTCGATCACCGAATTTAAGCTACATTGAACCTGGTCAGTACTTAGATGGGTGACCGCTTGGGAATACCAGGTGCTGTAAGCGTTTAGTGACTGTTGTGCGTGCTTACGGTCATATCACGTTGAATACACCGGTTCTCGCTCGATCACCGAATTTAAGCTACATTGAACCTGGTCAGTACTTAGATGGGTGACCGCTTGGGAATACCAGGTGCTGTAAGCGTTTAGTGACTGTTGTGCGTGCTTACGGTCATATCACGTTGAATACACCGGTTCTCGCTCGATCACCGAATTTAAGCTACATTGAACCTGGTCAGTACTTAGATGGGTGACCGCTTGGGAATACCAGGTGCTGTAAGCGTTTAGTGACTGTTGTGCGTGCTTACGGTCATATCACGTTGAATACACCGGTTCTCGCTCGATCACCGAATTTAAGCTACATTGAACCTGGTCAGTACTTAGATGGGTGACCGCTTGGGAATATCAGGTGCTGTAAGCGTTTAGTGACTGTTGTGCGTGCTTACGGTCATATCACGTTGAATACACCGGTTCTCGCTCGATCACCGAATTTAAGCTACATTGAACCTGGTCAGTACTTAGATGGGTGACCGCTTGGGAATACCAGGTGCTGTAAGCGTTTAGTGACTGTTGTGCGTGCTTACGGTCATATCACGTTGAATACACCGGTTCTCGCTCGATCGCCGAATTTAAGCTACATTGAACCTGGTCAGTACTTAGATGGGTGACCGCTTGGGAATACCAGGTGCTGTAAGCGTTTAGTGACTGTTGTGCGTGCTTACGGTCATATCACGTTGAATACACCGGTTCTCGCTCGATCACCGAATTTAAGCTACATTGAACCTGGTCAGTACTTAGATGGGTGACCGCTTGGGAATACCAGGTGCTGTAAGCGTTTAGTGACTGTTGTGCGTGCTTACGGCCATATCACGTTGAATACACCGGTTCTCGCTCGATCACCGAATTTAAGCTACATTGAACCTGGTCAGTACTTAGATGGGTGACCGCTTGGGAATATCAGGTGCTGTAAGCGTTTAGTGACTGTTGTGCGTGCTTACGGTCATATCACGTTGAATACACCGGTTCTCGCTCGATCACCGAATTTAAGCTACATTGAACCTGGTCAGTACTTAGATGGGTGACCGCTTGGGAATATCAGGTGCTGTAAGCGTTTAGTGACTGTTGTGCGTGCTTACGGCCATATCACGTTGAATACACCGGTTCTCGCTCGATCACCGAATTTAAGCTACATTGAACCTGGTGAGTACTTAGATGGGTGACCGCTTGGGAATACCAGGTGCTGTAAGCGTTTAGTGACTGTTGTGCGTGCTTACGGTCATATCACGTTGAATACACCGGTTCTCGCTCGATCACCGAATTTAAGCTACATTGAACCTGGTCAGTACTTAGATGGGTGACCGCTTGGGAATATCAGGTGCTGTAAGCGTTTAGTGACTGTTGTGCGTGCTTACGGTCATATCACGTTGAATACACCGGTTCTCGCTCGATCACCGAATTTAAGCTACATTGAACCTGGTCAGTACTTAGATGGGTGACCGCTTGGGAATATCAGGTGCTGTAAGCGTTTAGTGACTGTTGTGCGTGCTTACGGTCATATCACGTTGAATACACCGGTTCTCGCTCGATCACCGAATTTAAGCTACATTGAACCTGGTCAGTACTTAGATGGGTGACCGCTTGGGAATATCAGGTGCTGTAAGCGTTTAGTGACTGTTGTGCGTGCTTACGGTCATATCACGTTGAATACACCGGTTCTCGCTCGATCACCGAATTTAAGCTACATTGAACCTGGTCAGTACTTAGATGGGTGACCGCTTGGGAATATCCGGTGCTGTAAGCGTTTAGTGACTGTTGTGCGGGCTTACGGTCATATCACGTTGAATACACCGGTTCTCGCTCGATCACCGAATTTAAGCTACATTGAACCTGGTCAGTACTTAGATGGGTGACCGCTTGGGAATACCAGGTGCTGTAAGCGTATAGTGATGGATGTACGTTGTTGTGAAGTGGATATTGGCGAGCCGAGTTCGAATTCCAGTTGAATACCCTGCATTCGCTTAAGCACTGGTACCCTTGGGAAAGGTATTAATCCTTCCCTCCATTTATGTGTTAAATAACAAGGTTAGGACTTTGGGACCCTGCCCTTAAAAACAAATCCCAATGAATCTTGATACTCGAAAAGAAGAAAGTATTACTAGACACAAATCTTACATAAAAACAACAATAAATTGTTGAAAGGAAAAGGTATTACCAGCAATAAATAAAAAATTTAGTTGGTAATAAATGACCCGCCGAGGTTGATATGCCATAAAAACAAAGCAACCAACTTAGTTTCCAGAATCTATCATGTTAATATAAAAGAGGATTATAGCACTTATACTGCCAAATCATTTTTTTTAAGTAGTAATGTTTACTTTAGTTTCTGAAACCATACAGTAGAAATTTTTTTTTTTTAATCATATCACCCCAAGCAAGGCGGTAAGGTCACTGGTGTGCAGGATTTTACGTAAGAGTGAATAGATTGGAAAAGAGAAAGTCGGAAACCACGACCTAAACAGGGAACAAGGAATGAGCCTCTATACCTGTTCAATAGACGTGGGTGGAGTGTGAATCGGGCGATAGTTCAGTCTATCTACTCCAATTAAAAAAAAAAATAAACAAAAATGAAAAGTGAAAAGATTGGAAAATAGAAAGCCGGAAACCACATCCTAAACAGGGAACAAGGGATGAGCCTCTTAACCTGTTGACTTAAGTCGATGAAATCATTCGTTCATATTTCGTGAAATAAAGGCAAATAACGAGGGCGGAAAGTGGTGACTAATTTTCATTAAAACAAACGAGAATAAAAGGTTCGAAATGATTGTTTTTCTCAGTTTCATTATTGCCATACGTGATACACGCTTTGGGCAATCATGTCTCGAACGAGATATAAATGATTGGGCAGAAGATTATACCGCAGTAGGTGGCCATTGCTTTCTGCGGTAGACTGGTCGTCAGCCAAGGCTATAGAACCCAATCTGTCCCATTATTTGACTCATAGCTAGAGGGAGAAAAGATGTATTATATTCTTAGGTAGCAATTAGGGGGGATCAGTTTATTACTTCATAACAATATAAAAGTGATCCCCCACTTTATACCCAGTAATAGCCTTAATCATGTTTTCAACTATTATATTTAGTCAGTCAGTTAAGTGCCATACGTGATACATGCTTTGGGCAATCATGTCTCGGAAGAGACATGACTGACTGGGCAGAAGATTATCACGCAGTAGGTGGCCATTGCTTTCTGCGGTAGTCTGGTCGTCAGCCATGGCTATAGAACCCAATCTGTCCCATTATTTGACTCATAGTTAGAGGGAGAAAAGATATATTATATTATTAGTAGTAATCATTGGGGGATCAGTTTATTACTTCATAACAATATAAAACTGATCCCTCGCTTTATGCCCATTAGAAGCCTTAATCATGTTTCCAACTATTATATTCAGTCAATCAGTTAACTGCCATAAGTGACACACGCTTTCGGCGATCATGTCTCGGAAGAGACAAGACTGACTGGGCGGAAGATTATCCCGCAGTAGATTGCCATTGCTTTCCGGTGAAGACTGGTTGCCAGCCAAGACTATAGAACCCAGTCTGTTCTGTTATTTAACTCATAGCAAGAGGGGCAAGAGAGATATTATATTATTAAGAAACACACATGTAAATTTTATATCTTCACACATACATACAGAACAAACCAAAGGTTTTTGTTATTTAAATGTATATCATCTGCACAACCAACATCAAACATTGTTTGATGATGAGAATCTATCTCGAAACATAGAAATTTCTGTGTCACAATGTTCAATTAATTCATAACTATATATATATATTGATTGTTTAATACTTACTTTTTGGTCCTAATAGGGTTAGACCAGTACACATTTGTATTAAAAGTGTTCGATACAATTATATTGTAGAACTTTTGAATATTTTCCATTTTTAAACGAGTTATTTCGCTACACAGTTTTCTACCATGAGTGGTGCCTTCAGGCGATTTTTAATAACATGTTATTTTTGTTATTTAATGTTATTAAAAATCGCCTGAAGACACCACTCATGGTAAAAATTTGGGTAGCGAAATATCTCGTTTAAAAATGGAATATATATATATATATGAGTCACTTCATTTTTATCGCCACATAAAATAAATACATAATGAAATCTAAAGTCTTGCTTGCTGAATGAAGATAAATTCTATCTGTATATGAAAGTTATTTTTTAAATGTCCTGAATTTTGAAAGTCATCATGTTATGAAATGTCTATTCGTCGTCTCACCGATTAAGTGTCAAAAAGTAGAAGATGTCGGATCCTAAATCAAATGGCAAACCATGTAAGATCGATCACTAGCTTCCTTTTAAAATATATCTTTAAGAAAAATAAAATTGACATCGGAATATATGAAGACCGGTTTTCTATCGTTCTTTTTAGCTCTTAAAGTTGTGTTATCATCGTTGGGCCAGGCAGAAAGAGATCAAAGGTCCTTTAACGGAAAACGACCTCACAGGTATAGTCATAATCATGGCGAAAGCGGCGTAATGTTTGAGGTGCCATTATAGGTGTGGAAGTAGTGGGAGCCGATACCGAGTGTCCCAGATGGTTTTAAGATGTTAACTCAGACATAGATTGATTGTTTGAAGGTACATGTGGAGTCATGGTTCAAGAAGCCAATCGCTTTCAGAAAGAAGTTTATTTCTATGCAGTGTAATATCTCATCGCATTTAACGAAAATGACTTATGAAGTTCAAAACAAAACTGGTTTCAAATACACTTGTTTGAGGAAATGGCCGACCTCTTTGCGGATCGAAAAGTTATGGTGTCTTCTAAAGAAGACATATTTTTCATTGACAGACGACAATTTACAATCAAATATGAAATTTAGAATGTTATTCTGGATACAGTGAGGTTTACACAATGAATTACGAGAGCTTGGATAAATTAATTTTCATACAAGCTCTATGGTTTAAATCAGAGTTTCACATAAGTATTTTCTTCATAAATTTATCGTCATTTAAATAGTGTTATTTTCATCTTCTAATATTTGTGTAATTATAAATTTCTTGGATATATACCTTAGGCACTGCGATCAGTAATAATGATTTTTTTCAGTTTCATTATATTAGGTTGTCCCAAAAGTTCGTAAACACTTGCGAAATGGGTCTATCTGGTCCAGCACAATCGAGACAAGCGATGGGTTCAGAAAGAGCAAGAGACATTATCGGTTCCAAAACAAGATCGATTTGGCAAGAAAGTCATGTTGTGCGTTTGGTGGAACTTTGAAGGAATCGTGCATTTTGTGTTGGTTCCGAATGATCGTGCCATCAGTGCCAAACTTTACTCTCAGCAACTTGAGCGGGTCTACGAAAAGTTGAAGCAAAAGTACCCGGCTCTGATCAATCGAAAGCGCGCTTTGATGCAGCAGGACAATGCCAAGCCACACACCGCCAGGAAGACCAAAGACAAGTTTGAAGAGCTGGACGGCGTTGAGGTTCTGCCACATCCAGCCTACAGTCCTGACTGTGCTCGATCAGATTACGGCCTTTTCCGCTCAATGCAACACTTTCTGAAGGGCCGCTGATTCGACTCGTTTGATGAAGTCGAGGACGCGTGTCAAGAATTCTTTGATTCGAAGCCGGCTGAATGGTACTTTGACCAAATCCGAAAGTTTGCAGATCGATGGCAGAAAGTCTTGGAAAATGATGGTCTTTATTTTGAGCAATAATTTATTTTGTTTTTGAGAGTAAAATTTCAGTTTTTTGCTAGTGTTTTCGAAATTTTGGGACAACCTAATATTACACATATATTAAACATTTTAGATCACGAATATTTAAAAGATGGTCTTTTGGTTTGGTTTGGTTTGTTTTACGGTATATCAACACCTCAATGGGTTATTTAGTGCCGACAAGATTTTTACAATAGATTTGTATGAATAGAATATATATTCCTTGTAAAAAATAAGTTTGTAGATCAACTTTCTTTGATGTATTTTTGTAAAGTGGTTTTTGTTGAAAGTCAGACGTATTGCTGGTATGTATTTATTTTTCAAAAACTTATTGCTGATAATGTTTTATATTCCTTCAAAAATGTATTCCTAGAATTTTCACTATAAAAGTTTATTTTTATACTTTCATAGTGTTTTAACCCCAGTTTGGGAGTTAAATATTTGCCCATAGTTGGGACCCTAACAGTTGCTACCACCCCAGATCAGAGTGGATCTGGGACAACAGCAATTAAATGTTAGTTCCATGCTCCTCACAACCTCCCAATCAGAGGTCTTGCTGCCGGATGTATTTTATTGTCATACCCAGAACAAAAAAAGAAGTTTTTTATTACATTTCTAAAAAGTCATGCAATATATATTTTGGTATTTAAATTTGTTGTAAATTGATCATCCTGAGGAAGCCTAGACAAAATAGCGTGATATTTTGAGATGTTAAAAAAAAAAATTTAAAATCTTTATCTAGACATAAGAAACGATATTCAGAAGTGTCAAAGTTGCAGTTCTTACAATAGTGCAGAAAATCGATAATATATATATATATATATATATATATATATATAAGGCAAGATGTTTGGATGTGTGTTTGTTTATCTACAATTTTTATCCGATTCTCACCAAACTTCACACAAATATTCTGAGCTCCAGGACCATGGATTAGTTTTAAATCTTTCATTACACCCGAGCAACTGCTAGTATATATATATATATATATATATATATTGTATCAAGGCATCTGACAATTTTGTAAACATATACTGTTAAATATAACGGACAATATTTTGGGATATTTTTTTTATTATGCTGGTTCTAATCCTTCGGCTCACATGATCCACCTTCCGAGAGGTCATGATGTTTAGAACGGCTCAAGATTAAACATAACAGACATTCATTGTCTGTTATATTTAACACTCCATGTTTAGAAAACAAATATATTTTCTAAACAATTACTGTTAGATATAACAGACAATGAATGTCTGTTATGTTTAATCTTGAGCTGTTCTAAACATCGTATTTTGGATTTAATTTCAGGTGAAAATAAAAACAAAAATTGGCCAACATTTGGACATTTTTTTCTTATACTGTAACTCCAATAAACTCATTCTAAATGAAAATAGGTTAAAATGAATAAACAATAGATTACGAAAAATCGTCTCTTTTATTTAACTTTGAACAAGGCCACAATAATCAAGCTCTTAGAAAAGATCACACTACGGTATGCGAGACAATTTTACAATTGATTTGCGGCATTTCTCAAATATCTGTCATTTGCTTAGCTTAGTCTCGTAGTAAAGATCGAAATTTGTGAAATTTATCCTCATTTAATAACAATTTACTAAAACATTTAGACTATCAGTCAGTTAAGTCCCATACGTGAAACACGCTTGGGCGATCATGTCTCGAAAGAGACATGACTGACTGGGCAGAAGATTATCCCGCAGTAGGTTGCCATTGCTTTCTGCGGTAGACTGATTGCCGACCAAGGCTATAGAACCCAATCTGACCTGCTATTTAATCCATAACTGGAAGGAAGAGACGGATTAATATTTTTCCCAAGGGTATTTGCGCGTAAGTGAATACAATGGATTCAACTGGAATTCGAACTCGGCTCCCCGGTTTCTCGTTCCGAACCGATATCCACTGTACCACAACGCACTCTATACGTTACTATAAATAAAGGTTTCGAAGCTAATTATGTCCGCAACCCTTGGAAATAAGTTCAAATATAAATAAAGAAAAAAGCCATATATACAAGTAATTTGTGCACTGAGATTGAATAAGATATTTGGAATCCGCATTTAATAAAGGTTTTAATCTAAACATAATATCACATTATTTACTCATATAATGTTTTCTACTTAGATTTTTCAGAGGTTTTTCTTTTAATTTTGAAATAAGCGTTGCAAATATAGCGTGTTGTCTGGTTATACATGTCATACTAAAAACGAAACTGCTATCTGTCAAACATCACAAGCAACCTCTCCTTACCCCCATAAGCATGGGCCAAGCGAGTCTCCCTTAAAGCAATATATTGCGCCTCCTCGGCCTTACCATATCTTCCGACCTCAAGTGGAATCATTACATTGAGTCAGTAGGAAGATTGTGTCACTGTGTCGGGCCAGGAAGTTTTTTTTACGCCTGAATCCATCTTACACATATACTAATCGACCATCCGTCTGTGCATGAAATACTGCTGTCATGCATGATCAAGAGCCCTAACTGTTCATCTTAGTGTTCTCGATAGGCTCCAAAAGAGAACCTGTAACGTGATAGGTCCCGACTTAGCAGCTCGAATCCAGCCATTTTCTCACCTGCGAGATATGGCTTCCCTCTATCTATACTACAAATATTTCATGGCTTCTGCTCCGACGAACTTAAATCACTGGCGCCTTCGCCACTAGAACCTACTCGTGCAACCATACTGGCAACAAGGTCTCACCCACTTACAGTTAGATGCAACCGAAATCAAATGCAGGTAACAATTCTACTCCATCAGCTTCTTTTCTCGCACTTCCCGCCAATGGAACTCTCTTGCGTATTCTTGCTTTGCTGACAGCTACAATCTCCAGTTATTTAAATGCATGGTCAATACCCATCTCTTATTCAGTTGACTCCAGTTCTTTCTACATCACGCTGTGTATCTTGTTCTATCTTCTTGTTCTTTCTCACTGCCTTAGCAACTGTCTTCACACTTGTGTTTCTGTCCTCTCATCGGTATTCTCATCCTTCTTTTACCCACTTCCTGACACTCCCTATAACCTGTCACTCTTTCTCATAACTTTCTTCCTATGTAACCCCCTGCACAACCGTGGCAGTAAAATGCCTTGTATTGAGTGACACGATTATAAAAAAAAAATCAAAATGTATGTTGGTTAGAAATTAACATTATTATAAAAACATGTCCACACTTTATTCTCTCTCTCCCTCCCTCTCTCTCTCTCTATATATATATATATATATAGTCATTTTCTATATCACTAATCTGCATTCTCTTTCTAATGCTCCTTTCACCGTCCACTCCAATCTCATCAGTATTCTAATCCTTCTCATACCCACTTCCTGACACCCCCTATAATCTGTCACTCTTTCTCATAACTTTTCTCCAATGTAACCCCCTGCAAAACAGTGGCAGTAAAATGCCTTGCTTGGAGCGATATGATTATAAAAAAAAATGTATACTATTATAATGTGGGTATAAACTGGGGGATCAGTTATACATTACAATCAATATATAAACTGATCCCTCACTTTATGGTCACAATCATACTTCTCTTACCCACTTCCTGACACCCCATATAACCTGTCACTCTTTTCTCATAACTTTCCTCCTATGTAACCCTCTGCAAAGCAGTGGCAGTAAAATGCCTGCTTGGGGCGATATGATTACAAAAAATAAAATTAAATAAATAAAATAAACTCTTCAGGGCTGTTGTTCATTTACGTAACAAAATTATAGTGACAGATGTGCATTGTGGTGCAGTGGATATCGGCTCGGAAAGAGAAATCGGTGAGCCGAGTTCGAATTCCAGTTGAATACCCTGCATTCACTTAAGCACTGGTACACTTGGGAAAGGTATTAATCCGTCCATTCCCTCCAGTTATGGGTTAAATAACAAGGGTAGGACATGGGGATCCTACTCTTAAAAACAAATCCCAATGAATCGTGAAAAGAAAAACGTTGTAAAAATAAAATAACCTTACCCAAAATCACTGGTTATTTTTTTTTCATCATATCACCCCGAGCAAGGCGGTAACGCCACTGATGTGCAGGGGGCTACATAGGAGTGAAAAGATTAGAAAAGAGTGAAAAGATTAGAAAAGAGAAAGCCGGAAACCACATCCTAAACAGGAAACAAGGGATGAGTCTCTTCACCTGTTCAATAGACGAGGGTGGAGTGTGAGCCGGGCGATAGTTTAGACTATGAAATGATCCCATAAGGATTGATAGGTCGTTAAGCCTAAAAAACAAACAAACAAAGAAAATACTCGAAGTGGTAATGGTAAGGCCGGCAGGGTTCTTTTAATTAGGTGCAGAACATTATCAACCACAAATTCGAAAATGCAATGATGGCGGAGACAAATATCAAATGCGTTGTGCATAAGATGATTAGATAATAGTCTCCGACGAATTCCAGTAAAAATGACTGTTAAACAACGACAGAAGGAGCTCTTGGTCAGTAATAAGTGTTCCATCATCATTCGACTTTCTCTCACAGATGACCCACATAATCCGAAAGCTATCAAGCTAATCAGATCATACGAAAGGATCTTACACTAAATAGACAGAACGAACTTGTCTATATTATTCAATGAAACCTGTATTAATGAAAAAATGCTGCCAAAATACACACAATATATATATATATATATATATATATATATATATATATATATATATATATAAAGACATCATAGGATACATATTTTTTCGAATCACATATTTTTATATTGGTGAAGCTTACAAGTATATATCTATATATATCTATAAAGATAGACTTTGAAAAACACTAACCACTCTAGCATGTACGTATCGCTCATTCAGTAAAAATGAATTTGAGCACTCTACGAAAGGATCTTACACTAAATAGACAGAACGAACTTGTCTATATTATTCAATGAAACCTGTATTAATGAAAAAATGCTGCCAAAATACACACAATATATATATACATATATATATATAAAGACATCATAGGATACATATTTTTTCGAATCACATATTTTTATATTGGTGAAGCTTACAAGTATATATCTATATATATATATATAAAGATAGACTTTGAAAAACACTAACCACTCTAGCATGTACGTATCGCTCATTCAGTAAAAATGAATTTGAGCACTCTAGCTATTGGGCGCGTAATATGATATGCGCTAAAAAGACTGCCTTCTTCCACCGAACGCCCCGTGGCCCAGGGGTAGAGTCGCCGACTGACGCCAATTCGGTCGGGTTTTGAGCCTGTGTTAGGTAGCAAAACCGTACTGATGAGCTGTGATACAGCGAAACAGATCTGTCTGCGGATGACAATATATATATATATCGCAGAAGGGCACTATAACAAAGCATAAGAGGTACATTTTATGGGATATGAGAAAAGATAACGACAGACCTTAGACATGAACAAGATTGTAGTGATCTGCAAAACAGTTTTTTTTTTTAGTGTCGGTTGCACAGAGCAGCGATTAGTAGGAAGAAACTGTACGAATAGAATTTACAGCTCATTAATTGAATACGAGGTAAATAAGTGCGGTTCGCTACAATGCGTCTAGCATGGCAGGACTTAGCCGGGAAGGTTAGAAATAGAGAAATGTCTTTCATCTTTACACTTACTATGGAAATATCGATAGAGCAGCGACAGACTTGGGAAGTTTTGTCTGTGAGAAATGGATAAAAAATTGTTCATCACCCACAAGAACGTGGAGGGGCTTTTGAATGCTATCGGGACTGAAAAATGAAGATTAGGCATCTTCTGCCTGTATATGACACACGTACTTTTCAGCTTGATCTAGCTTTTGTAACGGTAGTGGATAGCACATGTTTTAGCAGATATCACTGTTTTGTAAAGTACACCTCTCAGATTATGCATTCGTAAGCCAATAAAGAAAACGCGCCTTTTGGCAGGATTTCAACAAGCACCACCTTTAGAGGAAAACAACTTTCAAATCCGATGTGCTTTAAACTGTACAGCCACGGAAAGCTTTAAGGTTCAATTACCCCATTTACGTAATGCACAGACAAAGATATGAATATTCTATTCTCAATAGTAATTTTAATATAAAATAACTAATATATATTAGTGTACTAGAAGTATAACCCGGCGTTGCTCGGGTATAATGAAAGCTTTAAAACTAATCCATGGTTCTGGATCTCAGACTCAGCCTAAAGAATATTTGTGTGAAGTTTGGTGAGAATCGGATAAAAATTGTGAATTTTTATAAAGGACGTACAGACAGATAAACAGACACACACACAAACATCTTGCCTTTTATATATATTATTGATTTTCTGCACTATTGTAAGAACTGCAACCTTGAAACTTCTCAATATCGTTTCTTATGTCTTGGTCTATGAGTGTATCAAATTTGATTAAAATCGGACCACTCATTCTATAACCCGATTTTTTCGTTTATCGATTTTCTATATTTATCGGGAGTACCTCGACACAAAACCTAGCTAAGAACACTCGCAGACGCTTATAGTACAACTGTGTAATTTTTCAAGAAAATTAATTTAGCCGTTTCGGAGTCTATAGGTAACGGACACACACACACACACACACACACACACACACACACACATACTCTCAAAGTTCCATTTATAAATAAGTTTAGATATTATGACTATACAATATGAAACAGCTCTAAAATATAGCGAATTCCAGGCAACTATGACATACACACCACAAAAAGCTGACAATAATAGAAATATCACATGGTTTAATCCACCGTACAACAAATATATAAAAACAAGCATAGCAAATTATACATTAAAATTATGCTTCCCTGCATCAGGCACTCTCCACTAGATATTCAATGAAAATACAATAAAAATCAGCTACAGTTGCATCGAGATCATGACACAAATAATAAAAAGGATATCAAGAAGACAATCATCAAACCACATGTAACTGCAGAATAAAGATTGAATGTCCCTTAAACGGCAATTGTTTCCAAAACAATATAATATACCAAGCCGCTGTAAAATCAGAAGAAAAAATTAATTACCTCGAAACCAAAGAAACTGCAAGTACAATAATTCTTTACAAATAGCAAATATGCGAACAGCACAATGCTTTCTAAACATATCTGGGAAATAAAAACAAAAACAAAATACAAAACAAATCACAATAAAAAAAAATTCATGAAAAATAAAGAAAAGAACATTAACCTACAAAAATCATCTCAAAAACTAATCTCTACCTGGAGAAAATTAGATATAATTACCTTTCCAGACGAAAACAAACTACTAAATAAACGAGCAGAACTCATCTCAAAATGCAGACACGAAAACAAATTTTTACTACGTATTTAAAAATCGAAAATTGAAAACGAACAAGAATAATGCAAAAATAAATAAACAAATGCAAGTAAAATAAAACCAATCCAAACAAATACAAAAATAAAAATGGTGTCAGAACTACGCTGCAACTTTTACAGTTGATGTTATTATCTATTTCTCGGTGTTCTCAAGTACTTTCAATCTTTTTGTGTATAAAAATATAACAAAATATAATCATTTTCGCGGAGAGGGTCTTAAAATATAACAAAAATAACAGCAAAATTTTGTTTTGCGGTTGTGTTTTGTTACCACAACTTACATCCCTAATGATGATCTAGGGAAGAGATTGAAAGTACTTTGCAGCATTGAGAAATGGATAATAAAATCAACTGTAAAAGTTACAGCACATTTCTAACATATTTTAATTAAAATACACGGATGTGCGTTGTGGCGCAGTGGATATCGGCTCGGAACGAGAAATCGGGGAGCCAAGTTCAAATTCCAGTTGAATTCATTGCATTCACTTATGCGCAAATACCCTTGAGAAAGGTATAAATCCGTCTATTCCCTCCAATTATGGGTTAAATAATAGGACAAATTGGGTTCTATAGCCTTGGTCGGCAACCAGTCTACCGCAGAAAGCAATGGCAACCTACTGCGGGATAATCTTCTGCCCAGTCAGTCATGTCTCTTTCGAGACATGATCGCCCAAAGCGTGTATCACGTATGGCACTTAACTGAGTGAATATAATAGTTGAAAACAATTAAAACTTCTACTGGACATAAAGTGGGGGATCTGTTTTATGTTGTTATGAAGTAATAAACTGATCCCCCATTAATTACTAGCCAGATAGTCTACCACAGGATCCAATGACAACTTACTGCGGGATAATTTTCTGCCCAGTCAGTCATGTCTTTCTTTCGAGACATGATCGCCCAAGCGTGTATCACGTATGGCCCTAAACTGACTGATGTTTGATTTTAGTGTATTGCTTCTAGTAGATTTCTTGTGATTTTCTTTATGTTGGTTGATGACATGTGATTTTAACTGAGCTATTATGCTTTAAATGGCTTGTTAGATGTCGTGACAATATGGAAGTTGTGAGACCAATATATGCGTTGCTTAAAATATTATTTAGGGACGCATTCTACATTCGAACAGTCGAATTCATAGACAACTATTAGTTTGCGAAAATTTCATTGATTTGTTATGTCGCTGATGACTGTCATCTTTGGAGATTTTGGTTTTAGTAATAAATTATTTAATTTATTTGCTTAGTTTTTTTTTTAGGTAATTACGTATTCATATATTTTGTTTCTCATAATTTGTTGGTCTACATTCAGGTTAGTCTAGTTAATGCCTGTAGAGTATATCTTTGTATTTTTTTTTCTCTCTTTTTAATGCTAGTTTAATTCGTTTTTGTTTTCGGACTTGTTAAGAAATGTTGAATTTGAGAGATGAGAAATGTGTTCCGTTTATTAAATTATTTATGAGGTCAATTTTGTAATAGTTGTTACCCGAATCGAGAACCAACTGAAATGAGGTTGGAGGATACAGTAGGACTCTTTACCCAAGAAATATTATATATATATATACTGATTGTAAATAAGCACATACTTCAATTCCTTTTCAAAATATTCTCTTAAAATACAGTGTAGCCTTTACAATTTATGGCGACATCACGAGTATTTGATAAGCAAACAAGAGTTTTACTGGCAAAGTTTTTGAATAGATGTTAAACATTAAAAGGTATTTCTTTTAGTTTCTTGATTTTTATGGTTAGAAGTTCTAATATTTAGCAACAGCTTTTACAGCTAATATTAAATGAGGCGACGAAAAGTTGTCGACCCCATCTTTGTTAGTATTTCAATAATCAAACAGCAGAATGCTGATCTTGGGAAGTGGGTCGCGCAAAAACATTTTCGGCATCGTCTCTTTTCGTATACGCGTGTTGTAGCGAATATTTGTCTTATGCTAATGCTGATCATAGAACAAAGCGATAGGAGTTTATTGATGTGGGCACAATTTTCACTGTGATCCACGAGGCGGCAAATTGCTACAGGCTGAAGATATAAAAAACAGATCTCATTACATTACACAGTGCGTTATCTTAACTTCGGATGTGCGTTGTAGTGCAATGGATATCGACTCGGAATGACAAATCGGGGAGCCGAGTTCGAATTTCAGTTGGATTCCTTGCATTCACTTACATACAAATACCCTTTGGAAAGGTATTAACCAGTCTCTTCCTTCCAGTTATGGGTTAAATAGCAGGACAGATTGGGTTCTATAGCCTTGGTAGGCAACCAGTCTACCGCAGAAAGCAATAGCAACCTACTGCGGGATAATCTTCTGACCAGTCAGTCATGTATCTTTCGAGACATGATCGCCCAAGCGTGTATCACGTATGGCACTTAACTGACTGACTGAATATAATAGTTGAAAACATGATTAAGGCTTCGGTTGAGTATAAAGTCAGGGATCAGTTTTATGTTGTTATGAAGTAATAAACTGATCCCCCACTAATTACTATTTAAAAATATAATACATTGCTTCTCTCTCTAGCTATGAGTCAAATAACAGGACAGATTGGGTTCTATAGCCTTGGTCGGCAACCAGTCTACCGCAGAAAGCAATGGCAACCTACTGCGGGATAATCTTCTGCCCAGTCAATCATGTCTCTTTCGAGAGATGATCACCCAAGCGTCTGTCACGTATAGCACTTAACTGGCTGACTGAATATAATAGCTGAAAACAATTAAAACTTCTACTGGGTATAAAGTGGGGGATCTGTTTTCTATTGTTATGAAGTAATAAACTGATCCCCCACTAAATACTAGCCAGCTAGTCTACCAAAGAAAGCAATGGCAACCTACTGCAGGATAATCTTCTGCTCAGTCAGTCATGTCTCTTTCGAGACATGATCCCCAAAGTGTGTATCACGTATGGCACTTAACTGACTGAGTGAATATAATAGTTGGAAAGATGATTAAGGTTTATACTGGTCATAAAGTGGGGGATCAGTTTTATATTGTTATGAAGTAAGAAACTGATCCCCCATTTATTACTACTTATAAATAAAATACATCTCTTCCCCATCGAGCTATGCGTCAAATAACAGGACAGATTGGGTTCTATAGCCTTGGTCGGCCACCAGTCTACCGCAGAAGCAATGGCAACCTACTGCGGGATAATCTTCTGCCCAGTCAGTCATGTCTCTTTCGAGACATGATCGCCCAAGTGTGTATCACGTATGGCACTTAACTGACTGATCTTCACTTCACAATCTAAAATAAATAACCTCCAAAGAATCCGAGCATAACACAAAAAAAGTTAT
Organism: Ascarosepion bandense; assembly: GCA_037127315.1. Taxonomy (NCBI): domain Eukaryota; kingdom Metazoa; phylum Mollusca; class Cephalopoda; order Sepiida; family Sepiidae; genus Ascarosepion; species Ascarosepion bandense. Next base: position 3,544,057 of record JBBBDQ010000926.1, on the reverse strand, counting down.
AAGAAATTTTTTGAAAAGGACCTCCAATCCGTGGTGGACTGGGATAAGAAATGGCTCGTGGATTTTAATGCTTCCAAAACGAAGCTGCTATCTTTTAACCATCACAGACAATCGCTCCTACCCCTCATTAGCATGAATCAGGTTAGTCTCCCTGAAAGCAAAACACTGCGTCTCCTCAGTGTAATACTCACAACAGACCTCAAGTGGAATGACAATATAGAATCCATAGCTAAATCTGCTGCTAAGAAAGTCGGTTCTCTGTGTAGGGCCAGGAAGTTTTTTTCCGCCTGAAACGATCCTGCACATATATAAATCTATCATCTACTATCTGCCAAATCTGGTCGGGTGCTCCTGCTATCCCCATAGAGCTCCTTGACAAAATCCAATGGAGAATCTGTAATGTAATAGATCCCGACTTGGCAGCTCAGTCACTTTCTCACCGGCGCAACGTGGCTTCCTTGTGTTTCTTCTACAAAAACTTTCACGGTGTCTGCTCCTATGAACTTAGCTCACTAATGCCCACTATATATGAATTTACTCGTGCCACAAGATTAGTAACTAGGTCCTACCCTTTTACTGTGAAACCAATAAATTGTAAACGCAAATTCTACTCCTTCAGCTTCTTTACTCTCATTTCCCGCCTGTGAAATTCACTTCCGTTTACTTGCTTTCCCGACAGCTACAATCTTCAAGAATTCAAATGTAAAGTCTATAGTCATCCCCTATCTCACTAACCTGCATCCTCTCTCTCTCATACTCCTTTCTCCGTCCACTCCACTCTCATCAGTATTCTCATCATTCTCTTATTCACTTCCTGACACCCCTATAACCTGTTACTCTTTCTCATAACTTTCTCATAACTGTATCTCTTCTACAAATACTTTCACAGCTTCTGCTTCAATTCCAATGAATTTAGCTCACTGATGCCCACTATATATAAATTTACTCGAGCAACAAGATTAGCAATTAGGTCCCACCCTTTTACCGTGAAACCAATAAATTGTAAACGCAAATTCTACTCCATCAGCTTCTTTTCTCGCACTTCTCGCTTGTGGAATTTCCTTACATTTACTTGCTTTCCCGACAGCTATAATCTCCAATAATTTAAATGTAAAGTCAATAGTCATCTCCTAACTCACTGACCTGCATCCTCTCTCCCATGCTCCCTTCTTTGTCCACACCACTCTCATCAGTATTCTCATCCTTCTCTTACGCACTTCCTGACACCTCCTATAACGTACCACACTTTCTCATCGCTTTTCTCCTATGTAACCCCCTGCAAAACAGTGGTAGTAAAATGCCTTGCTTTGGGGCGATATGATTATAAAAAAAAAAGTAAATTCTATACATTTATATTCCAGAGGATGTAAATAAATCTAAAAGACATGCATGTGTCGCTAATAATTATTTCATTGACTGATTCCTTTGTTTTCTATGACTTATCAATAGACAAGAAATTATGTACATATAAAGTGGGGGATCAATTTTATATTACAAACAATATATAAATTTATCCCTCACTTTATGACAACAATCATCCTTCTCTTACCCACTTCCTGACACCTCCTATAACCTGTCACTCTTTCTCATAACTTTCCTCCTATGTAGTAACCCCCCTGCAAAACAGTGGCAGTAAAATGCCTTGCTTGGGGCGATATGATTATAAAAAAAAAATTCTAAACTATTATAATGTGGATTTAAAGTGGGGAATCAATTCTACATTACAATCAATATAGAAATTAATCCCTCACTTAATAACAATAGTCATCTTTCTCTTACTCACTTTCTGACACCCCCTATAATTTGTCACTCTTTCTCATAACTTTCCTCCTATGTAACACCCTGCAAAAGAGTGGCAGTAAAATGCCTTGCTTGGGGCGATATGTTTATAAAAAATTCTATGCTACCATAAGATTGATTTAAAGTGGGGGATCAATTCTACATTACAATCAATATATAAATTGATCCCTCACTTTATGGCCACATTTATCTTTCTTTTACCCACTTCCTGACACCCCCAGTCTTTGTCACAACTTTCCTTGTATGTAACTCCCTGCAAAACAGTGGCAGTAAAATGCCTTGCTTGGGGCGATATGTTTATAAAAAATTCTATGCTATCATCATATTGATTTAAAGTGGGGGATCAATTCTACATTACAATCAATATATAAATTGATCCCTCACTTTATGGCCAAATTCATCTTTCTTTTACCCACTTCCTGACACCCCCAGTCTTTGTCACAACTTTCCTCGTATGTAACACCCTGCAAAAGAGTGGCAGTAAAATGCCTTGCTTGGGGCGATATGTTTATAAAAAATTCTATGCTATCATCATATTGATTTAAAGTGGGGGATCAATTCTACATTACAATCAATATATAAATTGATCCCTCACTTTATGGCCAAATTCATCTTTCTTTTACCCACTTCCTGACACCCCCAGTCTTTGTCACAACTTTCCTTGTATGTAACACCCTGCAAAAGAGTGGCAGTAAAATGCCTTGCTTGGGGCGATATGTTTATAAAAAATTCTATGCTACCATAAGATTGATTTAAAGTGGGGGATCAATTCTACATTACAATCAATATATAAATTGATCCCTCACTTTATGGCCACATTTATCTTTCTTTTACCCACTTCCTGACACCCCCAGTCTTTGTCACAACTTTCCTTGTATGTAACTCCCTGCAAAACAGTGGCAGTAAAATGCCTTGCTTGGGGCGATATGTTTATAAAAAATTCTATGCTATCATCATATTGATTTAAAGTGGGGGATCAATTCTACATTACAATCAATATATAAATTGATCCCTCACTTTATGGCCAAATTCATCTTTCTTTTACCCACTTCCTGACACCCCCAGTCTTTGTCACAACTTTCCTCGTATGTAACACCCTGCAAAAGAGTGGCAGTAAAATGCCTTGCTTGGGGCGATATGTTTATAAAAAATTCTATGCTATCATCATATTGATTTAAAGTGGGGGATCAATTCTACATTACAATCAATATATAAATTGATCCCTCACTTTATGGCCAAATTCATCTTTCTTTTACCCACTTCCTGACACCCCCAGTCTTTGTCACAACTTTTCTTGTATGTAACACCCTGCAAAAGAGTGGCAGTAAAATGCCTTGCTTGGGGCGATATGTTTATAAAAAATTCTATGCTACCATAAGATTGATTTAAAGTGGGGGATCAATTCTACATTACAATCAATATATAAATTGATCCCTCACTTTATGGCCACATTTATCTTTCTTTTACCCACTTCCTGACACCCCCAGTCTTTGTCACAACTTTCCTTGTATGTAACTCCCTGCAAAACAGTGGCAGTAAAATGCCTTGCTTGGGGCGATATGTTTATAAAAAATTCTATGCTATCATCATATTGATTTAAAGTGGGGGATCAATTCTACATTACAATCAATATATAAATTGATCCCTCACTTTATGGCCAAATTCATCTTTCTTTTACCCACTTCCTGACACCCCCAGTCTTTGTCACAACTTTCCTCGTATGTAACACCCTGCAAAAGAGTGGCAGTAAAATGCCTTGCTTGGGGCGATATGTTTATAAAAAATTCTATGCTATCATCATATTGATTTAAAGTGGGGGATCAATTCTACATTACAATCAATATGTAAATTGATCCCTCACTTTATGGCCACATTCATCTTTCTTTTACCCACTTCCTGACACCCCCAGTCTTTGTCATAACTTTCCTCGTATGTAACTCCCTGCAAAACAGTGGCAGTAAAATGCCTTGCTTGGGGCGATATGATTATTTAAAAAAAAGAAGAAATATGGGCAATGCACAGATAATCCTAGCCTTATGTCAAACTGAAATATGCTTGGCATATAACAATATGTAGGGATATTCACGAGCTCCCACACCAGAGAAAGATGTGACATAAGGTCAAGGTTTAATAAGGGGAGACAGGGCAAGGGCCAAAAATTACTCAGTCCTCGCAACTGACGCTTGCGCTGGCCTCTGTGACGACCATTGGTCCACCCCTTTGATTCAGTTTACGACGAAAAAAGACATATTTGATATCGATACCAGGAAATCAAAATTTGACTTATATGTATATGTGTGTGTATGTATGTGTGTATGCGTGTCCGTTACCCATAGACTCCGAAACGGCTGAACCTATTTTATTGAAAATTCACACAGTTGTACTATAAGCGTCTGCGTGTGTTCTTAGCTAAGTTTTGTGCCGAAGTACCCCCGATAAATATCGAAAATTGATAATCGAAAAAATCGGGTTATAGAAGGAGTGGTCCGATTTTAATCAAATTTGATACACTCATAGACAAAGACATAAGAAACGATATTCAGAAGTTTCAAGGTTGCAGTTCTTAAAATAGTGCAGAAAATCGATAATATATATATATATATATATATATAAGGGGCAAGATGTTTGTGTGTGTGTCTGTTTATCTGCCTGTATATTTGTATTTTTTTCAGCCCTTTTAGTTTAGTTTTTGCTTCGGATTTGGCTCTAAGTAGGTATAATTGTAGTTCTTGGTTTCAGCCATGATACCATTTACTCAGAGGACTTATTTAGCCTTCAAAATTCAGTTTACGACGAAAAAAAACTTATTCGATATCGATATCAGGAAACCAAAATTTGACTTACATCCATTAATTTTTCTTTCAGTCTACGGTTTCGCTTTAACTGGAAACAACTATTGCTTTTTAGTCTTTCGTGCCAACATCCAAAGAGTCTGAGCTCCAGGACCATGGATTAGTTTTAAAGCTTTAATTACACCTGAGCAACACCGGGCTATACCGCTAGTGTATATATATATATATATATATATATATATATATATATATATATATACATACTAGGTGCGATTGGTAAATTGTCGCAATTAATTTATTATTTCATATATTCTTTAGGCTGAGTCGGAACTCAAGGACCATGGATTAGTTTTAAAGCTTTCATTACACCCGAGCAACGCCGGGCTATACTGCTAGTACTATTATATACTGTTCGTCCTTCTTTCCATTTCTTTTTCTTTTTTTCTTTTATGATTTTTCTATATTTTTCTTTTTCTTTCTTTCTTTCATTTTTTCTTTTTTAACGAGCGAGTAAATGTTTTTGTAGATTGCCGTTGCAAATATCTATTCTCGATATGGGCACGTAATGGCCGTATGTAACTGTTCCCCGGGACCGGACACTACTGAGTATAATTTTTCTCAGAAGCATCTCTGTCCTCGGTCAAAGATACAACTGAGAGATGATGATCCGTACCGGTAAAAAGGCGGGGTAACAATACGTATGTGATCCGAAATCATCAAGAGTACAAATTAAAATATCCGGAAAAATCTCCGAAAATTTAAAAAAAAAAAGAAAAAAATGAAAATATTTCTGAACAATTAAGGGAACACACCGACAAAATTATCAGAGCCAACAAAACCAGACTTCATGAAACTGCTGAAAATGAATGGTGATTACCAAACCGGATCACTGATGAGCTCTGATAAAGCGAAACAGGCGTGTATGTGTATGACTAATAAATTATGCTCTCATTACTATTGAGGTCTCTTGAGGAGAAAATTTTAAAAACAGTTATCACTTCTGCGATTTACGCATTACTCTTCAGTAATGAATTGAGTTTTCCCGGCGGCTGCACCTCATATATATAACACGCTAAAATTGCTTCCTCTCTCAGCCACGCGCCGGTAACTTAGGGACTCCGACTGATACAAAATCGTTCGAGTTTCGATCCCATCTGGAAGCAAGTGGATGTCTAGCCACACTGATAAGCTGTGATACAGCGAAACAGGCTTGGATGTGGATGACTAATATATATACCTTTACAATTTTTAAGCACGACGCCGCTTTGAGTATTAGACCAATCGCTTTCAAAATCACTCGTCTACAATTTATCAAAAATGTCGAATACAATTATAACAACATAACTACCAAATAGACGTACAAATTCTTGAATGTCCTACTTTTGTTATAAAACCTAGCTGCGGTATTGTACTTTTCTCGAGGTTGAAAACCTTTTTCGTGATGTCCCAATTCATGATACGATAAACATCGTAAAAAAACAAAGTTCCCTCCTTCCTCATAAAAACAAATCCACCACGCTACGAAAATTAATTTTATCTTTCTATAACCATATAAAGAACTTAACACATAGACTGAAGGTGTTTCAACATTTTACACACACTATGTCTCACTTAGAAATTGCAGTATTCAAAATATTAGTTAAACTTATATATTTTTCAGGGAGAGTTACAGGGTTAAAGGCTGGAGGGCTAGCTGCACTCCTGTAGAAGTGGGGACTAGAGGACTTGCAGCAAGGTCCTTATGCAAAGCCTTAACAAATATTGGGATAGTGGGAGCAAAAAACAAGGAAAGCACTCAAGTCCATAACCGAAACAGCGGAAAGAACAGTTAATTGATTATAGATCAAAAGAGAGAGTGCCTGGATTCCAAATTGTTAGCTAAAATTCCCCGAAATTCTGCGTCTAACTTAATGTTTCGGACGAGCTCATGTACGGTTCGCCTCTAAATGGAAAGTGGCTCTGACTGTCGCCAATCAGAAGCATTTGCAGGGTTTTGTACCGGGCCTAAACGTAATTTTCCAGTGTCTGAAAGCGCTTATCGAGGGTGGGCCGGAGGCTGATCATCTCTGGTCGGGTCAGTGCGGTGAGGTGGGTATGATGTTGAAAGACCCGAAACCCCCTAGTGATCCTCGTGATGACATCACTGACGACACCCTCTAGCGCCCCCATTACGGGGCGTATGTTTGAAATCACTTAGAAATTGCAGTATTCAAAATATTAGTTAAACTTATATATTTTTCCTGGCTAAGAATATGAACGGACTAAAAACTTAAAATCCTGCTTCGAAAACTTTAATTTCACCTCCGATATTAGGAACCAGAATGAATCTATAATAGATGCTGCAGTTAATTTTAACAGCCACACTTTCGCATTCTACGTATATACACTACCGGTCATAATTATTAGGCCACCCCAGTGTTTAAAAAACAATGAATTTCATACTTTTTTTAGTATATATTATAATAATATTATAGTATAAATGAATAATTGTAAATAAAAATAAAATAGTTTTTTTGTTAATACTGCACAATAACATGTGCATTAAATGAATTTATAAATTGTTGTGGGATCTCCCCTTTCTATATGATAATGGACTCGACTGAATGTACATATACTCCTGCCATAGAGAGAACAGCAGTTGCTGCCATAAAGTGTTGCTGAGACTCTGCGCTGGCATTTGCCTCTGCAACTACGACACTGTCAGCTCTCTGCCTTCGGGTAGAGGGCGCTCTCTGCTTCCGAGCAGGGAGCACTAACCCAGTCGTGGTTCCGCCGAAGGGTAGAAGCACGACTGGGCAAAAATAGACATACATTTTTTGGCCGGGCCATATAGCTTGGAAACCCCACTTATAACTGACCATGTGTCACATGTTGCCCTTAGTGGGAGGGACAACTAAATATAGTTGCTGCCATAAAGTGTTGCTGAGACTCTGCGCTGGCATTTGCCTCTGCAACTATGACACTGTCAGCTCTCTGCCTTCGAGTAGAGGGCGCTCTCTGCTTCCGAGCAGGGAGCACTAACCCAGTCGTAGTTCCGCCAAAGGGCAGAATCACGACTGGGGATAAATAGACAGACATTTTTTGGCCTGGCTATATGGCCGGGAAGACCCACAATAAATAGACCTTGTGTCACATCTACCCTTGCGTGGGAAGGTTGGTAAATACCGTTGCTGCCATAAAGTTGAGGGTAGAGAGTATTCGTAAAGATCCGTGCGAGTTATCGGAGAGTACCGGAAGGGATACGTAAGTTACCGAGAGATACCGAAGTTACCCAGAGACTACCACATCAGATATCAGACTAGCTCTGAGCTCCACTCAGATAGAATAATATACAGGGATATACTATTTCCAACGACTTCACTTCAAGACTTGTATATATTTATTTCTACTAATAGTATTCCTGAATTGACTAACCCGTGTTTCCTGTTTGTATATCTTGTTCAATATAACTTACATTTTCTATCTCCATATCTGTTTTTGTTATTTATTATTTTGTGTGGTTTCTCACCCGGAATCTACAACACTTTCATTCCCTAAGAACTAAGCAAATGTACTCATGTCTGTTTACGTTGTATATATTGATTTCTACTAATAGTAATCCTGAATTGACTAACCCGTGTTTCCTGTTTGTATATCTTGTTCAATATAACTTACATTTTCTATCTCCATATCTGTTTTGTTGTTCATTATTTTGTGCGGTTCCTCAACCGGAATTCACAACATAGATATTTAATAATTATCTATATTGCACTTTCATCAATGAAAGAATGAAGAAAATTTAGGGTGATTCGGACGAGTTTATCTTTGCTTCCGTGTCATGTAAAACTTTGCAAAGTCATAATAACAAAAGAATCATTCTATGCGAACCTGAAGGAGACTACAATCACTTTTAAATTTGTTGTTTTTCATTTTTTTTTTTTTTACTTTTTTCAATGCAATCTTATCGATTATGACATAAAGTTTCCAATTATAAAAAAAAAAAGAAATTTGGAAAAATTTCAATATTTAACAATTTTTGTGGGGGCTCAGTTTCTCATACAACGTTATAGGAAATCGATCCTCCAATTTGGAACCACTCGCGTTGGGGTCGCTTTGTTTTTTTTTAATTTTTTATTTTTTTGGTGGGGGCAGGAGTTGTTGGTCTTGTTTTTGTCTTTTTCTTCAGTTCTTACGATGGCATCTTCCTTGGAAACTCCAAAAATGGCTTTATTCAAAAATTTCGCAAAGGATTCAGTTGTTGAATATGCGCAAGCAAAATGTTAATTGCACATTATAGTTTTATATAAGGTTGTCTGAAAAACTGATCTCCCCACACCCCCGACTAAAATTGTTTATTGAAATTTTTCTAATTTTTTTTTTTGTCAATCGGAAAGTTTAGTGTGTAATTGATAAGATTACATTGAAAAAAGTAAAAAAAAAAAAAAAAAAGAAAAACAACAAATTTAAAGGTGGTGTTAGTCTCTTTCAGGTCCGCCCCATTCTGTTTTCATTTAGAACTAAAAATAGTATATATTTTGTGTTGTTCCCCGCCCGGAATTCACAACATAAATATTTAATAATTTCCTATATTGCAGTCTTACCAATGAAAGAATGAAGAAAATTTAGGGTGATTCGGACGAGTTCATCTTTGCTTCTTTGCCTTGTGAAATTTCGCAAAGTAATAATAAGAAAAGTACCATTTTATTTTCATTTAGAATTATCCACTTGGCAATAAATACTAAAAATAGTATGAAATACATAACTTCTTTTAAAAAAAAACTGGGGTGGCCTAATAATTATGGTCGGTAGTGGATATAAAAGTAAAAATAAAAAAACACAAATTCATTTCACCACCACCACCACCTCCACTATCACCACCACCACAACAACAACAACAACAGCAACAACAGCAACAGCAACAGCAACAACAACAACAATAATAACAATAATAATAATAATAATAATAATAATAATAATAATAATAATAATAATAATATTCTTGCAGCACAAGACCAAAGTCTTTTCACTAGAAACTTTCAGGCAAATATTATGCATAATAATATGGATCCAAAATGCAGGTTTTGTGATAAACACCAAGAAACAATAGACCCCCTAATCTCAGGCTGTCTGTGCTTGCTCCAAATGAATATAAAAATCGCCACGATAGAGTTGGGCAATATTTACATTGGGCAATGTGCAAACATTATGGAAGATCTGTAAACAAACACTGGTATGAACATCACCCAGCACCGGTTACAGAAATAGAAGATGTCACCATTCTATGGGATTACACCATCTACACAGACAGAAAAATTGAAGCAAACAGGCCAGACATTATTGTTAAAAACCAGGAGAAAACTTGTCTATTAATTGATATGGCTTGTCCAGTGGATTGTAACATAGCAATCAAGGAATTTGAAAAACTGTCAAAATATAAAGACCTGAAAAGTGAAATAGAAAAAATGTGGAAATTGAAAACAAGAGTTGTGCCAGTGATAGTAGGTGCACTTGGAATGATAAAAAATGGAACAAAGCAACACATTGAAAGAATTCCTGGAAACCCCAGCTTAAGAGATATACAAAAAATTGTCTTATTAAGTACAGCCCACACACTAAGGAAAACTTTATCTATGTAATGCTAGGGATGATAGGGAAGATAGAAAAACATGAAATGGAGTCATAACAACACGCCACTACCTGCCTTAGGTCTCCCCGCAGACTTGGTTGGTAGTGAGACCAAAGCAGAAAATGACGTAATAATAATAATAATAATAATAATAATAATAATAATAAGTGCATGCTCTGATGTAATGCAGCCTATATATTGTAATTTAAGTAAAAGGTCTGTTGAGATTTGGGGGAAACGCCTAACTGATTCTCTCCCCAGCAACTATGGGGGTAATGTGCAGAGATGGAAACGAGACCGGAGGTAACAAAAATAACACTGCCTCGGAAATCACAACAACTTAAGAAACAAAAATGGCGACAGGACTGACTTCACAAGACACTGTGTCTTACCAACTGTTTTCCTCCTATTTTTGTTAGCATGTGGCATTTTTCAAGAACCTGGATCTTGACCAGTGCAAAGAGGCCTGTATCTAGACATACCAAACAGTTCCGCTGCTAATGCGTGAAAAAAAAAAAAAAACATTTCTAACTGGTGTTGAAAAATATATCAGCTTCTTTTGCGTCTGTACTGACTCGTGTTCGCCTCACGGTGTTAATAATTTGACCAGCAGGTCAAGACTTAACACCTTTTCCAAGAAATTTTTCTATAAAAAATGAATGATATCTGTTACTCGTAAACAGTGAATCCCTTATGTCGTTGACAAACAAATAAGCCAACCCCGAAGAAACTACACAACATAGATTGACATAAATGCAATAACCAATTCTACTGGAAGCAAATGAAGCTAAACTACAAACGAGGGAAGCAGCCATGGAAATCCTTATGCTTCAATAATCATCTCAAGTTAAACAAATAAACATTTTAGATTAATAATTTAAAACCAAATAACTAAGAAAATCTAACCTCATTCTCACTAAAAATATCAACCCTTAAAAGACTCAGCATCACAGCACCATCTACGAATTCTCCCGCCCACAGAGCAATCGCATTCCCTACAATATATAATAATCAAATTCATATATCGAACCACTACTCCATCCTGAGGACTAACCTGCCACCAGGAAAATCTGTACCCATATGAATAAACAAGCATCGACTGGAAATAAGTTTTCCACTAGCATAAATCTATTTTTAACCAATATACGTATGTTGTGCGTTGTGGTCCAGTAGATATCGGCTCGGAGCAAGAAATCGGGGGAGCCGAGTTCGAATTTCAACTGAATTCATTGCTTTCACTTACGCACAAATACCCTTGGAAAAGGTATTAATCCGTCTATTCCTTCCAGTTATGGGTTAAATAACAGGACAGATTGGGTTCTATAGCCTTGGTCGGCAACCAGTCTACCGCAGAAAGCTA